>JAPFBL010000333.1:0-482500 GCA_026182355.1 Hermatobates lingyangjiaoensis
TTCGTAAGACTGTCGGAGACTGGAACAGATTAGTTTGAAAGTCGTTAATGCCGAAGCTGCGGTACATTTCAACAAATATGCCTCCAAGAAGATTTGCAGCCAACCTATACTAACATATATATATTATTATATCAATGATCAAACCACAAAAGAAAGGGAAAACAAGACTAAGATCTTTCAACCGTAACAAGCGGTCTTCTCAGAGTCAAAAACCCACTGACTCCCAAAAAACCCAAAAAACCGTTGGGTTTTTGACTCTGACGAAGACCGCTTGTTACGGTTGAAAGATCTTAGTCTTGTTTTCCCATTTCTTATTGTGGTTTGATCATTGATTGTTGTTTCACGTGTTTTTGTGAAATCTTTATATTATAATATATATATTAGGTAGGTTTTATTTTTTGAGGGCCATGTCAAATAAAAGAAAATAAATTTACTTCGGACCAACGTACAAAAAACAAAACCTGACTAAAATAATAGAATAGAAGAGGTCAAGAACAATTTTTTGAGAATGTATATTATATATATATATATTAAAAGGTATCGACCGTAAGGTAGAATCAAAATAAAAGTTTATCAGGACTCGGTCAGTTCTTCAGGTTTAAATTAAACTCTCATTGCCAACGTTTTGGTTTTTCTTTAATACCTTTTTAATAGACCTACAAAACAGTGGAGATATAAAAAATGATTCAAACATTCAAAAATCAAACATACTGAAAAGCGCAAAATGTTTAAATAAGAAAATACAATAGAAATTTTGATAATAGGTTAATGAAGAACACGGAATATATATATATATAATTATATATTATTAAAATAATTTTAAAGACACATAAACACGTGAAACAACAATCAATGATCAAACCACAATAAGAAATGGGAGAACAATATGACGAAGACCGCTTGTTACGGTTGAAAGATCTTAGTTTTGTTCTCCCATTTCTTATTGTGGTTTCATCATATATAATTATATATTTAATATATATATATATAAAGATTTCACATAAACACGTGAAACAACAATCAATGATCAAACCACAATATGAAATGGGAAACAAGACTAAGATCTTTCAACCGTAACAAGCGGTCTTCGTCAGAGTCAAAAACCCAACTGGGTTTTTGACTCTGACGAAGACCGCTTGTTACGGTTGAAAGATCTTAGTCTTGTTTTCCCATTTCTTATTGTGGTTTGATCATTGATATATATATATATATATATATATATATATATAACTTTAAATTACACAAAGCACGACACAGAAAAGAGAATAAAAAAACACTTACAGAATTCAATATTTCGAACTGTTGTTCGTCATCAGGAGAGTAGTGTATATGTATATATATATATATATTAATATTTAAAACACTGAAGTTTGAAATTCATAATCAAGACAAACAATAAAGAATATTAATAATTTCGGCACCAAATCAACTCATTGTAGGGTAAAAAGTTAATGAAATGGTCTCCACATATAAAAATTTAATGGTATAGACAACGCGTTTCGAAGACGTAGTGTTCTTCTTCAGGCATTAACCAAAGTTGTACCACAGACACTCACCCTTAGTTAATGCCTGTGGAAAAACACTACGTGTTCGAAACGCGTTGTTTATACCATTAAATTTTTATATGTGGAGACCATTTCATTAGCTTTTTACCCTACAATGAGTAAATACCACATAATAACTGATTGTTAGAACTTAATGAACCTAAAAAAATGAAACAGAAGGCTGGAATAGAATTAAAATGTTTATTAGAAATTAATCTGTTTTTCAAACATTCAAATAAAACCTTTCATTACTATTTAAACCTTATATTTTATTTAAATCATAAACAAATCAAGATTTATTAAGATTTAAAACATGCAGAACAACAACTCGAAAATTGTTAGAAATATAATGATGTCTTAATCATTAACAGATCTGTTAGAGTTCTGGATGTCTGTGACTGTTTTGTGTAATTTTATATTGTTAGTAAAGATTGGTTTATTTGTGAGTATATTCTTTAGCGCAGCTTCTTGTTAGTGTTAATTTTATTATTAATTAATATTAGTTATTAAAATTATTATTAATAATTTTTTATTATTAATTATTGTTAAGTGTTAATTTTATGTTATGTTAATTATTTTCCTGAATTTATTCGTTTAAAAGCTGTAATGTAATAGTTTACTCTTTTTCAATTGGAAAAATTTCATAATTTCCTGACTTTTTAGTCCAGAATATTTAAGTTTGTAACATTATAATTTGACATTTGTAAAATTGTTGATTGTTATATAGGATTTTATATATTTATTAACTTAGACTTCAATATTTAGATACGCATCATCAGAACAAAGAGTTCATTAGAACCGAAATTCAGTTCCATTTATAAGTCTGAGTCACTCATATCTTGGTTTTCGTTTAAACGATCAAATTCTTTTTATGAAGACGGCGAATATCAACATATTGAATTAAGTTATGTTAGTTGTTTTTATGTATTTATTTCTAATTAATTCTGATTTATTTTTATGTATTGTCTTATTTTTTTTTTAATTTACACTTTTATGATGTAGTTATCATCTAGAAAACGATCCACAAATGGCAAAAAACGTTTCAGAGTAAACTATAGGTGCAGCTTAGATAGAAAAACACAAAGTCTCTAATTTTCGGTTTAACCGTCATCTGAAGAGAAAAGACTCATAATCATTGTAGACCAACCGCCACTTTGCAAGTGTGCCGGGCGTCTCTTTCTCTTCTCTCCTGATGACGGTTAAACCGAAAATTAGTGACTGTGTATTTTTTTTTATACTGTGTAGCTATAGTTTACTCTGAAACGTAAATATTGTTTTCGCCACTATTGATACTGACATATTGTCTTACTTGTACACTGACTCTTTAAGGTGCACACCTAGGTTTTATTGTAGTAAGAAAACTTTAAATGATAAATAGAACAAATACAAAAATGTCGCTACGGTTTTGTGAATCTCAATAAAATACATTACTCGTAATAGATTAGTGTTAAACATTTTTTTAAAGACTTTGCCTGTTTGCAAAAGTCTGAACTGAATGGTTAACACAATTTATCGCTGACTGTGACTTCACATCAGGAACATGGCGCAGTAAAACATTCAGGCTCTTTTAATTCAGAAGATTCAAAATACGATTGAGGAAATATATTGTTGTGTTTGCCTCACGAAAACATCAATTTATAGTTATTTTACAACACTGAATTTGAATATGAAAGAGAGTCAAGTTCTTCTCTTTAAGAAGCTGTGATGAATCATAGTTGCTTGCTTTAATGCTTTGCCTCAGCCTCCCGTTGCAAACATTTCTTAATCTATGTTAAAATAATCTAATCATTCAATTATCTAATCAATGGGGAGTAAACAGAACCAAACCTCATTAACTAATTCACACATATTGATTTATTTCATGAATATAAATATATCCATGAAATATATTTCTTAAAATTGATTACAACATCTGAAGAAGACATGCATCAGAGTTATTGGGTATATTTTTTGAGTGTTTTCATTACAATACTTTTGACACCTGTATATATATATATATATATATATCAATGATCAAACCAAAATATGAAATGGGGGGAAAAAAAGGACTAAGATCTTTTAACCGTAACAAGCGTCTTCGTCAGAGTCAAAAACCCAAATGATATATATATATATATTATATATATATATATATATATATAAAACAAGATTTCACTTGTCAAATAACAATCAATGATAACAATCACCCATGTGTTCCAGCTGATTTTTCCTATTTCTTTTGTGGTTTGATAATATATATATATATATTTGTAAATTTGGGGGGGGCAATCCTTCTTTTATACATGTTTTGTTGAACATGTTAAAATCTTTCTGGTATTTAGTACCAGAATGATTTAAAACAAAGGTGAGAAAACTTGAAAGATGGACAATGAAATTTATTCATGCCACGTACAAAGTTCGTTCAATAAAACACACACACACATAAATATATATATATAATTATATATATTAATATATATATATAAATATATTTAAAACATTTAAATTGATTAAGTAAAATTGAACTTAAGGTTTTAATTTAAAAAAAAATCACATATAAATTACTTAGAAGAAAGTAAATAAATTATCCATAGCAAAACCAAATTTTTCTTTTCCAAAGTTATTTTCAGATTGGAAATTAAATCAACCGCTCATAGTTTAATTTACTGGATTATAAATGTGGTAGTTAGTAAGAGGCAATAATTAACCAGTTTCTTCTAAAGGAAAATTAAAAATTCCAGATTCGATCAAATCTAGTGGAATAGATTTTTTTCTTCAAATTCTGTTCTTACCTCATATTATCGCTTTCAGTTTACTAATTAAATATATATTATATTTAATTTCACTACATAAATTTTATCAATTAATCGACTTAAAACACTGACTAGCCATTAAGATGGAGTTTATGAAGCCGAACCAACCAACCAACCAAACAATTAATCTTATAGGAAAATTATGTCTATAAGTTAGAAAACTCCCTAAAAAGTTAGAAAAAATTACATATCCTTCAACCGAAACAAGTTTGTCCCTCAGATACTATTTGGCCTTTGTCCCAAATAGTATAAGTTAGATTCTGACGCAATCCATTTTTTTGGTTAAAAGATCATAGTCATTTTTCTGATTTCTTAGTTAGCCTTTGATACATATACTTCTAAATTGTATTACAAGATATATATATATATAGGTGTGTTCTCTAATCGGAGTTCGGTCAATTTTCCAGGATAAAAAATCAAACTCTCGTTGCCAACGTTTCGGTTTTATTTAAAACCTTTTTCATAGGCAGAACTAAGAATTTGTTAACTAAGAGAATGATGAAGAAAATTAGTCTAGTCGTAGGTTTTATCCGGTTAACATTGTTGTTCCTTTAAATAATGTAACTTTCATTTTCTTAGTTAAAAAAAAAATGCTTACTTCTGCTAATGAAAAAGGTTTTAAATAAAACCAAAACGTTGGCAACGAGAGATTGATTTTTTATTCTGGAAAATTGACCGAACCCCGATTAGAGAACACACCTATTCTATTAAACGGTCGTATATTATTGAATCTGTTACATATATATATATATATGTGAATTAAAGTTTATCAGGACTCGGTCAGTTCTTCAGGTTCAAATTAAACTCTCATTGCCAACATTTTGGTTTTTATTTAAAACTTTTTCATAAGCAGATGTATAGAATTTGGAAACAGAAAAACAGGTTTTAAATAAAAACCGAAATGTTGACAATGAAAGTTTAATTTGAACCTGAAGAACTGACAAAGTCTTGATAAACTTTAGTTCTTGTTTCTATTCCACGGTCGATATTTTTATCAATATATGTATTGAGAAGAGTGGGAGGGAAGTTTGATTTTGACCTGACGAAGACCGCTTGTTACAGTTGAAAGATCGTAGTCTTTTTTTCCCTTTTCATTTTGTGGTTTGATCATTGATTGTTATTTCATGTGTTTATGTGAAATCTTGTTATATATGAACAAGTGAAATCTTATTATGTGAAAAATATTATGTGAAATCTTGTTATATGGACAGTTTAGTGGAAGGTTTGAAGTTACATTGACTGTTATTTAAATTTATATTGACATTTATACACCACATAAATTAAATTTTATTTTTTAATTCAGATAATTTTCACTTCTGCCCATGAAAAAGGTTTTAATTTAAAACAGAACCGCTGTAATAAGAGCTTGATTTTGAACCTAGAAAATTGACCGAAGCGTGATTGCATAGTACTTAAATTCTATCAAATATGTGTTACATTAGTGAATTTCTTATATATACGTATCTGTATGCATGTATTCATAATTATAGAGGAACTTGCGTTGGCTTTCAATCCTCATATATATCTTCCAAATACTGATGGTTGTTGAAATATTAAATTTAATTTTTTCTTGTGTTTTCCTATGGCGTACTGTTATGATTCGTTTATATGTATTCAGGTAAATTATGCTGTGTAAAATCCAAATAAACTATACAAGAGTCTATTAAATAAGGCTGTTCATTCAATAAGTCTCTTTTGTTTGTATGTTTTGCAAATCCAAGTCTAGTCAGTCTCAGTATGCTCGCTATTTATACCCTTAATGAAATGCTTTAGTCTTGTTTTCACCGGCAACTAAAGCCGGGAGGAAATCAATTTCAATCAGACGTTTCAACACACTGCTATTGTCTTCTTTACTTCATCTAAGAACCCGAAACGTGTCTCTTAGGCAACGGATTTTATTTTGAAGATCAAATTATAATTCACGTATTACTGAATTAGGTGAATATGAAGAATATTAAAGATATATAATATGATTATTTGTTTGGATAAATTCCACTTTCCTGAATTTAAGAAATCATTCTTTATAAAATTCTTATTGTCTTTTACAACAATAATAGTAATTTTCTACAAACTTTTCTCAGTGATATACTGCACTGTGTATAAGCTCTGAATCTATGGTATACGGATACTGTATTAGTATCAGTTAACCTCTGATGAAGATCTCTAGTTTCGATTGAACGATCTTAGTCATGTTTCTGATTTCTTACTGTGGTTCAGACCACAAATGCCGGCTTTTGCTCTAATGCCGTTTAAACTACCTTCTTTCTCAATACCATACCAGATGTCGTACGTCACTGATTGAATTCTAGTGAGAGATGTGGAAAACAGTTGTTTTGGTTCATAGATCTTCACTATTTCTGAAATTTGTACGGTGGTGTAGATGATGATATATATATATATTGTTGAAATCTACCGCAGCTTCGGCATTAACGACTTTCAAACTAAGCTGTTCCAGTCTCCTGACAGTCTTACGAATATAATGTGGTAATTCCTAAATAAGTTGTCCAAAGGACATTGAGACACTTTTTTGAATTTTTTTAATAGATATGAACAATTTTAATACAATTGAAAACTAACTTCACATGTAAAGAATATAACATAACTTATAAGACCATTATCTACTAGATTTCGACTATTATATAGTCATCTTCAGGTTGGGTCTTACATTTTTTAAAATTTGGAAATTTTAAAATTTTTTTAAAAAACAATGAAACAATTTAAACAATTTTGAAATAAACTAATGAATATAAATAAAAGTTAACAGGTCCAAATAGTCGAATAGTCGAATGCTAGTAGATAATGGTCTTGTAAGTTGTGTTATATTCTTTACATATGATGTTAGTTTTCAAATGTATTAAAATTGTTGATATCTATTAAAGTGTTTCAAAAAAAGTGTCTCAATGTCCTTTGGACAATTATTTGGGAATTACCACCTTTATTTCGTAAGACTGTCGGAGACTGGAACAGATTAGTTTGAAAGTCGTTAATGCCGAAGCTGCGGTACATTTCAACAAAATATGCCTCCAAGAAGATTTGCAGCCAACCTATACTAACATATATATATATATATATCAATGATCAAACCACAATAAGAAATGGGAAAACAAGACTAAGATCTTTCAACCGTAACAAGCGGTCTTCGTCAGAGTCAAAAACCCAACTGACTCCCAAAAAACCCAAAAAACCGTTGGGTTTTTGACTCTGACGAAGACCGCTTGTTACGGTTGAAAGATCTTAGTCTTGTTTTCCCATTTCTTATTGTGGTTTGATCATTGATTGTTGTTTCACGTGTTTTTGTGAAATCTTTATATATATATATATATATATTAGGTAGGTTTTATTTTTTGAGGGCCATGTCAAATAAAAGAAAATAATTTACTTCCTGGACCAACGTACAAAAAACAAAACCTGACTAAAATAATAGAATAGAAGAGGTCAAGAACAATTTTTTGAGAATGTATATATATATATATATATATTGATAAAGGTATCGACCGTAAGGTAGAATCAAAATAAAAGTTTATCAGGACTCGCTCAGTTCTTCAGGTTTAAATTAAACTCTCATTGCCAACGTTTCGGTTTTTATTTAATACCTTTTTAATAGACCTACAAAACAGTGGAGATATAAAAAATGATTCAAACATTCAAAAATCAAACATACTGAAAAGCGCAAAATGTTTAAATAAGAAAATACAATAGAAATTTTGATAATAGGTTAATGAGAGAACACGGAATATATATATATATAACTTAATATATTATATTATATATATATATATATATAAAAGATTTCACATAAACACGTGAAACAACAATCAATGATCAAACCACAATAAGAAATGGGAGAACAATATGACGAAGACCGCTTGTTACGGTTGAAAGATCTTAGTTTTGTTCTCCCATTTTCTTATTGTGGTTTCATCATATATTAATTATATATATTATATATATATATTATATAAAGATTTCACATAAACACGTGAAACAACAATCAATGATCAAACCACAATAAGAAATGGGAAACAAGACTAAGATCTTTCAACCGTAACAAGCGGTCTTCGTCAGAGTCAAAAACCCAACTGGGTTTTTTGACTCTGACGAAGACCGCTTGTTACGGTTGAAAGATCTTAGTCTTTGTTTTCCATTTCTTATTGTGGTTTGATCATTGATATATATATATATATATATATATATATATATAAACTTTAAATTACACAAAGCACGACACAGAAAAAAAGAATAAAAAAACACTTACAGAATTCAATATTTCGAACTGTTGTTTTCGTCATTCAGGAGAGTAGTGTATATGTATATATATATATATATATATTTAAAACACTGAAGTTTGAAATTCATAATCAAGACAAACAATAAAGAATATTAATAATTTCGGCACCAAATCAACTCATTGTAGGGTAAAAAGTTAATGAAATGGTCTCCACATATAAAAATTTAATGGTATAGACAACGCGTTTCGAAGACGTAGTGTTCTTCTTCAGGCATTAACCAAAGTTGTACCACAGACACTCACCCTTAGTTAATGCCTGTGGGAAAAACACTACGTGTTCGAAACGCGTTGTTTATACCATTAAATTTTTATATGTGGAGACCATTTCATTAGCTTTTTACCCTACAATGAGTAAATACCAAATAATAATGATTGTTAGAACTTAATGAACCTAAAAAAAATGAAACAGAAGGTGGAATAGAATTAAAATGTTTTATTAGAAATTAATCTGTTTTTCAAAATTCAAATAAAACCTTTCATTACTATTTAAACCTTATATTTTATTTAAATCATAAACAAATCAAGATTTATTAAGATTTAAAACATGCAGAACAACAACTCGAAAATTGTTAGAAATATAATGATGTCTTAATCATTAACAGATCTGTTAGAGTTCTGGAAGTCTGTGACTGTTTTGTGTAATTTTATTTTGTTAGTAAAAGATTGGTTTATTTGTGAGTATATTCTTTAGCGCAGCTTCTTGGTTTGTGTTAATTTTATTATTAATTAATATTAGTTATTAAAATTATTATTAATAATTTTTTATTATTAATTATTGTTAAAGTGTTAATTTTTATGTTAATGTTAATTATTTTCCTGAATTTATTCGTTTAAAAGCTGTAATGTAATAGTTTACTCTTTTTCAATTGGAAAAATTTCATAATTTCCTGACTTTTTAGTCCAGAATATTTAAGTTTGTAACATTATAATTAGACATTTGTAAAATTGTTGATTGTTATATAGGATTTTATATATTTATTAACTTAGACTTCAATATTTAGATACGCATCATCAGAACAAAGAGTTCATTAGAACCGAAATTCAGTTCCATTTATAAGTCTGAGTCATCATATCTTTTTTTTTCGTTTTAAACGATCAAATTCTTTTTATGAAAGACGGCGAATTATCAACATATTGAATTAAGTTATGTTAGTTGTTTTTATGTATTTATTTCTAATTAATTCTGATTTATTTTTATGTATTGTCTTATTTTTTTTTTAATTTACACTTTTATGATGTAGTTATCATCTAGAAAACGATCCACAAATGGCAAAAAACGTTTCAGAGTAAACTATAGGTGCAGCTTAGATAGAAAAACACAAAGTCTCTAATTTTCGGTTTAACGTCATCTGAAGAGAAAAGACTCATATCATTGTAGACCAACCGCCACTTTGCAAGTGTGCCGGGCGTCTCTTTCTCTTCTCTCCTGATGACGGTTAAACCGAAAATTAGTGACTGTGTATTTTTTTTATACTGTGTAGCTATAGTTTACTCTGAAACGTAAATATTGTTTTCGCCACTATTGATACTGACATATTGTCTTACTTGTACACTGATCTTTTAAGGTGCACACCTAGGTGTTTATTGTAGTAAGAAACTTTAAATAATAATTATAACAATTACAAAAATGTTGCTACGGGATATGTGTATCTTAATAAAATACATTAGTCGTAATAGATTAGTGTTAAACATTTTTTTTAAAGACTTTGGCTGTTTGCAAAAGTCTGAACTGAATGGTTAACAACAATTTATCGCTGACTGTGACTTCACATCAGGAACATGGCGCAGTAAAACATTCAGGCTCTTTTAATTCAGAAGATTCAAAATACGATTGAGGAAATATATTGTTGTGTTTGCCTCACGAAAACATCAATTTATAGTTATTTTACAACACTGAATTTGAATATGAAAGAGAGTCAAGTTCTTCTCTTTAAGAAGCCTGTGATGAATCATAGTTGCTTGCTTTAATGCTTTGCCTCAGCCTCCCGTTGCAAACATTTCTTAATCTATGTTAAAATAATCTAATCATTCAATTATCTAATCAATGGGGAGTAAACAGAACCAAACCTCATTAACTAATTCACACATATTGATTATTTCATGAATATAAATTTATCCATGAAATATATTTCTTAAAATTGATTACAACCTTCTGAAGAAGACATGCATCAGAGTTATTGGGTATATTTTTTGAGTGTTTTCATTACAATACTTTTGACAACCTGTATTTATATATTATATATATATCAATGATCAAACCAAAATATGAAATGGGGGGAAAAAAAGGACTAAGATCTTTTAACCGTAACAAGCGTCTTCGTCAGAGTCAAAAACCCAAATGATTATATATATATATGTTATATATATATATATATATATATATATATAAAAACAAGATTTCACTTGTCAAATAACAATCAATGATAACAATCACCCATGTGTTCCAGCTGTTTTTCCTATTTCTTTTGTGGTTTGATAATATATATATATATATTTGTAAATTTGGGGGGGGCAATCCTTCTTTTATACATGTTTTGTTTGAACATGTTAAAATCTTTCTGGTATTTAGTACCAGAATGATTTAAAACAAAGGTGAGAAAACTTGAAAGTGGGACAATGAAATTTTTTCATGCCACCCGTTACAAAGTTCGTTCAATAAAACACACACACACATATATATATATATATATTTATATATATATATTATTATATATATATATAATATATTTTATACATATATATTATTTATATATTATAATATATATGTGTATAAATACTGAGTAGCAGTTTGCTTCACAACGCGAGTACTTCGCACTCCTTCCCGATAACGACGGATATCTAAATATCGAAGTGAGTTCTGTAGTGACTTTCCTATGTGTTCTTTCCTATTTGTTAAAGTTTATATATATATAATATATATATATATATATTGAATGTTTTCTTTATCTCGACCACATATAGGATTTGTCGGCTTAAAGGTGTTGTATTATTGAATAACTAAATTCTGTATTGATATAGCCCTGAAGATGTCTACAAATACAGATGAAACGTCGGCTTGAAGGTGTTCCATTTTTGAAGCTAGACTAAACCTCGATAAAAAAGAACAATATATATATATATATATATATATATATATAACCCATATATATATATTGTTAAATAATGCCCCATATTTGGCTTGTATCTGTTTCTTACACAATTTCTCCAGTTTCCGTAATTGCTTCTTCGTTTCTTCATTAAAACTATAAAGCTTATCACCGACAAGACGAAGAGACGAGGAAGGAATTCCGGAAGCTGGAGAAATTGTGTAAGAAACAGATACAAGCCAAATATGGGGCGTTATTTAACAATATATGTTTAAATGAAGGACTGCTTCCAACTTTTACAAATATATATATATATATATATATGTTTAAACCATCTGTTCTAGGGATACTACGGCCTGACAGTCGCTATCATGTCTGCGTTTGTGCACGAAGAGAGGTCATACTGGTCGGGAGAGACGCCACTACCTAGCTCGCAGAGTCTTCTCGAGAGTGACTCCATATCGCACAGTTAGTACTTTAACTCACTACTTACTGTAACACTTTTGTATGATTATTAAGTTAGCATAATTGCATCGTGCTTATTAAAGATGTATCTTTCATCCCTGGAATAGCTCATTATAAACATTACAAGGATGGTACAATAACATTTTTCACTGATTCTAATTTATACTATATTTAAATTTCAATGTAGATAAGCAAAAATAGAAAAGTTAAAAACACACACTTACAATTTCTAATTTTCTGTTTCAACCGTCTTCAGGAAGAATAAAAGAGGAAAAACTTCAAACGTTGGAGATACAACCGTATCTGTACCAGTGCGCTTCGTTTCCCTCTCTTATCTCTCCTGAAGACGGTTCAAATCCAAAAATTAAAGACTGTAAGTCTACGTTTTTAATTTGTTTACGTTTTTTTATCTACATTGAACTTTATTTTTCGATTTCAGACGGTATCTTTATAAAAAGTGTTATAGGATATTTATATATATGTACACTATGTACTATATATACTATATTGTTACCCTATATAAATAGTATACTATATGTACTTAATATATTACGATATGAGTTGTATATTGCATGAGCTACTATACAACATCCACATAGTTTTAAATAATATCAATATTACTTTTGTGCTATTCCTATATTTTGTTTAATGTAATCATAATCTACTTTACAATTTCAAAATTATTTCAATTAATAATTATGTGTTTGGCTATATATATGTTACTGGCAAATTATGACACGGCGGCATTGTATATAATGCTGGATGGTTTTTGGCAAGATATGAAATATGAGAAGTATTATATACTTTCCCCAGGCATTTTATATATTACCTAGGCATTCTATTGAATGAGAAATCCAATTTAGGTAAAGTATGAAGAAAAAACGTCCTGATGACATTATTGTGTAAATTATGTGCATTTCTCAAAAATAGAATTGTTATTCTGAAAAAATAATGAGAGCGCTATTAAAACAAAGTTATTCGAAATGTATAAGGAGAAGTGAAATTTGTGTAAAACATAATTTGAGAAATTAAACTTTCTGTTGCAAGCTTGAATGGCATTTTGAATTACATTTCATTGCCACATAATATTACACGTGGTATTCTAAACGAATCGGAGATGTATTTTATACTTTACCGGTTTCTCATTTGGCATTCTATAGAATGCTTAGTATACGTGTGAAATATACATCTTTTCATACAGTGCATGATAGTTTTTGACATCATATTCAATACCTAGGCGCTCTGTAGAATGCCGGATTTCAAACTTTGCCTGCAACATATACACATTTATCCACAAAATTTCCACTAAATTGATCACTTTCCTTGACCTTTATGTTATTCTTGAGGCTATAGACTACTATAGGTCTATTTCAATACATAGATACATAGCTTCTTCTCCTTCTAGAGACCATGCGTCTCTCAACAATATCTCCACTTCTTTATCTGCTACCCCGCATAGTAATGATGAAATCATTACTCCCTTATTACGTGTTCACAGATTTAGCAGTTATATTCTTTGAAACTTACTTTGCATTTACTGATGGCGGCTTGCTATATGAACTTATGGAGCCCAGGTTAGCTCAGTGGTTAAATTAACCACTTAACCTTAAGTTAACCCCAGTGAGGGGTTCAATCCCCACCTGGCCCTCGATTTATTCACGTGAGAGGTGAATAAATCTGAGCACGTCGTCCCTCGGAGAGGGCGTTAAGCCGTCGGTCCCGACCCTGTACGATGTCAGGTACTCGTTAAAGATACCGGCTATAAATACACTTGATTTAGGCAAAATTAGGACTCCCACTGTAGAATCAATCTTCATTGTGTGGTATCACAAAGGGCCAATGCTCGGCCCACGTGTGTTCCCTTGTGGGACTGCCACTGCACCCTAACCTAACCTATATAAACTTATTAATAAACATATTATATCACAGATTGTCAATCATAGAACGCGAACCGTTCGGAACTCTATAGTCGTACCTCTTTTGTAAGTAATACTTTCTTTCCTAAAATTCGTAAATTATGCTCGGTTGTTTTTAATTAAGCTCTTTCAAGTCCTCTCATCCTTTTCAGTCATCCATTATATTCAACCCTCACCTTTGTATATTCTTTAGAAGGCTCTTTAATTTGAAAATATATTCTTTCACAAAACTTTAAAACAATGTCGTTCATTTACTCAGCCTTGGGGTAGGCGTAATTGTCTTACTGCCATTTTAATATTACCTCCTACAAATCTTAATTACTCTCTTTTTTCAACGGTTTATGCACACCCAAATAACTGTGTTTTTCTTTTGTGATATACTCGATTAGGCTCTGTTCTATGTGGGCCTCACGTTATTTCCGCTCTGTATCAATGTCATATATCACATATCATAGTCTCTGTAAATGTCACAAATAATATATCATAGTCGCTGTGAATGTTACATATCATATATCATGTCCCTTGTGAATGTCACATATCATATATCATAGCCTCTGTGAGTGTCACACATCATATATCATAGGTTCTGTGAATGTTACATATCATATATCATGGCCCTTGTGAATGTCACAGGTCACAGGTCATCTGTTGGTCAACCCAGTATGTTGCCTGTCATGATAATCCTCTTAGCCTTTCATTCTATCAGTCCTTATAATCCAAATATTAACAGAGCTGTAGAGAAATTCTTCCTCTATGATACTGTATGAGGTTTGACTGTATGAAGACCGCTTGTTCCGGTTGGAAGACCTTAGTCCTTTTTCTGATTCCCTACTGTGGTTTGGTAGTTGATTTTTATTTAGTACATCTCAATTAACATATGTGCTTTTGTTAAAACCTTCAGAACTAAATTTTTATTCAAGACTATACTTTTATAGTTTTATATTTCATACATATTGTAGGATAGTTCATACAGTAAATAATGGCACATTAAAAATTGGCATATATTCAATAAAACTTTTTTTATTTGTACTTTAAATTTACAATGAAACGAAGAAGAGAGATGTAATCGTTAAAATCGGTTATTGATTAGGCACCGTTAAGCCAATTTCTTTGACTTGGGCCCTTTATCGCTTCGCTTACCCCGTATTCACATGTAACTGATTGTTAAAAAGAGCCCACTCACTTCAAATCACACTTGAACAACTTTGATCAAAGGTAACTAACGCTCTTATTGATTGCATTGCACACAAAAAAAATTACCTTTGTTAGCCAAATGACTTTTGAATATATTTCATTCTAGCAAAAAAGACCAACTTATAGTACAAAACAACCTAAAAAAGAATGTACGAAAATGTGTACAAGTATTGTATCAACTTTGATTTCAAGAAAGTATATCAATAATTTCATGAAGATTAATTTTATTTGAGTAATTTTAAGTGTATGAAATATAACTAGATTCTAATACACTAGGTTCAAAATAGTAAAGATAACTAGAACCTAAAACACTAGTTTCAAAATTGTAAAGATAAATAGAATCTAAAACACTAGGTTCAAAATAGTAAAGATGACTAGAATTTAAAACACTAGGTTCAAAATAGTAATGATAACTAGAATCTAAAACACAAGGTTCAAAATAGTAAAGATGACTAGAATCTAAAACACAAGGTTCAAAATAGTAAAGATAACTAGAATCTAAAACACTAGGTTCAAAATAGTAAAGATGACTAGAATTTAAAACACTAGGTTCAAAATAGTAATGATAACTAGAATCTAAAACACAAGGTTCAAAATAGTAAAGATAACTAGAATCTAAACCACAAGGTTCAAAATAGTAAAGATAACTAGAATCTAAAACACTAAGTTCAAAATAGTAAAGATAACTAAAATCTAAAACACTAGGTTCAAAATAGTAAAGATAACTAGAATCTAAAACACTAGGTTCAAAATAGGAAAGTTAACTATAATCTAAAACAATAAACAAAAAATGATAAATATTGAATAAAATAGCCAATACTTGTTTACCAAATTTGTACAATTAAATTATTAAAAAAATTAACAATAAACAGCAAAACTGGTCAATAGGGTTATTTTAATCGTCCTGAATGTCAGATTGGTAAACCATTATAATTGGTAATTGCCTGACAAGTGATAAAAATATTCCATCTCCACAGTCTTTTCATTATGAAATAAGCTGAAGCTAAAATTACCACGAAAAAAATCAATATTATTACTAAATATTAACAGTATTCATGAAGTAAAATTAATATATCAAATAATATAATATATTATTAGTTTTTCCTTCAATTTTTCACTGTTATTTAGATTTTAATTTTTATTTTTATAGTTTATTCTAAATTCCTGAATAAACAAATTGTTTAAATAAATATATTTATTCAAAATTTTATAATGTTGAATAATCTAATCAATAAATTGTTTATTCTGAAATTATTATATAAACATTAAATTAAACAGTGAAAAACAAGGAGAAATTCATAGACAATGGAATGACAAATTCTTTTTAAGATTTCGATATTCTTTATTGTCAGGAGAGAGTTTGTTAGCACCTAAGAGCTGACAACCTCTCTCCTGTTAATGAGTGATGTCAAAATATTGAAGTGAGTTTTTATGGTACAATAAGAACTTCAGTGATATTTCTGAATTTCTTAATGTAATTGCGATGTTATGAACTTAGTTTAAAAACAAACTTTAATAAACTAAGTTTACAGAAAACACACACACACACACACACACACACACACACACACAAGAGATTACTGAACTCACTGCAATATTTCGACTGCGTCATCATCAGTTAGATGGATATGAGACATCCCGAATGCAAGTGTGGACTGAAGTCAGTCTCATTCGAGAGGCACTCAATCTGCTCAGCCGAAATAAAGAGGAAGTTGTTAGAAGAATATATAAGTTAAATAAAAAATAATTTACCAAATATTACCAAAAAATATACCAAAAAATGGAAAATAAACAAATAAAAGAAATTGATTAAAAAGAGGTTTAGTCCCTCTAGCAGATTCAACCTCCGAGGAAACAAATAACTGCTTCTTCTGCACACACACACACACACACACACACACACACACAACGACACACACATAATACATAATATAAATATAATAATATATATTATAAGATAACACATAAACACGTGAAATAACAATCAATGATCAAACCACAATATGAAATGGGAAAACAAGACTAAGATCTTTTAACCGTAACAAGCGATCTTCGTCAGTGTCAGTTGAGTTTTTGACTCTGACGAAGATCGCTTGTTATGGTTGAAAGATTTTAGTCTTGTTTTCCCATTTCATATTGTGGTTTGAACATTGATATATATATATATATATTATTTATAAATACGAGTCAAAATCATAACCCTTGTTACCTGCCCGTTATGCCTATAGCGTGTTCGTCTCTCTATCTTTTTTCTCCCTCCTAAAGACAGATTGCCCGAAAATTTTTGTTTATAAGTGTTTCTTTATTATATGTGTTACTATTATTCAATTTTGAACTCGTATTGTGTCCAGTTTTGATCGTCTTTCCATTTTTATAGTGAATATATAGTGAATAACTTCAGATTTTAAAAAGAACAGGAAATATTTTTTCTTGAATAAAAGTATAAATTTTGACTTATGCAATGTGAGAGCGATTCAATTCATACTGTTATATATATATATATTATATATATAATTATATAATTATATGTTTATATATTTATATATATATTATTATATATATATATAAACTAATGACTTAAAGGAAACTTGTACTGTTTAAAATTATAATACTGTTGAAAATAGGTTTGAACGTAAGAAAAACACATTTTAGTTGGGTAGGTAAATTTGCTCTGCTGATGTTGAAAAGATAGGAATGCCTAGTATCAAATACATAATATCAGTGTGTTTTTCATACACATAAGTTTATTAAGCTTTGCTGAGAAGTCCTTTAAGTAGTGTACATTAAGCGTGATCATCAAGATGTGCGTCAAGAAGACTACTTATATCATTACACTAATCAGTTCACCTTTTGAACTTTGACGCTATATGCATCCATACATATATTATATATCCGCCAAGGAGACGTTTCAAATCAACCGGTAATATATGTAAATTAGCCAGTTGACATCCCTTATTAACTATTCATGATCAACTTTGCTATGGTGATCACAGACTCACTGCATACTAACTCATAATATGATCTTTTGACGTCTTCTTTAAGTGTATTTGAAAATATGAATGAATCTATTCAATAAATAAGAGGATTTTTACTTTAATATAAGTAAAGTATAGTGATTGTAAAAAAATTTAATGTTGAGATTATGACAGAATTGTATGTATTGATGTCCCAGATGTCGTTTTATGAAATTTTTTCTATGATGTCTAAATGTGTGTGTACCCAACATTTGTAGACACGCTACGGGCCCAGAATCTCTGATCGATCAAGTTGATATTTTACACAAAAGTGTGCCTCACTGTGTAGACTAGCCCTATTGTTTTAGGAGTAATTATCCATCCAAAAGAAAGTCACTTTTGTTTGCCAAATACCTGTTTTTAGACATTTTATTTCTTCTAAACTACTAATTCTAGAGTGAATTTTTGACATTATCTTTGAAGCTATAAACAAAAGCAATAAAGGAAAAATAACTTCAGATTTTAAAAACAACAGGAAATATTTTTTTCTTTAATGAAAGTATAAATTTTGACTTATACAATGTGAGAGCGATTCAAGTCATACCGTTTAACGGTATTTTCATTAAATTCAAAATGAAACTTTACCTAAAAATAGAACTTTACGTGGTATAAGAACAGACTTTAAAAATGAGTGCTAACCTAACGTACATATGTAGTTGTTCAGACAAAAAGAAACTAATAGCTAGCACTTTTAAAAATATGATCATAATAACAGAAATGATATAAAATGTGTAATATGACTAAACAGTCTGGCACATATGAAAAATGGATTCTTTCCTATTGACATTGTCTTACATAATAAGAAGTAAACAAAAATAAATTTTTAGTTTTTATTTTATTTGAACTTTTTTACTTACGTTTATCTTATTAAAAATATATTATAGGAGTTTGTCTGATTTTGTTCAAGTCGTAATAATTCTAATCAAATTGACAGTTACTATTATTTTTGAAAGGCACCGGCAATAAGCTATATTTCCAGTGAATCGAAATCTGTTAAAATTAAACAATGAAATTTGCCTTTTGTTTCATGATTTATAATGTTATACTTCTTTGAATGAGAGTAAAGAATTCCTTGGTAATATAAAGTATTTTTAAATGGGATAAATATTGAAAAAGGTTTTATGACTTGTTCAATGCTTTAAACATTTTAAAACTTAAAAATTATTTGAAAAAAATATTAATATTTTAATAAATAAATATTAATATTTCAATATTATAAAGTTCAATGAAGATAAAAAAAATATATAAGAAATTAAAAACATACTTAGAGTTTTGATTTTTGGTTTTTTATCAGGAGAGATAGAGAGGGAAACCATCTGTTCTGTTTCAACCGTCTCTGCACCAGCATGCTTGGTTTCTCTCTTTTATCTCACCTGATGATGGTTCAAACCAAAATTAGAGACTGTTAGTGCACGTTTTTGAATTCTCTATGTTTCTTTATCTACATTGAATTTTCATTATCGTTTTGAATCCTTTTTTCATCATATAAGTATTTGAATATATAGAAATATATTAATATTTGAAATATATATATTTTTATGAATAAATTGAAAGTGTTAATGAATTGAAAGGTTTATATGTTTTGAATAGTATACATGGTTTTTGATAGATATTTAAACGTAATGATTATATAAAATGATTTAAAAGTATTAAATGATTTGAATATCTTAAAATTTTTGAAATTTTAAATGTTATGATTATGTTGCATGCTTTAAATTGAACCTTTTGAATAATTTGATTCAAGAAATATAATTATAACAGGAAGTTACCTGATCCCTGCTGATATGGTCAGCAAACATCCTGATCTTAATTGCCAGAATTATAGTTACAGCAAGTGAACGGTATAACTAAAAATATTTTAACTATTAATTAATAATTATTTGTGTTGAAGAAATAATTTTAATAGAGTGGATGTTCGGAATTATAAAATGAGAAGAATAAAAATGTAAAAGAAATACGAGATAGACGTTCTTGCGCACACACAGGCACAGCCAAGGACATACATCCACACATACGTAGAAATATGAACACACTCACCTACATGCACTCCTCACACACACAACACACAACACACAAACACCAAAACAACGCACACAAACACACACATCACTCCATCCACACACACAGCACACACACACACATGCACACACACACACACACACACTCACACAAGTAGGTAGGCATTTGCATACACACACACACACACTCACACAAGTAGGTAGGCATTTGCATACACACACACACACACACACACACACACACACACACACACACACACACACACACACACACACACACACACACACACACACACACACACACGCACACACACATAACCTCACTCACACACACATATGAAGGTAAAAGCACATAAATTCACTCAAAGAAACATACGCTGGCATACAAACACACCCTCACTCTCTTTCTCACACACACACGGACAAACACATACACACACACACTCACACATACACACACTCACACAAGTAGGTAGCCATTTGCATACACACACACACACACACACACACACACACACACACACACACACACACACACTCATTCACTCACACAATTAGGCATTTGCCTAACACACAACGTCAGCCTATTTGCCAGATCTTAGATCTACCCGCCTTACTACTACTACTACTACTAGGCATTTGTACACACACTCACACATATAACCTCACTCACACACATATACGAAGGCATATGCACACATACTTGCACACACTCACTGAAACACACATACGCAGATATATGTACACACATACACTCACTCACTCAACCTACACTCTCAACACTCAGGAACACACAAACACACTCAGTCATATCTGAATTTAAATAGATATATTTTCATAATATTATGAATGAAATATCAGTAGATGACATTAAAATTCAGCATTAATACTTCTTTTCAGCATAAATATTACCAGGAAGGCTGTCCAAATCATTATTGCATTTGATAAAAGTGACATGTTCAACAGAAAAGCAATAAGTCTCTATGAATTAGATATAATCCTGAAAAAGAAAAGCTCAAAATGAAATTTCAAACTGCTTTAATTAAAAAGAGAAAGATTAAACTTGTCTTGATAATTACTTGTTACTTTCCTTAATAAAAGTCAAGGGATTTATTTTTTATATGTTTACTGTCTCTTAAATTACAAAGACACTTTGTT
This sequence comes from Hermatobates lingyangjiaoensis, assembly GCA_026182355.1. Lineage (NCBI taxonomy): Eukaryota > Metazoa > Arthropoda > Insecta > Hemiptera > Hermatobatidae > Hermatobates > Hermatobates lingyangjiaoensis. Next base: position 21,476 of record JAPFBL010000333.1, read on the forward strand.
CTATGGAAATTTACACTCTACGTCATTTGATTAAAGTGCAACAGGTTGTTCTGAATTGTTTAAACTTTAATATAATGCTAAAAAAAAGTTTGTTTTTTGCACTTTATTATAGGTGCTCTTACAATTTCATACTCTTTTACTGTTATTGTTAGCATACCTGCCAGCCATAAACTCATTCCTTTTTGTATTTTTAATATAACTCTCACCTGGCCTCATGACTGCAAAGAAACTGCAAAACTGCAAAAAAACACAACAAACATATAAAATTGAAAACTATACTATAGCTATACTGTAAACTATACTATACTATCGTATTTGATGTTGCATATTGGTAATATCAAACTATTAATTATAAGAAACAGAAGTTATACTAAACATTGAACTTTATTAATTTTGTTTTCTAGTGTACACTAATCATATATTTAAACGGATGAAACTGTAAATTTGTTTTTTTTTATGTTGAATCATGCACATGTTGCATATAGATTCATGTTATCCGTAGAACGTAAGTTATGTTTCGAAAAGTTCATTGGAACGCTACAGGACACACTATTGATGGATCAACTTTATTTTTTTACAACGAAATAGGCTACTGAATGTGCTCTATTTGTTTTTTGAAAAATATTTCTTCATAAAAATGTCAGTTTATTGGGCAAAATGTGCTTTTATACAATTTTTTTTCTTCTAAACCACCCGTTCAAGAATTTGGATCCATGGGATATTTATAAAATTCACATACGCAGTAAATGAAAAAGTCATCTAATTTTTGCTTGAAAGTGTCAGTTTTGTAATAAAAAATAAACATTTTTACTTGCAAGCGATTATTTGTCATATAATCAATGCAAAAGTTTTTACTTTAAAAAAAAGGAATAACAATTAAAAAATATGGTTCTTAAAAAAAGTAATATTTTCTCAGCTTTCATCTATAACACAAAAAAGCAAATTCAAACAGAATTTTTTAGAATATAATAAGAATTATAACCGTTTTATAATTGGCATAAAGAATGTTAATGAATTATGTACCTGATTTAGAGAAGGAGGAAAGACCAAGAAGTGAAATTTTTGAATTATAGGGTAAAAAAGTAAATGAAAGTTAGTTAAAACTAAACGAAAAAGTTATAAGTTAAATTCCACATATAGAAGTCAAACGTGTTTAAAAAATTATTCGAATATTGTTAAACTTTTGTATGTGAAGACTATTTCATTAAGTTTTTTAGCTTATATTGAGTAAATACCATATAATAACAGATTACACTACCATAGAATGGATTTTTTAAACATGGTATCTGCGTGGGAGGGGGATTGGTTAATGAGATACCAGAGTAGTGGAGGCTGTAAGCAGATAATGTAACTGACAGATAAAGCGAGATTGTTTATTGGTTGTTTCCCCACCAATTGTGGTTTATAACACATGTTGCTGTTGGTCACAGCTAATTAGCATATACATTTAAGCAAATACAACCAATTCTTTATTGTGTTTTAAAAAAGTGTTTTATTTCATTATTTCTTTAATCTGTTATAGTATGGCATTTACTCATATTGGGGGGGGGATTTCAAAAGTTACGTCTCCACAAAAAAAAAGTTTAATATAAAAACTACTAACGCGTTTCGAACACTTAGTGTTCTTCTTCAGGTTTACGTTTAAAAAATATACATATATGTGAATCTTAAGAACATAAGAGTGAATTATTTGGAATTGAATACAATAAATGAATGTTGAACTGCATTATTGAAGTTTTTAAAAAGAGAATTACTATGAAAATGACTTAATTAATCCTGAACCTTAATAAAATATAATTGTTTTATTAAGGCTGTCATTAGATGTATTATCAAATGTTATAGTAAAGTAAAATCAAACTCAACAATAAATTAAACAACCTAATTTATTTAAACGGTGGGTCAGGTAAGCTTAGTGGTTAACGGTACTCGCATCTAAACTGGTAGATCCGGGGTTCTTTCCCGACCTGGCCCTCGATTTATTCACGTGTTAGTTGAATAAATCTGAACACGTTATCCCACAGAGAGGTCGTTAAACTGTCAGTCCCGAGACTGTACGATGACAGGTACTCGATCTCTACTGTAAATACACTTGACTTAGGCAAATTTAGGACTCCTAACGTAAAATTAACAGGTATTGTGGCTCGTATGGTTGATGGCACTGGTAATAGGCATATTGTACACTACCTTTTATAAATATAGAGTTAAACAAAATATGTATTATAGTTCTTGATAACTGTGTTATCTTAATAGAAAAAATAATGCAAACTCACTAAGACTAGTCACTATTCCAGTTCACTAGTGACAATGAGTTGGATTAGTCACTAAGTGACTAGTTCCAGTTAACCATGATTCGCGAATCATACGAAGACTAGTGACCAAAAAAGTAGATTCTGGTGATAGTACCATCAATCATTACCATACTATCATAGTATAATTGGTACTATGGTACCATACTACCATATAGTTTGTACCATAGAGAGTGTTATCAACATCTCACTATCAGGTCTTGTAAAATGCTTGTAGATCACCGTAAGTCCCTTGATAAAAACACCCCTAAAATGTCACACATATCACAAGAATTCACATCCCAAGAACTTCGTTACCATAAATGAAGAAATAATCAGACAATGTTTCCATTAAATTTTAAATTGAGATTCCAAATGATTGAATAAACCTATTTCATTCTTTTTATTTCAATCCGTCTCAATATTGTTATTTCTGATGCTATTTTCAGACAGATTTGTAAATATTTAAGTCCAGATTTCTCTTTGTCTCTAAATCGGCAGTCGGAAAACAATTTAGATTTGTACTATAGCTATATATAACTCAGCTCATTTCCATTCTATAAATTATTTGTGTTAGTAAGCTAATTTTATCTGTGTTCCATTTTATAAAAAAATATCATTTCTATGTTGATTTACATAGAATGATTAGAGGGAAACGTTATTGATAGCTTAACTTCTAAAATGTATGGGGGAGTGAGTTTAATTTATTATGGTTATTAACAACATTTTTTTGGAATGCACCTACTTTTAAAGCTCTATTTAGTCTTTTTGTGAATTAAGACAAGTAAAGGACTTGACCTATATTATAGGTACGCAATGTTTGACTGGGTACCCAGAAACCATTAACGGGAGTGATATTGTAGACAGATTATAAAAAAAAGTAAACAGCTGAGGTCTTAGAAAGTATTTTTTGGCAATACGGCCTCATGAGGTTAAGAAGATTTGACGTAAACAATGTGGCAAGATTGATTTTCTGAGTGGCATATAGAGACGACTCAACAGCGGGGAATCAACTTTCAAGAAAAAAAATCAAAGAGAGAGAGAGAGAGAGAGAGAGAGAATGAGAGAAAGATATAAACTTTAAATTAAACAAAACGCGACACAGAAAAAAGATAAAATACACACGTACATATTGACTCGCGTTCCGTCCTTCGACGGGGGGAGATTTCTCACTTCGTCCTGTCTTCTAGTCATCTCCTGATAACGAACAACAGTTCGAAATATTGAATTTAATAAGTATATATTTTATCTTTTTTCAGTGTTTTGTTTTGTGTAATGTATAGTTTTATAGTCAGTGTGGACCGTTACTTCAAATTATATATATATATATATATATATATATATATATATATAACAGATTCAATAATATATCGACCGTTTGATAGAATAGGTAATTTGATATATATATATATATATATATATCAATATATATATATTGTATTTGATATATATATATAAAAGATTTCACGTAAACACGTGAAAAAACAATCAATGATCAAACCACAATATGAAATAGGAAAACAAGACTAAGATCTTTCAACCGTAACAAGCGGTTTTCGTCAGAGTCAAAAACTCTGAGTTGGGGTTGGGTTTTTGACTCCGACGAAGACTGCTGTTACGGTTGAAAGATCTTAGTCTTGTTTTCTCATTTCATATTCATACATCGCTAAAGCGAGTATCTTCTTTTTTTACCACTATCTTTCTACCTATGTGATGATAGGTCTTATTTTTGGTAATTTATGTAAATTATACTTTATATATAATTTAATTAACTGTTAATTAATACATATAATTTTTTGTCTTTTAAATTAAAAATAATTGATATAATACTTATTTTTTAAATAAATTATAAACTGTAAGCATAATATAGATAATTTTAATAGATCATTAACTTAATATTAAAAAGAAATGCTACTAATAAATGTTTCATATTGAAAATTATTAAAATTAGAATTAGTGATTATTATTTACCAGTAAATATAGGTAGAATTGAATAGCTTTGTTTTTTGGTTTGGCACAGGGAGTTTGAAGCGAACCCTTTGTTGGTCGTTTGGTTTAGAACGGCGAGCGTCATTAGAAGATGACCGACATTATTCCCTATATTTTAATGTCAACACCAGAATTCTGGAAAGTCAAATCACCAAAGTTTCGATAAAATCTTACATTGATTCAGATTTCGTTCAGTCAAGTAATTAAAAGTTCTGGCACGGCTTGATTTCTAAACCAACACTGTGGGATTTACCAAAAGCGATTAGCATGTTCAGGGCAACGGCAGAGCATGACTTGTTTGATGACCTACATGAGATTAGTGTTTCTCCCGAATCAGAATGCCTTCTGTGAGAGTATGACAAAATGGATGCGGGCCTCTTACTAGAATTGTCCGGGATTGACAGCACAGAACAGTCCATACAAACCACGAACAGATACAGATTCGTCAATTTATACTGATCATCGCGTCACCTAATGACAGAAAAGACAAGGATGGGCGTTGGGCAAGAAAAAGATCCTTTTTTGGTGTTATTACGTCTTGAAGTGATCCAAAATGTTTTGATAATCATTTACTATATTATACAATTTATAATACACTTGAGCCGTTTATTTTGAAAGTGGCCTAATTCCATTTTCCAAAAAAATTTAGCTAGCTATTTAAATAATTACATTTTTAGGTTATCTTTACCTTTTGCAGCAAATTGTACAAAATTTATTTAAAATTACTAAGAATTTTTATAACAAAAATTAGTTGATAAATAAAATGACAATATTTTTAAATTTTGTAAAACGCAAACCCTTAAATATCTCGATTTTAACATAAATGGAATTAGGCCACTTTCAAAATAAGCGGCTCACTTTTCTTTATGATTCGAAATGGACAAATAAAGCTCGATGCAGATAAAAAAAACATAGAAAAATTAAAAACACAGACTTGCAGTCTCTAATTTTTGGCTTGAACCTTCGTCTGGAGAGATAAGAGAGGGAAACCAAGCGCACTGGTACAGAGACGGTTGGAGAGCGAAAATGTTGGCGCATACATGTTCTGTCAATTCAGTACAATATCATGTATCATAAATGATATATAATTATATTTATATTATTTTTGAATATTATAATAAATCGTATTACATATGTAATCGTCGTCCTATATCTTTTATAAGTTAGGTTACGTTGCAGTGACAGTACTACAAGTAAACACACATAGGCCGAACATTGGTCCTTTGTGATAACACACAATGAAGACTGATTCTACGTTGGGAGTCCTAAATTTTACCGAACTCAAGTGCATTTAGAGTAGGAATCTTTAACGAGTGGCTGAAATCGTACAGGCTTAACGTCCTCTCTGAGGAACAATATACTCCAATTTATTCACCTCCCACGTAAATAAATCGAGTGCCAGAATGAATATTGAATCCCGGATACACCGGTTCAGAGGTGAGCACGTTGTCACATGGCTGACCTGGCCTATGTAATAGATATATACGATTGTGTGAGATATTATGCCATACGATGTTATATATCGTATACAATGAGTATATGTTACAATACATACATATGTACGATTAGATAAATTAGTACTTCTTTTGTTTCTAAAGTTTCTTGCAGTCAAACGTTTCTTGGTAAACTGACTAATAATGCTTCTTTTCTATGGTAAAATATTGTCTACAAACCATAGAGTACATTTCCACACCAGGGGCAGTACATCTCATAAATTACCTTAAACCCTGTTAAATAATGCCTTTATGTAGAGTATTTACAAAAAGTTCGTTACACATAACATCCATATAAATAAAAAAATATCCTAAAAGCATCATAATGTATTCAGGCAACCTGAATAAATGAAATACATTTTTCACTTAGACAGTTGTTTACTTAATGTATAATTCAGTGATAATGATAAGATTCTTGTTAAGAGTATTTTCAGAATAAAATGTAGATATATTGTAGAAGGTGGACAAGTTTTGCAATTTCTCAGAGGAATAGAAAGAAGTTGGCGAAGTGTTGGAAGCCTTATTGAATCACTAACTGTTGATACTAACTTAAGCGGAATATTCAACTTCGCTATCAGAAGTATTTCTGATACTTATTTAAGCGGCATCTTTAGGTTTGCATTCATGATTCCCTTTACTAAAAATAGAATTGTATCTCCAGTTATAGTTTTGACAGGCTATTCCTCTCGGTGAAATATATTTCCTAAGTTATTTAGATTACATTTTCCAAAAACTCGTTTAATCAGTTATTCATTCACCATTTTTCAATTTAAAGTAATTGAGAAAGAATATTTCGATTAAAAATTGTTAATATATTATTTTTAATAGTACATAAAACAGATACATATATATTCGTTTCGATGGTGACCAATAAAAGAGGAGTTTATAGGTCGATGAGTTAGGCTCTTTGAAAGACCCAGTTACTCGCTGCCCAGCAAAGCCTCTGTTATTCCGGAATATTTTGTATTCACTTATCTCCGTTATTAAGCCTCATATATCCTTCCACGGACAACTGATAGAAATCAATATATATATATACACTTAAAATAACAGTGACACATAGACTGAAACATAACAAAGACTCACTTTTCAATATTTCGACCCTAACTAACGATTTCAATATTTCGAGTCAACTAACAGTTGACTGTCGTCCCTCCGTCAATTCACTTCTTCTCCTGAGGACGACCGCCATTACGGTCGAAATATTGAAAAGTGAGTCTTTGTTATGTTTCAGTCCTATGTGTCACTGTTTATTTTAAGTACTATCTGTCCTGCAGACCGTTTTTCCTTTATCATGATATATATATATATATATATATATATATATATTCGTATGAGTTGGCAGCAGATCTTCTTGTAAACAAATGGAATTAAAATGTGCAGCAGCTTCTGTATTTACGACCTTTTTGCTGATAGCCTCGATTTTCCTTATTTTCTTTCGATGTTCTGGAGGTAATTTCTATATATAATGGGCCAGATACATGTCAACGTGACAAAAAAAACTATTAAGAAAGCATGTGTGAAACAACGACTTTAATAAATACTCACATGTTCAAGCTTCGACCACCATAGGTCATCTTCGGGTCTTATACTTGGTCAAAATCCTATTAAGTGAATATAACAATTCTCAAATGAAAAAGGAAAAATCTGAACATAACTATTTTAACGTAAATAAAACAGGAAACAATTGAATACAAACAATTGAATGCAAAACCAAAAGCAGGTTCTAGCAGGGTTGCGACAACGTTCAGGTTAGACCCTCAATTGTTGCAAACACTACTAGATTCTATATATACATATATATACTCGATTAAAATACGATCTGAAACCGACAAATATAGTTGAATGTACATAAAGAAACATGGAGAAATTAAAAACACACACTTACAGTCTCCAATTTTCGGTTGGAGCCGTGTTCAGTAAAGATAAGAGAGGGAAACGAAGCACACTGGTACAGAGACGGTTGGGGGGACCAACAATGTTGCTGCATACACGCCCGGTCAAGAAACCTGAAAAGTGATAATGCTTAATTCAATTAGTCCCTTATCTTTGCATTTTGTTTTTATGTTATTTATTATAATACCTATTTTAATATTTTATTATTTAACGACATCATTTCTTATTCCTTAATTATTTATTATTTATTACTTAATTACGTTATTTATTTAATATTATTATTTGTGTTCTCAGTTTTATGTTAACATAGCTTAGTCCATAAGTTTTATTCATCTATCATAAATATTTTCTTAGTATGCACGAACTTAATATCTCCAAGAATTCGGTATCTCAAAAATATTATTTTTCTTTTTATACAAGCGATGTTATATATTTTATTAATTTATTCTGATTGGGCTTGTAACATTAAATTATTTAATATAGATTAAAATAAACCTAAAGTTCTTGAAAAATATTTTTTTACACAAAGTTCTGCTTAAAAACTATACAAATATAAAAATTAATAACTCTTGATATTCAGTGAAAAACGAATTCTCTAGTACACAGGGTAAAAGGTAAATTAACATGGCTCTCTCATGAAAGAAATTTAATCAAATTAATTTGCTATTTCAGTTTCATATTGAGATATCTCAATTTAATTTTCTTTTTTGAGGTATTCCATTATTGTTTTATTTTATTATATTCAATGGACTCTTCAGTAAATTCAATTGAACGTTTAAATTTTATACTTTTAATATTTACTAACAATACAGTGAATCTTTGCTTGGCTGAAAGAATAAAGAAGGATAATAACAAACAATTTGACAATTCTGTTTCCATTTTAAATACTAGTAGAAACGCATGTTTTTTTTTGTATTCGAGAATACATACTCTTCGATTCAAATAAAGCAGAATTGGATAGTTTATTTCAAAAAATTTCGTCTTCGCACAAATCTTTTGTGTGGAAACGCAATTTTTTGAAATTCTCCATCATGAGTAAATAGTACACTATAACAGACTGCACAAGTAATGAATAAAAGCAGAATTTGTTAGAATAAATAAAAATTTGTTAGAATTCTAACAGATAAAATGTTGGAATTTTCCATGAATTCATGATAGTACTTTAGCCAAAACATGATAATTATTATCAGTTTTTTTTTTAATGAATATACATTTTTACGTTCTTTACTCTAGCGAAGTGTAAAATGAATGAAACATGATCAATTCGTAAAGTAAGAAAAAAATCTGGAGTAGCCTACACTCTACTTTACTATAAGTAACTTAATGTCAAATTTCTTGAGTATATAAAACATAACGTAATTATATCTAAACGGGATATAATTATTAGCATTGCATTCGTGAGTTAGTACAGATAGTGATTGAAGGACATATCAATTTATAAGCTTATTTTTGTACATCACAAATAATTTATTATTTGCAAATAATTTCATTAGTATAACTACAGCAGTAATAACATTTTTGAAAAACCAATTTGAACATTTCTTGAAACGAAATATTATCCTACAAGAGAACATGGCTATTGTTCAAATAGCCAGTAGATTTCTTACATCGTTTACTTGACATCCTTCTACATTGAATATTAATGTAAAATTTTCAAATTTGAAACAGTAAAATACCCTTTTTTTCTCTGAAAAACATCTTAAACAGCGAAGAAAATGTTGTTTTAAGGTGATTTGTTAATTAAAGATGTACGATAATTACAGTTATTAATCTCTAAACGAAAGATTTATATTTTGAATTGTCTTTTACATTTTTGGTTTTTAACAGAATTATTATACTGGGAATTTTATGGCTTCTTAGTATTTAATAAGATCATTTTCCTTCCCCTTTGTCAAATAACATATATACGAATTTTTTTCTAATGAGTGTTATCATTTACCTGCACAATATTATTCCTCTTACATCTCTTATAAGTCAATAATATATTTTTATTTTTCCATTAGAAACATCAATTTTATCTCAGTGGATTCGCTCAAAAAATTTCTAAGTCAATGTAAACAATGTAAAAAAATACAAAAAATTCGACAAGTATAGCAGGTGATCTCTTAGTCTAGGATAAACAAAGAGTTTTTATATCGTTATTACTCTTTCCCGTAATTGAAACTTCATGATTTTTTTTTATGAATTGCTAATTTTTTGGTCCATTTTTGGTCAAATTTTCATTATTTTTTAACAAGCCGTTTAGCGTCAAAAAAACATTTTCTGAAAACATAAATCGTACTGTAATGCCCCTTTAGCGAATGTAATTTTGAAAAAAAATATCTCAACTCATTCTCCACATAATGTTTTATTTTTAGGCATAGTTTCATTTTGATCCATCAAACAGTATGGCTTGTATCGCTCTCACAAGGTTTGAGATTGAATTATAAGTCAAAATTTTTACATTTTATTGAAAAAAAAATATTTCCTGTTGTTTTAAAATTATGAATATATTTTTTGTTTTTGCATTTGAAACCTCAAAGATAATGTCAAAATTTCAAAACTCTAGGGTTATCAGTTTAGGAGAAATATATGTTTTAAAAAAAACGGTTTTTGGCAAAAAAAGTGACTTTCCCATCATGCATAATTCTTCCCAAACAATAGGGATCTTCGTCTAAATGGAGCCCATTTTTGTGTAAAATATCAACTTGATCCATCAAAGATTCTGGACAGTAGCGTGGTAACAAGCAATGCTAACACACGCACCCACCCACCCACCCACCCACCCACCCACACACACACAGACATCATCGTAAAAACGTCATAAAACGACTTCTGGGACCTCAAAACATGTAATTCCGTCAAAATCTCGAGATCGAATTTTTTCACGATCACTATACTTTACTTATAGTAAAGTAAAAACAAACTAAACGATAACTACAAGCTTTCATAGCTGTTTGATTGATGAATCTAATTTTAGACTGCTCTTATTAGTCTCAGACTTTCATACAGTCATCATCAATGGAAACCAAAGATTTTTCAAAACAAAAACGCATAAACATAAAAATATGATAAACTTTCAAACACTTTAAAAAAAATAGTTTTCAAAAATTTAAAATACGTTTATTTTTAATTTTTCAAATAATACAATTGAAAAATCCATTTAAAAACAGTATGACACATATAAAACATAAAAACAATTACGACCTTAAAAATTATTTTGGTATTAAATTTCTTCTTTTTTTGGTTACCTTTTTATTTGAATTTTTTTCTATTTTTACACCCTCAAAATGCCACCCCCCCTTCCTTCCCGCCAACCACTTGTTACGCTGTTGACGTGGAGCGTGATTTAGCTTATTAACCTGTTAATGCTCAATATTGTAAAGCATTAAGGACTAGTTCTTATGCACTAAAATCGTGTTCATGTATCATAATGGTCAACATTCATTTACTGTGGCAGACTACATTATTTATTGAATGTCACACTTGTAATTCATTATTACAAATAATTGTATTACTGTAAAAATACAGTAACGATAGAGGTAGCACCACTGTGATTATAGTAATTGTGTATTCCGCATTAACGCCTAATTACTAAATCATAAATGAAGCAATTTCGTTGCTAATGTTGATGAAGCCATAACAAAGGTCTAATTACATTATAATTTAACTAAAATTCTCATTAAAAATGAAGTCAATTTTCTTCTAAGTTAATTTATTTTATTTAATTGAAGTGATAAACATTGCAAACAGTCTAATTAACCTTTAGAAAAGTGATTTTAACCTCGCACAAATGACAATTTCTTTAACACATTAATCAAAGACCAACCATTTTTCTTCTACATAATCAGAATAATGGAAGATTTATTTTCTTCAGTGTAAGATTGTATATGATAATAAGTTACAAGTATCTAATAAAACAATATTTAAAAATAAATTTATTACTTAAAAAAAATAGCAAAAAAAATACAAAAATAAGAAAATAAGGAACATTTCCTTTTGTGTAGCATATGAATGACTATTCTAACATTCATCGTAAGAAAATAATTTTTGAGTTTTTACCACTGAAGGGTAACTTTCCTTCAAGAAATTGTCAAAATCATGTAAACAAACTTGACAGTACGCCTTTACTTTCTAACATTATTTTTTAGTTATCTGTGGCTCTTTTTTTTTATTTTCAATTTTTTGTTCAGCTTATACTAATTTTGTTTAGATTTCTTTTAAAACATTTCAAATTTCTATAGTTAGTAGTTTAGGGTTAAACAATTTTTTTTCCATATATAAAATGTGAGCTTGACTTGTCATTTTAACAAAAAATGTATCCATGGCATCCTCTCATTATTTTCTATTTTTGGTATAATTTAATTACAACTCGTCAAATTGTTTGATCTGTATCAATCATTTTAAAATTCAGAACTATAAAACAGTTTCTTACATTTTATTAAATACTATCCTTTCCAGTTTTTGAACAAATCTGATTTTTTTTTTTCAAGTAATAGTCTTATCAGTTTTGCAATAAACACAAAAATGTCAACACCTAATAGTTAGTAGTTTAGGAGGAAAAAATCTGAAATTATATTTTTTCCCAAATAGTGACTTCTTTTAGATGCAATTTTCCGAAAAAAGAATAGAGACACTGTATATGGTAGGCCTGGTCAACCTGCAGCCTGTCGAGACGTCGTGTGCGACTCCCGACAAAGTTTTGACATCACATCTTTTTATGCACGAGCCACGAGACGGCAGGCAACAAAAAGATAATGCTGGGACTCTCGTTGATGTTTATAACACCTTATCTTAGAACAAAGTTCCATTCATAAAACTTTTTTGCTGTAAAATTGTTCTGGAATTGTTGTCAAATAATAAATGACCCACAATTTCCGCCCCTAGAACAGTACTAAAACGTGAAAGCCTTATAAGCGTGGGTGTTGAAAAAAAAAACATAGTAAAAAATTGGTAATAAGATATTTAAGCCTGTGGTTTCCTCATCTGGTTTTCGAATTGTATACAAACATATAACAGAAATAGATGGAACTTAGTATAAAACAGTTACCATTATCGATATTTTAATAGAAGTTCATAATGAGGAGGAAACTAAACGGAAATGAAGCGATAAAAATTATCTTCAGAAGCAAACCTGAAAGGTTATCTATAGTTTTATTCTCTCCTGGTCCTTTCTAGGTAGTAACTATTGATTGAAATATATTGATAATAGTGCGTGTATTACTCTCCATTGTGCCATGATCAATGTTACATGTTACATATGGCCTTAACCGTATGTTCATATATTGTACGCACATATTACGTGCGTGTGAAATATTAATAATAGACATTTATTTCACACAAAAAAAATAATTACCCCAGTTAATAAAAAACATACCTCTTTTGATAAACATATACCCCATAAGTTTTTTTAAAAAATGTCAATTGTGAAACTAGGCTACTTCTGGGCATAAGACTTTCCTAACTCCATCCATTATCTCCTTTCTCCAGAGACTCTGAACCACATCGGTTCCGCTGTTTCTTTAAATTCATCTTCCCATCTTCATCTTTGTCTTCCCACTTTTCTTCTAGCTTCTCTAGGATGCTACTCAGTGACAATATTGAAGAAGAATATTATTCTTCATCCTCATGAACGAAACAATATTGCAGTGTTACAGTATTACAATATTGTATTGTAAATTGTAATATTACAATGTTATTGCAATATAAATGACTACAATATTACAGTGTTCTAGTACAATATGTATTGTAAATTGTAATATTACAATATTACATTGTAAACAAATTGCCATGTTATATACAGCACGAACCGTATGTTAATGTACTGTACGAACGAATGAAACAATATTATATGTATGTAATATTGATTGTATGAATCATGTGTAGTTTATATAACTTAGTATAAAATCGGAAACTGGGCACAATACGATTTCAAAATCGAATTTCGTCTTCAGGAGAAAAGAATTTTCCAAAAATTTGAGTTTGCGTGTTTCTTACTCTGTGTGTTACTGTTCTTCAAATTTCAACTCGTTATTTAATTTAGGTAATACGTATATGCAATACACATAACAATTTCATTAAATTTATGCATATAGTTTATGTAATATAATTATCCAAAGTATATCATAATATCTCATTTCTACCGTGAAAAATAATTTGAAATAGATAATTTAAACGGCATGAGATACTAATGGATTCATGTCTAATAACCGTTAATTTATTTAATCTTATGAGATAATGCTGTTAGTTTAATTGAACACTTGTGTAGCTTAAAATAAAACACATTTGAAAGTAGTTAAAAAATATTTGCAATTATAGATATTAAAATATAATATTATTAAAATATAATAATGGGGTGACAGATGAACTGGACTGTCTTTTGAATATTCACTACCACATCTCTGGGCAATTTGACCTAAAAAAAACTTCTAAATGAAATTTATTTATATTGATCTATACGTTTTAGTTTTTAAACCAAACAGAGAAAGATATGCATGTCATAGAGAATACGATAGTTATTTATATGAATTATAATTGCTTTGGACATTAATTTATCAAATGCATGTATATTGCTAGTATCACATAGGTCCTTAAACACCATATTATAATAAAAAAAAACGTGATGTCTCGTGCATCGTTGCAGTAGATGTCCGAACAGTTGAGTAGGTATCATCATAAAGTAGGAATCATTCATCATCAGTTCATTTGCAGATCCACTTCGTGTAAAACCAACCAAGCATCTACAACAACGATTCACGAATTATGACAGTGTTTTCTTATAATAATATAAATGATTTACTATTTCATTATATATTTATAATGAAATAATAAATTTATCATTACATTAGTTATAAGAAAATATATTTTTATTTTATCATGTCATTCATTACATTTAATATTGTCATAAAGTAGCCATTGCTCTTTTTGTTTTAGCGACTATGGCATTCAACATAGCAGAGTTGGGCATATCGTCATTGGGTCTAATCACTTCAGTGACTCTTCTCTGCGGAATATACAGAGTGAGTACTTAATGTAGTTCATTTATATTTCTAGTTTAAGTTTTCATTTATGTTTTGAAAGCGTATATATATATATATATATATATATATATATACATATATATATACTTTTTTGATGAAAATACAATCCGAAATGGACAAATACAGTTTAATGTACATAAAGAAACAATGATATATTAAAAGCACACACTTACAGTCTCTAATTTTTAGTTGAATCGTCTTCAGGAGAGATAAGGGAGGGAAACCAAGCGCACTGGTTCAGAGACTCTGTATATAGACTGGACATATACAGTACAATATATATATATATATATATATTGTAAAAGACGAGCCAATCCCTGTTACATATTACTTTGGGCACTTCTTATTGGTTGTGGGTGTTTATTCGTTGAACACGTTTCTCCTTAGCACACTCCGTCTGCTCGGCTGCCTCAGCCTTCACTCCGGGAGAGGGCTCGCAGTCCCTACTTAATTTTCTAATAGAGTTGGATGAAGGTCTTGGCGTCCTGGCTTGGAAGTGTACCTCGTCGAACTCGGTGTTTACTATGGGCTTAGTGGATTTCATTAGATACTGGTTGTTGGTGTTTTCTGTAAATTCTATTGATGTGGGTGTATGTAGACCTTTTCCCCGTCGGTTTCCTAACACGCTTGGCCGCATCCGCCGTCCTTCCTGGAGAGGGCTCGCAGTCCCTACTTTAATTTCACAGAGGGCAGGAATGGCATAGGCGTCCTCACGCAGAAGAGTTCCTCGTAAGAATCTGGTCCGGGCTATGGGCATTATGAGTTGAAGTTGAAGTTGAGTGTGTGTGGCGTTTCAAAAATCTATAAGCTTAAATTGACTTTATATATGTATGTATATATATATTATATATATATATATATATATAACAATTAAAAGAAACGGTCCAGCGGACTTTTTTAAAATAAAATAAATTCAAAACGAAGGAAACACACAGAAAGACACAGACATAACTCACATCGATATTTCGACCATCGTCGTCATCAGGAGGTGCGAAGAGCGAAGAATCCCGCAGGAAGACAGGGCTGTACTCGCCCTGTGAGTACCGCCTTGTCTTCCTGCGGGACTCTTCGCTCTTCGCACCTCCTGATGACGACGATAGTCGAAATATCGATGTGAGTTATGTCTGTGTCTTTCTGTGTGTTTCCTTCGTTTTGATATTTATTTTATATATATAATATATATATATATATATATATATATATAAGATCAAACCACAATATGAAAATGGGAAAACAAGACTAAGATCTTTCAACCGTAACAAGCGGTCCTCGTCAGAGTCAAAAACCCAACTGTTGGGTTTTTGACTCTGATGAAGATCTTAGTCTGAAAGATCTTAGTTGAAGGTCTTAGTTGAAAGATCTTAGTCTTGTTTTCCCATTTTCATATTGTGGTTTGATCATTGATTGTTATTTCACATGTTTATGTTAAATCTTTTTTGATATATATCAATATATATGCTGAGTCGTGTAGTCGTTATCAGCTTTTGGAGTGATTCACATCTATTCCTGACGACGAGGACACCAAAATATAGTAGTGAGTTCAGTGATTTCTTTTCTGCGTGTTCTTTTGAAAATTCTAGTTCATGTATATATATATAACCAATTAAATTAAACGATTCCACGAACTAAATAAACTATATTGACACAAAGAACACTCAGAAATAAAACAGAAACTCACTACTATATTTCGATGTTCTCTTCATCTTCATATATATATATATATATATATATATATATGTACCACTCAGAGACTCTGGGTATGTATATGTTCTCTCACATCCTTATGAACTTAATGTTTCTATTTCCATTGCTGGAAGGAGTTAAAAGATATTTTATAATTGATAGTTATTTTCATTTCCTCGAGAAAGTTAATGATGTATTTTTGATTTTGACGATAATCTTCTTTCCTATATCTTCCTATTAATTTTGAAAAAAAATGTGTGCAAATTTATAATAAAATTTAAATTAGCTCTTTTTTGCGTAATCTATAATTTACATTATGTATTAATTTACTTTATCTTAAAAAGCTTAAGTGTATCGCAAGTATAGAAAATTTAAATTGCTTTTGTTTTGTATAATTTATTATTAGAGTTGAAATTAAATTGTTTCCCGGTGTAGATCAGGCAGTAGCTAATAAATGTTTGGTTAACTTCCCGAGCGCTAGGGGCGCTGGTGTGATGTAGAGTTATCAATGGTTACTCTGTGTTTGCACCGTCATTGTAATATTTTTATTATTACTAATACATAGATAAACAAATATGGCTAGTGTCCTCTAATAATTTCAAACTGTCCTTTGACTATGCATTATTAATTTTCTTATTATCTTCGACTCCTGTTTACTATTTGTTTGCTGTTTTTTTGTTTGCTAGTATTTGTCAGCAAACAAATAGTAGCCATCATGAAACAGTAGTAAATAGGTATGCTGCAACATAAACAGATTGCCATGCCCTGAAGATGACATAAATATATGTCGAAACGTCGGCAAAAGGACTAGTTTAAATTCATTGGACCTCAACCCTCAAAAAAATTACATCATATATATATATATATATATATATATATATATATATATATACCAATTAAAATAAGCAGTGATCATAAACAGAAACACAACAAAGACTCACTTTTCAATATTTCGACCGTAATGGCGGTCGTCCTCAGGAGAAGAAGTGAATTGACGGAGGGACGACAGTCAACTGAAGAACTCACTGGGTGAGGGCTAAAGCAGTGCTGCCGCAAAGGAGATATAATATATATATATATAATATATATATATATTATATATATAATATATATACAGTCGTCATAAAAAAACAAAGATTTTTCAAAACAAAACCGTATAATTCAAATCATAAAAAAAATTGTTACATTATTTACTAGCTAAATTGTTTTGTTCCATGATTTTGTGATTTCACTAACAGCCAGGAGGAAATTGTCGTTTATTGAATTTTAGTTATTTCAAAAATTACTGAATTTCATTTTGTTTTTATCGAAATTAGTGAAATTGTGGTTGTGACATTAAAATATGAGAATTAATGAATCTATTATATATTAATATCGTTGGATAAATTGAATTAATATGTTTTTATTATTGAATTATTCAGTAATTAATTTAATGATCCGTTCGTTTTCTTATTGTAAAGTTCATTTTAGTAAGTTCTGTTTACTTTAATACAGTGGTTCTTAACCTTGTGGAGATACCGAACCCTCCAGTTTCATATTCTCATTCATCGAAACCTTCTTTAGTGATAAATAAAATATAATTTCTTTTTAAATTCAAGTCATAGGCGTATATTTTTTTTTTTACTGTTGCACAAAATGAACCATGCATGAATATCACCTTGTTTAAAGAATAAAACCAACACAGTGCATGAACTCACAGCAAGTTGCATACCTGCAAATCAGTGTGACTTCTGCTGTTGACCTCAGTGAGAGAGGCTCCGCCAAACCCCTGAGTCAGACTTACTGCTTTAAGCTGAATATAACAATGATAAAATATTAAAAAAAATTTAATAGGATAGAATTTGCAATAAAAAATCGTCCACTGTTTGTTTGATAACAAATGCGATACGTTGTCTTATAATAACTTAACTGATGTAGGCTGCGTGTAAGCCTTTCCAGTCTAATTGGTTAGCGTGCCTGTCGGTTAGTTCAAATAATCGCCACTAGAGGCTTTAACAAACTATATAGTTTAATCCTTGCCTAACCAAATATCCTCTTTAGCTAAGTAACTAACTATAAATCTCAATTAATACACTAAGTTTCAATTTACAATAAACTTGGGTCATTTGGTGGATGCTTTTTATTTTTTTTTATTGTATTGCAGCATATTTAACATTATATACACCCATTAAATACACATTGTGTACAATAATTCCCATACCTACAATATAGTCATATATTATTTGTTTTACAAAATATTTTACACATTTGTCGAGCTAAGTCCATGTTATAGAAAATAAATAGTATAAACATATTTGTTGTTCAGTCCGTAATTGTGTGGTATACATGTCCTTCAGGAATGCAGAGTGGCGACTTATATATATATATATTATCAAGCCACAATATGAAAATGGGAAAACAAGACCAAGGTCTTTCAATCGTAACAAGCAGTCTTCATCTGAGTCAAAAACCTAACAGTTCGGTTTTTGACTCTCACGAATAGCGCTTGTTACGGTTGAAAGGTCTTAGTCTTGTTTTCCCATTTTCATATTGTGGTTTGATCATTGATTCTTATTTTACGTGTTTATGTTAAATCGTTTTTGATATATATCTATATATATATATTGAGTCGTTGAGTCGTTATCAGCCTTTGGAGCGATTCACATCTATTCCTTACGACGAGGACATCGAAATATAGTAGTGAGTTCAGTGATTTCTTTTCTGTGTGTTCTTTTGAAAATTCTAGTTTATATATATTTATATATACATAAAAAGATTTCACATAAACACGTGAAAGAACAATCAATGATCAAACCACAATAAGAAATGGGAAAACAAGACTAAGATCTTTCAACCGTGACAAGCGGTCTTCGTCAGAGTCAAAAACCCAACTGAACACTAGATGCAGAAAACATCTGGTGAGGAGCTGAGAAGAGTGGGAGGGAAGAGTGGTATTTTAAAAGGGTGAAAGCACAGGAAAGGACTAATGTCCAGAAAGGGATGTTTGGGGAAACAAAGGAGTACAGTAAGAAAAAGTAAAAAACTATCTGCTAGCTGTCAACCCTCTTTGAAGAGGCTATTGCCCTCGTGACGAAAGTATCAAGTTTGAAGAGACCGTTACTAATGTTTATAATATTAGATCTATTAAATTTAATTAGAGACGATTCAATAATATTTCTTAACAACATTGATTTTTCATAGGTAATAAATTTAGCTCCTGTCCAATCAATATGATGATTTTCATTTTTTATATGCAAGAATAAGGCACTACTTTTTTCCTGTCTACTTACGTTATATTGGTGTTGTTTTACAGGTGTCTTTAAAAAGTCACGTACACTAAAAAGTCTACTCCAAAAATTTAACTGAATGCAATATTTCCACATTTCTACATTCCCCATAAATTAATTAAAAGACAAGTTTCCAAAAGTGTAAACTTATTGAAAGAGGAAAGTTAAAGTATTGTAAAATTTATAGGAAGTCAAAATAGTCATTAGACTAAGAGAGTGCTAATTGCTTCAGTGACAAAGAGCTAATTGTAGCAGTTGACAAGAGATTGACGACATGAGTGCACAAGGAACTCGCTTTTGATGAAGATGAAGACAATGTGTTCGAAACGCGTTGTATGCTGAGACCCTTTGTGTTTTGGAGACTTAGTGATTATTTTCCTCTCTAATCATTTTAAATATCAGTCATTAATTTTAAATTAACCTGTATCCGAATCAATCACAACAAAATGTAAATATAGGGTATAAAGCTAATGAACTAGTTCCACATATAGAAATTTAAGGTTATAAACACCGCTAAAATCGGTTGATTGCAATGGCGGGACAAGCCGTTCGTGATTGCACTACCTTAGAAAATTAAAAATTAAAAGTTTTAGAGGAATTATATTTTTTGATTTTGATTGCATGAGTGAATGTTGAGCTCCTTTAATGGATCCATACTAGTTTTATTGGAGAAAATTTTGTCCATAAATGGGAACACATAATTCATTAATTTTAAAAAGTACGAAAAAAAGTGTCATCATTAAACAATCGAAGGTTTTTATTTATTTCTTCACTTTACTGATACATGGAAATACAAGTTCTATTGATAATATATGGAAAAGAGGCAATGTGTTTAAGTCAATAAATTATACCAGTAAGTAAATACTTTGATAGGCAGTTGATAATAAGTAGAGTATTTGTAGAGTATGAAAACTTGAGGAAGTAATTATGAAATTGAAATCTTGTTAAGTAATGGAATTTTGAAAATTTTATTAAAACAAGTTAGCTAAGGTAGTGAGATAATTTTTCAAGAATATAATGAGAACAGCCACATAAAAGAACTTCAGGTTTATATTTCAACAAAGGGAGAAAACCTATAAGATGATGGGAAGAGGTTGCTAAAGAAGTTAGCTATTCGTAATTGGAGAAGAGGTGCTCTGAACAAAGAGAAATATAAAGGGAAGGCTGAAGAGGGCAAGGGTCACGCTGACTTGCAGAGCTACGGGGGGTGAAAGATTAATAAAATTGCACCCTTGTATAAACTATTCTACTTGAACGCATCTATTGAATAAGCGAGGCTAGGTTAGCACATGCTCGCCTCTGAACTAGAATGTCGGGGGTTCGATACTCACTTGGCCCTCGATTTATTCACGTGGGAGGTCAATAAATCTGAGCATGTCGTCTCTCGGAGAGGTTGTTAAGCCTGTACGATGTCAAGTACTCGTTAAAGATCCCTACTCTAAATACACTTGAGTTGGGCAACATTTAGAACTCTCAATTTAGAATGTTCATTGTGTAGTATCACAAATGCCCATGTTCTATCTATGTGTGTCTCTTGTGGGACTGCCATTGCAATCTACCTATTATCTATTTAATAAAGAAGCCAATATGAGTACAAGTGTGTGACATTTGTTATTATTTTTGCACCACAGTTAATTACAAGGAATATTTTACGTGAACTTGAGTCTTCAACAAAAAAGTTCTTTTCTGACAAAAAAAAAATATTCAAGTACTGAGCAGGACATAGGAAATTGTTTAAATTTGAGTGTTTTGCTTTGCGAGGGATACTAAACTCTACATTTAAACAAGAATATATAAATAATCCTTCAAAAAACCTATGCTTGGATGACGTTATAGAAAAATATTAAAACAAATCGGCATTGGCTGGTCAGTTTCCAGGTTCAAGTCGCAAATGCCACTGTTTTGGTTTTTATTTCAAAATTTTTTGTTGCCCTTTAATTCAGAGAAAACAAAAATGTAGTGTCTTTCATAATAATAATGATGGAGTTATTAAAAGACTGCATTAGCAAGGTAGAAGTTAAAATGAAATGTGCAAAACTATATATAGATAAATTATTTTAATTATTAAATGAAGAGAAGATCAATATGTGTTAAATATGTTTAATTATGTCCATAACTGTCTACAGTGTTTACATGAGAACAGAAAAAGTTGGAAACGTTCCGTTTTTAGATGTAAAAGCCATATGATTCAAAAATGAAAATATATTAACAGGCAGTTGGTGTACACAAAAAACCCACTACCGCTGGTAGAATTCTGAACTATTTCTCCTGTTATGCTATCAAGTAAAAATTTAATTGTGTACCACATTATGTAAACAAAATGATTTAAATTTTAAGTACATATTTCTTACATTACTATAAGAAAAACTTAAAATTAATATCATACTTTTCAATTTAAGATAATACCAACCAATAATGTAAAAGAGTGTTTTCGCCATTTCGCAAATATATTCGTTTATAATCAACTCATATAATCAATCTACATCAATAATTATGTGTATATTATGTTGATTGTAGATAATATAAGACTATATATATAAATACCTTTTTTAATGAAAGTACGATATAAAACGGACAAATAAAGCTTAATGTATATAGAGAAACATATAGAAATTAGAAATACACACTTACATAAAAATAGTTCAAAGTTAATATTTTTATCAATGTACTTTAATTTTAATTAACTTTTGATAAATAAAAGGTTAATTAATTGTATGTCTACGTCTTTAACGGAGCCATACAATTAATGTTCATATCTAGTATTAATATACAGTATGATGAACGAAATGAAATATATAGTTTTCCTGTCTTAAGCCTCATATTTTATCCTTCACATTTGTTTGCATTAGCGTTATTAAAATGACTTGTCGGATTTTTTTTCTTAAAGAATATATATATTTTTATCCGCGTTTTCATAAAAGATTCACTACTTTCCCTGAAGACACAATTGCTTGAGATTATGTCAGAAAAAGAACGCTTGTTTTGATTAATCTTTTTTTTTTCAATTTCTAAATTTAAAAAGAAAGAAGAAATTGTTAATGAAAGTGACAGAATTCAATATAATACAAAATTTGTTCCTACCTTAACCAGTTTTGTCTATTCATCTTTTAGAGCAAATTTTACGTTTAGTTATATTAAATTTATAAACATAAAACCAAATTAAATATATTCAATGAAGAAATCAATCATCAAAGTGGCTACAATCAACTGATATCGGTAAACGTAGTAAACATATTTTGAAACTTTGTGGGAAAAGAACAATCAAACTTACAGAGAATCCATTTAACGGTTTCATTTATTTTAATACCGATTTTGTCAGTCGGAAATCGTAAAAAATTTTTAATGTTTAAACGTCATCAGAATAGAAGATATAGGGACACCAAGAGTACTTGCGAAGCGACAGTTGGAGGCCCAACTTTGCAAGTCCGTTTGGTGTCCTGTTCTCTCCTGATGATGGTTAAACCAAAAATTAGAGATTGTAAGTGCGGTTTTTTGTTTACTGGATATATATAGTTTACTTTGAAACGTTCTTTATGGACCGTTTTCTTGATGATAATAATCTTATATTTATTATTGGCATTAATTAATGTCAAGAATCAACATCACTTTCCTATAATTCCATGATATGATTCACATGTTGTAGGCTTTAATTGTTTTATCGAAATATTGATATTTAATTAAGTAATTAAGATATACCCAGAAGGCTTGTGTAAGTGTTGTTGATTACTAGGGTAAGTAGCACAGTAGAATGTTTGTTTTTGACTAGCCACGCGCAGGAGTAATTTTATTGGATTTAGAACGTGACTTGAGAACTGATTTTCTTAAAATTGTGTTCAGTAGAAAACAAGAACATTGAACTCTTATAAATAAGAGTTTTAGAACTAATGATTCTCTCGTTAACTTCTTGGAAGGCAGTATTTGAAATAAATGTCTTCCGACCAATTGAAAGTAGAGTATTATAATATAAAGTTTAGAGTACTACACTTAACTTTACTATAAGTAAACCTCTTATCAGGTTTATTGACGATACGTATAAAAGCCTGATTTATGTAAACGTGACTGTCTCCTAAATGTATTATTAACATCGGTAGTAAGAGCATTATCAAATTTATTAACAAGCGATTCAAATATCCAATTCCTTCCAATGTGGTTATCTCTATTTTGCCAATCATACTAAAAATGGAGGCCTTGTTATGACACTATCTATCAAGTGACTAAAGGTGAAACTTAATAATTGCTCTTGTTAATGTTTTAATCTTCTACATTGTAAGAATATATCATGCGGTGTGTGATCGGCACAACACCACGACTGTTACAGTCCAGATTTTTTTAATCTACCCTAAAAACTTAATCAATATCCTAATTTTTACTTTACTATAAGTAAAGTATAGTGATCGTGAAAAAATTCGATCTCGAGATTTTGACGGAATTACATGTTTTGAGGTCCCAGAAGTCGTTTTATGACGTTTTTACGTTGATGTCTGTGTGTGTGTGGGTGGGTGCGTGTGTTAGCATTGCTTGTTACCACGCTACGGTCCAGAATCTTTGATGGATCAAGTTGATATTTTACACAAAAATGGGCCTCATAAAGATGAAGATCCCTATTGTTTGGGAAGAATTATGCATGATGGGAAAGTCACTTTTTTTGCCAAAAACCGTTTTTTTTTAAAACATTATTTCTCCTAAACTGATAACCCTAGAGTTTTGAAATTTTGACATTATCTTTGAGGTTTCAAATGCAACAAACGAAAAATATATTCAGAATTTTAAAACAACAGAAAATATTTTTTTTTTTATAAAATGTAAAAATTTTGACTTATAATTCAATCTCAATCCTTGTGAGAGCGATACAAGCCATACTGTTTGATCGATCAAAATGAAACTATGCTTAAAAATAGAAAATTATATGGAGAATGAGTTGAGATGTTTTTTTCTAAAATTACATTCGCTAAAGGGACGTTACAGTACGATTTATGTTTTCAGAAAATGTTTTTTTGACGCTAAACGGCTTGTTAAAAAATAATGAAAATTTGACCAAAAATGAAACAAAAAATTAGCAATTCATAAAAAAAAATCATGAAGTTTCAATCACGGGAAAGAGCAATAACGATATAAAAACTCTTTGTTTATCCTAGACTAAGAGATCACCTGCCATACTTATCGATTTTTTTGTATTTTTTTACATTGTTTACATTGACTTAAAAATTTTTTGAGCGAATCCACTGAGATAAAATTGATTTTATAAAGGAACAATTTAATTTGTTTATTGACTTATATGAGATGTAAGAGGAATAATATTGTGCAGGAAAATGATAACACTCACTCAGAAAAAATTTGGATATATGTTATTTGAGAAAGGGGAAGGAAAATGATATTATTAAATACTAAGAAGCCATAAAATTCTCAGTATAATAATTCTATAAAAAAAAACAAAAATATAAAAGATAATTCAAAATATAAATCTTTCGTTTAGAGATTAATAACTGTATTTATCGTACATCTTTAATTATAAATCATCTTAAAACAACATTTTTTCTCCCCTGTTTATGATGTTCTTCAGAGAAAAAAAGGGTATTTTCCTGTTTAAAATTTTAAAAGTTTACTTTAATATTCAATGTAGAAGGATGTCAAGTAAACGATGAAAGAAATCCACTGGCTATTTGAACAAAAGCCATGTTCTCTTGTAGGAGAATATTTCGTATCAAGAAATCTTCACTTCGGTTTTTCAAAAATGTTATTACTGCTGTAGTTATACTAATGAAATTATTTTCATCAGCTGTGTGATGTGACAAAAATAAGCTTATATATTGATTTGTCCTTCAAACACTATCTGTACTGCCTCTGGAATGAAAGACTAATAATCATATCCCATTTAGATGTTTACGTTATGCTTAAATGAAACGTTATGTGTTATATACTCAAGAAATTTAATATTAAGTTACTTATAGTAAAGTTGAGTGTAGGCCACTCCAGATTTTTTTTTTAAATATACAATATAAATTGCAATCAGACTGATAAAGGTTTACAAATGTATTTACAAATTTATTATTATTTCATTTACAAGTAATTAAACAAAAAAACCGCACGAAAAAAACAAACGAAAACTTACAAGTTACTGAAGTTAAACCTACAGTTAATATTCAGTTGAACAGAGGGGCGACTTCTCAGACTTCCACTGTCCCTTCCTTGTATTCTTCAAGTTTCAATTGCTAAATGAATACACTTCGTAATAACGGTAATCTCCTTGCTAATGGCTTCACGCACAACTTAAAGACTTCGGGAACCAAACAGTTTTTTTTTATTGTTTAAACTGATCCCCTAGCCGGTGATAACGTCAGCCGTTTACTGGCATTTTGTTTCCTTGTTGATTCTTCATTGGGGGTCCTAAATTTTGTCTAACTCAAGGGCATTTTGAGTAGGGATCTTTAACGAGTACCTGACATTGTACAGGCTCTGGACCGACGGCTTAACGTCCTCTCCGAGAGGCAACGTACTCAGATTTATTCACCTCTCGCGTGAATAAATCGAGGGCCATGTGGGGATCGTACTCCGGACTACCACCCCAGATGCGAGTACATTAACCACTGAGCTAACTTGGCCCCAACCAAACAGTTACTCTCCTTACTAATAATTCCACTGAGTGCAGCCACTAGTACAACAACATAACATGAAATATCTGTTGTCCCCCACCAAAAAGATAATCTCTCCATTGTCTTTTCACTCCTCCATGCTTCTTCTTGTCCTCCTGTCTCCCTGGATACCACTCTGTCTTTGTTTACTTTTTAACGCACATTGCAAGTTCAGCTGCTCCTAAATATTTAAACTGTTTCAAGATGTTAATAAAAAATATTCTCAAACACAGTTTAGTATTATGACTGAGAAATTCGTATCATACATACTGTTTTGAGAATTCATGAGAAATGATTATGCAACTTTTATATGCAGACAATACTTTGTACAACATTAAAATTTTCTGAAAACTATTTTTTGAAGGTTTAAATTAATATCTATTTTGACATAAGGTACAATAAAGTACTTTTGATATGTTTCAATATTAAAGTAAATGATATACATACACATATAAGAAAACAGAATAGTATATACTATGACAAAGTACAAGCAATATATTTAGTGTATCTCAAGTTATTAAGACATAGGTATGTAGAAAAAAAAATAGTATATGCAATGGAAAAATACAACAAATATTTGGAGTATCTAAATTTATTGAGATATATAAACGTTGCACAAAGTAAAAAAAAATAATAGTATTTGCAATGATAGAACACAACCAACACATGTAGTATGTTTGAAGTCATTGGAATGTAAAGGATGTCGAAATACTACAACCTTTCACTGTTGTGTATACAGTAATTCTGAAATATTAAATTAAAAAGTTTCATATTTTAATTTTAACATTCCTTCTTCTTTTATCTGGTTTCGGTACATATCTATCTTGCTGAGTAAGGGACTAGAGAATATCCTGTATTAGGTAGCTAGATAGGTTATCAAATCAGATGAATTGATACGCGCTTATAATGACTGAATAACCTGTGAAATCTGTCTGTTGCACTTTTGAAATGTGACAAGATTAGAAACTGGTTAATGGCTTCAGTTATTGCTACTACCAACTTCTTTATGATGATAATAAAATTATTATCAGCGAATCAAATTTGCTGAATTTGATTTTATTGCAGAAATATAGGATGATTAACCTATAGTGTGCGGCCTATGTGTGTTCTCTCTCAGGACGGCCACTGTAACCTAACCTACCTACCTAAATGTAAACTGTAGGAGAGTTCTGAGGTAAATAGCTAATGTGGTATTACTATAGTCCTTTAGAAAATTATTTTCTAAACTAATATTCTTTCTGTGATATCTATCACTATAGTGATAGATATCACTATCTCAGTTTAATCAATCTAGATTTAATGTAATGTTTCATTATCTTTCTTTTTAAATATCTTTTTTAATGCAAACAAGAGATCTTTAAACATTTAATTATCACCATTAAAGGAGAATTTATTGATTTCTTTCCCTGAAAGACAATTACTGTAAGCATTGCATCCTGAATATATTAAAATTCAACAAAAAAAATCCAGAGTCATAACGATTTTAATAGAATTCTTTGGGGCATATTTTTAGTAAAACGATAAAACCTAATTATTATTCATATAAAGTCTCCCTAGAAAAAAGTGCGATATTCGAATAAAGTTCGATTTAAAAGTTTGGTGAAATTTAGCTCTTTTCTTTTTTTAGTTATCCTCTGACACACAAACACTCTCACTCTCTATTGAAAAGTCAATTTCAAAGTTTTGATCCAAATGCTTTCACTTTTAACTGACAGTTTGTATTGTTGGTTGGTTTTTTGAAATGTTCTTTGTTCTATATACCTTAGTCTTGCGATGTTAAATTCAACCGCTTTGAACGCTTTTTATATTGATATTGTTTGATCAGTTTCCGTATAAGTTTCAGTATCAGATTGAGTGTGACGATGACTGCTTATTTCTGACGAAGAATAAAGATCATAGTATTTTTTCTGATTTCTTAGTGTAGTATATATATATATATACTACATATACATATATATGTATACATATACCAAATAAATGAAATGAATCCACGAACTAAATAAACTATATTCACAATATATATATATATATATGTATATATATATATATTATAATTATTATTATATATTACACATATACATGATTATTATATATGTATATATGTGAGTCCTAGTTTCAGTTTTTCACTCGTGTTTTTCAAAGTTTTTAATGAATATATATATATATATATATATATATATATATATATATATATATATATATATTAGCATATTTTTTGGTATCAGACCTTCTCTAAAAGAGAATACTATAAATGCTTTACTTATTTTTGTACGTTTCTTACATACTTTTTCTAATCATCTTATACTGTAAAGTATTTTACAGCCTGAGTGAGCTGTAATATTGTTATTAAGTTGTCTGGTGATATTTAAAACTCACTATCAGCATCAGATTTCATCCTAATCTTGTACGAAAAAAAAATTATTTACAGAATTTAAGATTTAGTTGTTCAAAATATACAGTTCATTATGTAATTCTAGTTTGGTATAATCTACCCACCTGCTTGGGATCACGGTGTAATATGTTGTGACAGAGAATTGTGAATATCTCTGACTAACTTAATTTAAATATTAAAGCAAACCCAGTGTAAAGTAGCACCCAAGTTGGAGGCAACTGGGAAAACGATGGTCAATGGAGAAGATACTGAAAAATTTAATTAAGTATCCTACTTCTTTAAGAGAATATATATATAATAAATTCAAAACGAAGGAAACACACAGAAAGACAATGACATAACTCACATCAATATTTCGATGTGAGTTATGTCTGTGTCTTTCTGTGTGTTTCCTTCGTTTTGAATTATTTTATTTAAAAAAGTCCGCTGTACCGTTTCTTTTATTATATATATATATATATATATATATATATATATATATATATATATATATATATATATATATTCACTTGATAAACGGAAAGACTATCCAAACTGTACACAATAACAGTTCAAAAATGAAGATAGGTAGCATACAAAGTAAAGAAACACACTTACAAACTCAAATTTTCGGGCAAGGTTACTAGCCGTTGCGTCTACAACGTTCTTGGTCTCCCTTTCTCTTTTCTCCTGAAGACGGATTGCCCAAAAATTTGAGCTTGTAAGTGTATTTCTTAACTTTGTGTGCTACCTATCTTCATTTTCGAACTGTTATACTCGTTTATATATATCAACAACCAAGCCATAATAAGGAATAGGAAGAAATACTGAGATCTTTCAGCCGTAACAACGAGCCTTTATCATGGCCAAATTCCAACTGATTGTTGTCTTATTACGGTTTGGACGTTGATTGTTACTTCACGTGTTTATTTAAAATTTTGTTTTATATATATATATATTTGTATAAGTTGGCAGCAGATCTTCATCCAAGCATACATTGTTGAAAAGAATTCACGACTTTTTTAAGTAGCTGTTCTTTTTTCCTAATTACGAAGATGACCAACGAGGTCGAAAGCTTGTGTTTAAAAAGTAGTGAATAAAAATTTTAGTAGTCATTTGACTATGTTTTTTATCTGAAAATGTCGCTGGGAAATCTGATATTTGCATTGCCTCTGCAACATAGAAGTGTAATTAGGAAAAAAGAACAGCTACTTAAAAAAGTCATGAATGCAGAATCTGCTCTGCTTTTCAACAATGTATATATATATATATATATGTGTGTGTGTGTGTATGTGTATGTGGGTGTGTGTGTGTGTGTGTGTGTGTGTTTTAAATCTATTTATTTAGCAATACCCATTTGAAATATTAAAAGCTAAAATATATTTAAAAACATTTAAATTTAGTTATATTTCTTTTAAAATTCTATTACAATTATTTTGTAAATTTTTTATACAATGAGTTAAATTAATTATCATTATTATTTTTAATTTATTAGAGGCAATGATTATTCTTAAAATTTTTATTTAAAATAAATTACACATTCATTTATTGTAATATGAATTTTTCAAAATTTAACGATTAAAAGAAAAGAACACATAGAAACAACAAGTTACTTTAATATTTCGATCTGGTCGTCATCAGGAGTAGGAGAAGTAAATGAGTTCTACTCGGTTGGCAAGCAACACTCACTGGATTCTCACATTACTCTCTGTAGACTTGTTGTCTCAATCACTTCCCGTATCTATTTGTTTATTTATTCTTTCAAAAAAATTAATTCGACATTTTTAAAAATTATATCGAACGCTTGACTATTATTCGTGAGAGCATTGTTAGATTGAGACCAGGGATTTACAGTTCTTAATATGAATCTCATAAATTGCTAGTAGCTCTTTGTCTGGCAATGGACAGCTGAGTAATATATTGTTTTATGCCTGATATGCTGAACTGTCACAAGAGAACCAGGCGTTATCAATTACACGCAATCCCTTGAGGCAGCCTTTAGCCCTTCCATTACCTCAGTACGTTTTGTTTCATTATGTGTTATTTTTTTTATTGTACTTGTTTCTCTATAGGGCAGTTGAAAAAAAAAGGTTTTAGTATGGTTTTTTTATTCTTGTTTCCATCGTTGGAATGATATTTCATGTAAAATCTTTCCACAGCACCCTCTAGGTATAGTGTTTTAAGGAATAAAAAGGTCAGGTTTAGAAGCTCTTTGGCCAACAAGTCCGCGTTCTCCTTACCTTCTATCCCCTTATATGCTTTTATCAAAGAATAGAAAATTTTGTAGCCCTGATTCGTTTTTAGTTTGACACAGTTCTGTTTAATATGCTGTGTATGATGTGTGCATTTAACAGAGAATCTTAATAATTTTACTATCTGTTTCTATCACTATAATTCTGGGTGCGTGGCTCCTTAATTTCTATCTTCTTAGAACAGCCAGGGGCAAACTGCGGCCCAACACGTGATTTTTTTGTGCAGCCTTCAAGAGATTATTTGGAATTTTATCTGAAAATTTAAAATTTGTTTGCTCATCTAAAAATTATTAACAGCTCACCAAAACCTTAGAAAGAAAATTATAACTTTGGAGAGAGAGGTAAATAGATAGATAGAGAGAGAGAGAAAGAAAGAGAACGAGTGAGAGAGAGAGAACTCAAGAGCAACAAGTGCTTCAGTTTTTTTTTGATATAATGCTAATAACCTTATAGGAATTATGATTATTGTTTCACTATAATTATGAAATAATATGTGAATAATAAGTTTTATTTCAAAAGTAATAAAACGTTTAATAGATGTTAATATCTTAATATAGCACACAATATGCACTTTAAAAGGGTGAAAGCGCAGGGAAGTACTAATGTCCAGAAAGGGATATTTGGGGAATCAAAGGAGTACAGTAAGAAAAAGTAAAAAACTATCCGCTAACTGTCAACCCTATTAGAAGAGGCTATTGATGTCGTAACGAAAGTATCAAGTTTGAAGAGACCGTTACTAATGTTTATAATATTTGATCTATTACATTCAATTAGAGACCCAAACATCCCTTTCTGGACATCAATCCTTTCCTGCGCTTTCACTCTTTTAAAAAACCACTCTTCACTCCCACTCTTCTCAACCCCTTACCAGATGTTTTTTGCATCTAGTGTTTCAATTAGGTTTTTGACTCTGACGAAGACCGCTTCTTACGGTTGAAAGATCTTAGTCTTGTTTTCTTATTTCACATTGTGGTTTGATTATTGATTGTTATTTCACATGTTTATGTGAAATCATTATATATATACATATATATAAATTTCTATATATATAGAAAAGTTTAGTTAGTTTAGAATATTAGAAACATTTTCTACCAAACTAAAATATGTAAAATTGGACATTCATTTTTAAATATATATATATATAGTTCAATATAAACAAAGAAACATAGAGAAATCAAAAGAACACACTTACAGTCTCTAATTTTCGGTTTGAACCGTCTTCAGGAGAGATAAGAGAGGGAAACCAAGCGCACTGGTTCAGAGACGGTTGGAGACCAACAGTGTTGCCGCATGCGCGCCCGTTCACAGAAAATAAGGTAGACAGGAATCAATTTATAATTACATTAAATTAATGGAATGTGAAAATGGAGTGTGTTCTTTTGATTTCTCTATGTTTCTTTGTTTATATTGAACTATATTCGTCCGTTTTGGATCGTATTTCCAACGGAAAAAAAGTATATATATAATGATCAAACAACAATATGAAATGGAGAAAAAAAAAGACTGAGATCTTTCAACTGTAACAAGCGGTCTTCGTCAGAGTCAAAAACCCGACTCTGACGATTATGTGAATTCTTTATATATATATATATATATTTCATATATATTGGCAGCAGATCTTCTCTCAAGCATATTTTATTCAAAATGATGGCAGTTTTTGCATTCACGACCTTTTTATTCACATATTATAGCCTCCTGGTGATTTTCCTTATTGTAGTAGGTAAATTATAAATCAGGTTCGTCAATGAAATGCCATTGTCAGGAGGCTAGAATATGTGAATAAAAATGGTCGTGAATGCAGAAACTGCCATCATTTCAAAATAATATATATATATATATATATATATATATATATATATATATATATATATATATAATCTATTTGAGGCTATTGCAATTTTGTGCAGAGTTATATTATTTATCCAATCGGTATGATATTTGAAAAACCCTGCTTTCAAAAACAAGATAGAAGACTTTTTCCTCGACTTTTTCCATTTTGAAAAAAAAAAAGGGAAAACTTGACCATCCACTCTAACTTTCTCTATAAAAATACTACCTTGATGGTTTTCAGTTTTTTTTTTTTAGAAAGTGAATCAAAAGCTGTGTAAACATTTAAGTAAGCGAGTTTTTCAAATTGTTAACAAATGGTTGCAATTGTTTGCTATTCGGGCTATGGCGTACAACTGTTTGCATTTCCTTTCTTGTAAACAGTGAAGCATTTAATATAACTATTCCTTTTAAACATTTAGTTGATTACGGGGATGAATTATGGACTGATGAAAGTATCTTAATATTACTTATCTATTTTGCTTAAAATCCAGCACTGTACTTGATTTTTATCATAACAACTACTTATTTTTTATATAAATTCTTTTTTCTTTCTAGTTTCATAATATGGTTATTATCATAAGTGTTTACAAATATTAGGTATATACAAATGTTATGATTACCTACAGAGTGTCATTTCATTATATACTTATCTTGCATTCATTATTACTTTTTAGGCTTCATAAATGTAAGGAAATAATATATTTTATAATAACTATTTGTCAAAATGGTTTTGAAATTTTGCTCCTAAAAAACTTTATTGAATTCGAGTTGATGTTCTTTTCTATTTTGAAAATCGCAACCAAGCTTACATTCTAATATAATCTTTCATTGCTTTGTTTTTCTTTATCTTTGTAGTAGTCATATTGCTTCAAACAAACATCATCAAATCTGTGATGAAGTTCTGAAGATGTTGTGCTTCCTTTTTTTTCAATATACTTGAAAATAATTATCATTATTTAATGAACTTTTTTTGAACCGAAGTACATTTTTTTATAAATATTCAGTATTTATTATTTTTTGAGTCTTAAATTTATTTTAAGTATTAGATCTAATATATACTTTTACTAATTAAATATACTATTTCTAAAAAAAATGTAAGTTCTCATAGATTAACTGTAGCTTTCAGATTATAGTGTATGAATATTGCTCACGTACACCGCGTAGATTTTGTATAAACAATTATTTAATATAAGTTTAGCTTCTCCCACTTTTGATTATACAAAATAGTTGAAATTACAAGTTTAGGATCCAGGAGAATAACTAAGTCCATAAAATATATCATATAAAGTATATAATTTGATTGTACAATCATAAAAAAAACATTTAGAAAATAGATTTATTATTCTGAAAGATAACTAATAATTTAAATAAACTTGGGTTGAATGTTGAATACATGAATATCACGGGGCTTACTTTTATTTACATGTGCTAGACCGCACTGTTTTATCTCTTTTCTATTGACTCAAATATAAATATATCTTTTTTTTATTAGAATAGAAATTCTGGTAAATGAGAAAGATTTAAACTGGGTAAATAAATTAAAATAAAATTGAAGAAATTAATTTATTATATAAAATAATATGTTTCATGATAATTGATATTCTTAAAAGTAAACATATATGTACTAAGATAAAGTCTTTTGAATATAATATAGTTGTTCAACTAATCATTGAATCAATCATTTGAATACAATATTGTTGTGTATCCAACCAATCATGAATTAGTTAATGAACTGATGAGGACTATATTTACTCTATCAGAATGAGCCATGGATTTCAGTAACAAGTATACGAGTATGTCTGCTTCATCAAGATGACTATGATTTTGAAATACGATTTAGTGATCGATAATTTCTAATGGGGGGAATAGTAAACAAATGCACACACGCGCACACACACAAACACAGAGGACAACAACATCCTCACCATTTATATAGAAATGAACATTGTAAATTTATTTGTATTTATTATTTTTTTAATTATTATATATTTTCAATCATTAATTTAATTTAATTTTTAATAATAATTATTAATATATTTAATTTTTTGTATTATTATAAACAAGGCGACGTTATTTTACTTCTTCTGTTATTTACTTCGCTAATTATTGTACACAACTTATCAAGTACACATCTCTTTATATATCCGCGTCATCACATGCTGCAATCCAGACTCTCTGACTGTTTTTATTTTGTGAAATGTATTTTCCTTCTTTGATAATGAAGGGAAACAGTGTCTAATGTAACGAACTGATGGTAATTGCATAAAGTTAATATTTTATATATTAATACAGGGTCTTTGTGTATGCAGTCTTGTGTATTATTTTAGACAAAGCATTGTGAGAGAGATATAACTAAGGGAGACAGAGAACGAGATAAATACGTAGAATGAGTTATTTAAAACAAATATGTCTGCTCGTGAACACAGCCTCTGATATATATAATTAAAAAAGTACGCTTATATAGAATAGAAGACGTGAAAAGATAAATAGATAGGTGCACGAAAGGCAGGGTGAAAGAGAAGAAGAGCAGAGCTTGAAAAATAGAGACAAAAGCTATCTATGGAATTCAGACCTACAAGTAAACTATAAAAAAAAAGACAGAAAGAATAAAAGAAATGTTATTACTGATTGAAATGTGTCCGTGTGTTTGTATGAGTGGGTGTCTGTAAGTGAATACACGCAGACATACCCCAATCAGATTGACTCACATACAAGCGTGTGTGCTCCCACACAAAAGTGAGAGCTATACATAAGCACATTAGAAGAGAAAGAGAGGTAGAAGGGAATGAGAGGGAGGTAGAAAAAGAAAGAGACACAGGCTTAATCTAGAGTAGGAAAGACAAGAAAGAGTGATAGGAGATTCATACATAATTAGAGAACAATAGTGAGAGATATACAGCGAGTGACATTCAATATATATATATACACGAGTTCAAAATTCAAGAAGAGTAACCAGTTACTTGCCGTTGCGTCTACAACGTGCTTGGTCTCCCTTTCTCTTTTCTTCTGAAGACAGATTACCCGAAAATTTGAGTCTGTATGTGTGTTTCCTTACTCTTTGTGTTACTCGTCTTCAATTTTGAACTCGTATTGTGTCCAGTTTGGATCGTGTTTCGTTTAATTAAGTGAAAGATATATATATATATATAAATGATCAAACCACAATAAGAAATGGAAAACAAGACAAGACTATTATATATATATATATATATACAAAGCTTTCACATAAACACGTGAAATAACAATTAATGATCAAACCACAATAAGAAATGGGAAAACAAGACTAAGATCTTTCAACCATAACAAGCGGTCTTCGTCAGAGTCAAAAACCCAACTGAATATATATATATATATATATATATATATATTCAGGTAACTCACCACAAATTAAAGAAGATAGTCGCTCTAAGGCCTTTCGTTTTCACGTCGTCAGAGAGCAAGTGAATACAAGTTGTAAGCAGGTTATGAATTTTGATTTAAAGAAACTTTTGATAAATTTTTCCCTATAACTGTTGAAATAGTCTTGATTTGTTTGATAATTCCTTCAATTAGAAATTAAGACAAACAAATCAAGACTATTTCAACAGTTATAGGGAAAAATACTGTCAATGATGCCAATCTTACTCCTTCTTTAAATCAAAATTCATAACCTGCTTACAACTTGTATTCACTTGCTCTCTGACGACGTGAAAACGAAAGGCCTTAGAGCGACTATCTTCTTTAATTTGTGGTGAGTTACCTGAATATTTATATCACGTGTTATTGTGACAATTTTCTATATATATATATATATATATATATATATATTGGTATACTTTGGGAGCAGACCTTCTTTTAAACATACCTCATTAAAGATCTTGCCAACATTAAGTTTAGTATGTTTCCTACATACCTTTTCAAGGTTTCGAATGCTTCTTTTCCATCTTTGTGGTAATTAAAGATCTTGCCAACATTAAGTTTAGTATGTTTCCTACATACCTTTTCAAGGTTTCGAATGCTTCTTTTCCATCTTTGTGGTAAATACTAAAAATAATACCACAAAGATGGAAAAGAAGCATTCGAAACCTTGAAAAGGTATGTAGGAAACATACTAAACTTAATGTTGGCAAGATCTTTAATGAGGTATATATATATATATATAACTGTTATAACAATTATATATATATATATATATAATATATATATATATATATATAAATATCAGTTGGGTTTTTGACTCTGACGAAGACCGCTTGTTACGGTTGAAAGATCTTAGTCTTGTTTTCCCATTTCTTATTGTGGTTTGATCATTATATATATATATATATATAAATTGTGAAAACTGGAAAAAGTAGATTGACAAGGTAAGTTAAGTAATTTCCTACTCTTAACAGGTTGTTTACAGGAAGGTTGGATGTTTACTAGAATCTTAAAATTATATGAAGGGAAGATGAAAAACCAGGCAGGAAAGAGTGAAAAGATTGCCTGCCCTCTGTGATTTACACGCGGTAACCATTGCCTGTGCATAGCCTCACCTTGTCAACCAACCTTTTCCAGTTTTCACAAAT
The DNA here is from genome assembly GCA_026182355.1 of Hermatobates lingyangjiaoensis. Classification (NCBI taxonomy): domain Eukaryota; kingdom Metazoa; phylum Arthropoda; class Insecta; order Hemiptera; family Hermatobatidae; genus Hermatobates; species Hermatobates lingyangjiaoensis. The sequence goes on from JAPFBL010000333.1 coordinate 58,736, forward strand.
TTAGGACTTTGGAATATTGTATTGAGTGTTTATTTATTTATGAATGTTCTTGAGTTATATTTTAGTTATGTATAGTTTAGTTATGTTTTTTGAATCGCTATAATCCTTGATAATGGTCAGGGAGAACTGAAACATGTTTGACTATATAAATAAAAATGTGGATAATTTTTTATTTATTGTACTTGGTTTATGTATTACTTATGTTTATGTATTACTTTATGCATTGGTTTATCTTGTACCACAAACATGCAGAAAGTACTGTGTATGTGTGTGTGTCTATGAGAGAGGGAGAGGGAGAGAGAGAGAGAGAGTAAGAGAAAATTTGTGTTTATTACTTCGTTTCAAATCTGGTGAAGAGAGTGTATCTGTCCTCAAAGAGAGGGGAGAAAACTAATTGATATACATTGAAACGTAGGGAGATAGAGAAGGAATGATACTTAGATTGATAGAGCTAACAATTTGAATATAGTAAAAATCATAATATTTTAAAAATATTGATTTACATAATATAAACGATTATGATTAGAGAGGAAAGGAAACTCTAAGTCTTCCGCCCACAAAAGATTTTATCATACAACGAGTTTGTAACACTTGCTGTTCATGTTCAGGTTACATATATAACACAAACACAAATCTGTGTGAACATTTTGAAGTTAAGTAAAGGAAAAACATTCAAGTTTTAAACAAAATATAAACTAAAAGAATTTATTTTAACATCTTTGGTTGATTTTTCTTTATTTTACTTAATGTATTTGTATTATATATGTAACCTGAAGATGAACACTAAGTGTTTGAAACGCGTTGAATGAAAATCCTTTCTGCATGGAAGACGTACTGTTTCTTTTCCTCTCTAATCATGAGTGTATACCACACAAGAACTGCTTGCATAACTCATGAGATAAACAGTTATCAATATTTATAAAAGAAGATGCGTTATTATGACTGGATTTATTATAAGTTATTTTGAAGTAACCTAATAAGTTCTTTAACGCTAAATAAACAAATTAAATGCTTTCCTGACATGATTTCATCACTTCAGTAGTTCTCCTCTAGTTTTTACCTGCATGTGGATTTAAATATATAATATTTTAAGAGTAGTCTCTATTTTAATTCATTAGATAAATAAATATAAAGATAGGTTACAATATAAAATATATTATTAACTTATCATTTATTAACATTGTGAATCTGAATGATGGATTTGATATTGTGGCTTAAGAAATTATGATTTATAGCTTAAAAGATAGGGTTTTGATTATCAAGTATAATTTATAAGGATTAGTGTGAGGTGTGGTTTAGTAGTGTGCGTGTTTGCTGTCCGTATCTATAACTCAGAGTTCGACTATCTGTTTTCAGTTTACTGTGTTTATTGACAACCATGCAAGTTATGAGTTAATTAGATGGTAAGTTAGAATGTAGAGGAATAATTATAGGTAGTAGATGAATCAATCAATTCAACAATTTGGGTACAGGCTTTATCGCAAATGTGATTTGTCAAAAGGATATCACCTTGGCATATAGCAAGAGGTGCCCTAACTACTGACTTGGTTCAAACAGTTTGAAGACAGTGTTGCCAACTACCAGGTGGCAATTTAGTCTAAAATTATACAGAAAATAGGCTAACATTTACCAAAAGAGATGAAAAAAAAAGTCCCAAGTGACAATATAAAGAAAACCACATTCTAAACAATAATTTTATATAAATGCGACCTATATTCCTTCCTAAATTCATCATCGAATGTGAATCAATCGAATAAATGATTCAATTCTTCTTTAGCACCTTTGGTCTTTTTGGTGTCATAGATTTTATTGGCCCCAATTTTCTTAATTACGTCAAAAGAAACATCAAAATGATAGCAGCCATAATGTTTTAGTCTGTGTCGTATTGTCAGTATACTATTCATAGTTAACACATTAATCTTGTTACGAAGTTTGTTTTTAGTTATGTTTACTTAGCTGAATGGTTTCTTAACATCAGCATCAGAATGAGGATGACACAGCGAATGAGATAGAGTGACGAGGAGTAGTTAAGAGAAAAGGTGACAAAGGATTTGGATATACTTACAAACAGTAAAATGCTATAAAGCAAGCCAGAAAACACTGTCGTAGAGGAAAGGGTCATTTTTTCCATTAATGTCATCTTTTTATCGTAAAAATTTGCGAAAAACAAATATGAGTTAAAACAGAACAAGCTTCCTTTTCTCTCCGTCTGTCAGATCAAACCGTTGGACATTGTTTGAACTAGTTTTCGACGTATTAAGAACTTGATTCGAACTAGATGTTAAACTTTTACAGATATTTTCTTATAAAATACTAGATAAGGATCTTCAACACTAAATTTTATAAAAAAAGAAACATGTCATATTTAAAAACGAGTTAAATAGCAAAAATAGTGCTGAAATACATGCCAGGGCTAAATCCAAAATTTTGAAGGCTAAAAGATAATAAAAAGGGATAAATTTTGTGAGTTTCGAACCAAATTGGCAACACTGTTCGAAGACTGCCCTAGAAGATGACCTGTATGTCGTCATGAGAGCTAAACTAAAAGTTATTTATATTATAATAAATAAGTTTTTTTTTCAATCTCTTTTATATAATTTAAAGCTGTTCTATTTATATTTTGACTGCCTCACTTTGTTTGAATCCAACTGGAACTAATCTTTTCAAAATCAGTTTTAGATGAAATTATTTAAACTAAATACTTCTTGAGTACACAAAGGCAAAAGTAAAGCGGAAAATGTACCTTGTTTTAAAACTTTTTCCGTGATGTTTACATAGTGAATGAATAAATGAATAAGTTATTTATTTTTCTTCACATTTCCTCTCATTATATACAAAATTACATGAATAATATCAATATTTCTACTGATATTTTGAATACCAAATGTCTTTTTAAAAGAAATTGTGATTCAAAGAATTGAAAAAGTAGAAGAAAAACTTTCTTTCTCGGTAGAGAGCAATACAACCGGGGTGTTTATATTTATAAAGCAACATTGAATGGATTTTAAATATTTCCAAGTATTCTTCTCCTTTTACAAAAACCTACTTATAATTCAAGAAGTTCATTATACGATGTTGCTTTTCCATCTATATTTGACAATATTTGATTGAAAGGTTTAAATAATACTTTTATGATTGTTATTCTGATTCAGTTAAGATACCTGCTTGTATTTTTTGTTGTTTATACGAATATATGTCTTTATTTCGTTAACAAAATTTCACAATAAACACGTAAAACAAGCAGTCTTCATCAGAGTCAAAAATCCAGCTGGTTACAGGGTTTTGTAACAATTTTTTTGAAGACCGCTTATTACGGTTGAAAGATCTTAGTCTTTTTATCTCATTTCATATTCTGGTTTTGTTCATTGAACGTGTATATTTTTATAGAAATGTTGCTTAACTTTTACAGAACTTTATCAAAATTTGACTGATAATAGCTTCAGTAACTATTTCAATGTTCAGGTTCTTTAGTACATTCGTTCCTGATGGCGTCTGATGTGATATTTCTTACTTGCTCTTTATTTAAACTTGCATGCGAATACTTTGGAAATAAATTCCTATATATAAGTTTTTAAGCACATTAATGACAGTAACGCCGCACTCTTATGGATTTGCTAAGATGCCAGCATACTCTGTCATTGTTCCTGATACAAATTGATAGTACTTTTGACAAACATATTTTTTACCTGATTTCGGTAATATCCCAAATAAATAAAGGAAGTTTATTAATCTACTGTTTCCTTACATAAATTACACGTATTCATTTGCAAATTATTATAATAATATGAACAATTTTATTAAAATATAGTCATAAAATAGCACATAATTAAATTTAGAAAAATACAATACAAAAGCTATAACATTTGATAACTAATATTAATTAACAAATTATGTTATTTATATTATTGGTATCCTTATAATTACTATTTTAGATCTTATCACAATACATAATTACGGTTTTGGTTCAGTTATAAGGCTTATGCTACAATATCTATAGAGTTAATACATTTTATATATTGACCAGTTTCATTAGCGAAAATTTCACTCTCAGTCATTGGCCCCATTCCACCTTGTAAAGTCAGGAACTGGGTACATCAACTCACTATATGTTTTGTTTTCAATGCTTATATTTCTTCCATGCTTCGTCTTCGACCATCTTCAGGGTGTAAAACGTGTAGATACGTTTTAAATAACCCCGTTACTTGCCGTTGCGCCTACAACGTGCTAGTTCTCCCTTTCTCTTTTCTGCTGAAGACGGATTACCCGAAAATTTGAGCCTGTAAGTGTGTTTCCTTACTCCGTGTGTTACTCTTCTTCAATTTTGAACTCGTATTGTGTCCAGTTTGGATGGTGTTTCGTTTAATTAAGTGATATATATATATATATATATATCTTACATAATAAGTTTTAAAAATTTTTTCGAGAGCTTAGGTCTGCATTAAAAACATTTTTTTTTACCAACGTTTCGGCTTATATTTATGTCTTCCTCAGGGCTCAGAAATTTATTTTATTTTCACTATTCTTTCGTCTAGATTTATCTAAACAACATACTTTATTTGAACAGCAAATGAAACCTCCAGCATAGAATGACGTTAACCCAGATGCCTTTCCAGAATAGTTAAAAAGTATGTGGTTATTGAAAAAAGTGTTTTAAATCCAGACCTAAGCCCGCAAAAAAAACTTAGAACTTATGAATAAAGAGTCAAAAAAAAAACATCATAATGGTATACATGTTACATATTTATATATATATATATATATATTGTATTAAATAAATACAAGGTTGTTTGAACCGGTAAAAATGATTTCAGTGTTCTACATGCCTGGTGTTTATTCAAAAATTTGGTTAGTTTACCCAGTATAGATAAGATTACCCTCTTTCAATATAAGTTCCTTTACAAGTTTACATTGTAACCTGGTTTTGCAATATATGCTCATATTTCTGCTCCTTTTAGATCCCGTCAAGCAAAAAAAAAACCGTTGAAACCATTCTCAATATAATAGCCAACTTAAATCTCCTTTACATCAATATTTGTTAATGTTCTATAAATTAGTTTCTTGCAATGTTTTCATATTTTATTCAGTTCTCTTGAAACAATTTTTTAAAAATTTCAAATGGTTTTCTCTTTTCTGTTTCTTTCTTATTCATAGTTTTTGTTACGCCCAGTTATTTGCTTCAAAATTATAAATGATCCGATATCGAACAAATGAGAGTTAAAAAAGAAATATAAGAATTACAGGGATTTATATACAGTGCAACATTATGTTATACGTTCTTGTGATCGTGTTCTATAAATAAATACAGAATTTATAAATTCTTAATAGATTCTATATTTTGGTTATGTTTTATGAATGACTGATAGTGATTCGTCGAAGAAGTAATATATTATTTACTTCCCGAAAGGACGTTAAGACGTCATTGACTGATTGATCAATGACAAGAGAATATTTATTATTTAGTCTGCTTTATTTGCTGGAAAACATTTTCGTATTTTGGCTTTTTATTAGTAACCCCAGTAGAAGGGCGCCAAGTTAGACTAGTGGCAACTGCTGGCCTTTGAACTCGTCGGTCTGGGTTCAAAACCCTCTCTGGGCCTCGATTTATTCTCGTATAAGTTGAATAAATCTGAGCACGTCGTTCCTCAATGGAGAGGTTGTACGACAGCGTGTACGATGTCAGGTAAATATTAAAAATCCCTACTCCGAATACACTTCAGTTAAGAAAAATTTAAGACTGCCAATGTAGGATCATCTTTTTTGTGTGGTATCACAAAGGGCCAATGTTTGGCCTATATGTGTTCCCTTGTGGGAATGCCACTTTAACCTAACCTACTCTATTAGTCGCTAAAATGTTTGCCGCAACAGGTAAAACTCATTTCAGAAGTTAGTTCAAATGTGTAGCAAGGGACTTGGTAGAAGAGAGAACTAGAACAAAAAGCGGTGGAAATGTTCTAAAATTACATGGGAGTCAGTGCTCATACCATTCTCTGTAGTATTTGCAGAATTAAGTAATTAAGTAAACACTGTCTGACTGACATAATTAAATACAAATAATAGCCTCTTGATAATGGATACTTTCAGAAACCTAACAATGTAGTGTAAATTTAAAGGGAGTGATGAGTTTGTAACAATAATATGAGACAGAAAAAGGTCTCAGGCCTATGAGGCTCACATATCAGCGAACCTTGTCTCTTTCTTTCACGTAAACTTCAGAATGCCTTAATTACTAATTAACATTAGCCAATTAATTAATTATATTTTGGGCTTGTTTAAATCAGTAGAAGAAGAATGAGCATGACTATATCGCTATCAGATAAATTTTTTTTTTAGTATCTTGAAAATAGTTTAATTCTGAATTAAAATATCAAAATAAAATATTTTATAACGTTAAAAATAAATCTCTTTAGTTGTTTAATTATTATGATTTTCAGGATTAGACAGAAAAAATATGGCTTCGTTATGAAGTGGCAATAGTCAAAACTCGATGACGTAACACCTTACGTTCTTGATACTTGCCATAGAAATTTCATTCGACCAAACTTTCATTATTTACTACATTATTGCATGAAAATAGTAGTGAAATTATTTCTTTCAATAGTAGCATATCGTAGAAAAGCTACAATATGTAATGGAAGGACTTGGACTGCTCCTTGGATGCAGTGGTGCAATCTAATATATTGAGGAAGGGGGACCTTTCTTTCATTTATATACAGTAATGAAGTTTACTTGTGCCTAGTTAAGGCTTAATACATGCCTGTAGGACAAATTACATAGCATTCGCAACAAAATGTAAATGAACCGCACCGTAGTAAATCCAGTGTTCAAAGTATTTACGAAATATACAGATAATTATGAAGTCTATTGAGGCGAATGAATAACACAAAGTCTCCACAATAAACAAGTTTTTTTATTCAAACTACACGTTTCAAACACTTTGTGTTCATCATCCGGTAAACTTATACAATACAAATTACAACTTTAAAGTGTGTTTCTTTACTCTGTGTGCTACTCTTTATCGCTTTTGAAGTCGTATTGTGTCCAGTTTGGATCGTTTTTTCAATTTTATAATGAATATATATAGTGAATGATTATAAGTGGAAAGTTATATCGTGAATAAGTTTACAATCCATTAACATATTGTTTATATGTTGGATGTTCATATGCGATTTATTATTATCCTTTGTTAGGAGGCCTACGAAAAAGTTTTTAAAATAAAACCGAAACATCGGCCACGAGAGTTTGATTTTTGAATCTAGAAAAGTGACCGAATCTTGACTACATTATACACCTATATAAATATATATATCCATTTAAAAACTTTATGTCTGCTTCCACTAGATTTAACTTCATCGAATATTTTTTTAAATTTCGAAATATTTTCTTCAGTTCAGGGTTCAACTTAAAAATTGAATACCATAATTCTTTGAATTCTTATTGAACATGTTTTGGTGTTACATCCACCATCTTCACCAAAAAAAGAAACAATTAAAACTACACATAACGAAATTAATATAAATACCTAAAATCACATTATAATAATAAACAATAAATGAACAGTCTATTGTTTATTATTGTAATGTGATTTTAGGTATTTAGATTAATTTCGTTATGTGTAGTTTTAAGTATTTCTTTTTTTGCTGAAGATGAAGGATGTAACACCGAAACATGTTCAATAAGAATTCAAAGAAATATTGTGATTTAAATTTTAAGTTGAACCCTGAACTAAAGAAAAGATTTCGGAATTTAGAAAAATATTCGACGAAGTTAAATCAAGTGGAAACAGACATAAAGTTTTTAAATGCATGTATTCAAGAAGGACTTCTCCCAACTTTTATATATATATATATATATATATATATCATTAAATAACTTGCCAACTTTAAGTCTAGTATGTTTCTTACATACCTTCTCGAGTTTTCTGATATCATTCCTTCTCGTTTCCGGTACCATATAAATCAATTCACCGAATGATTAGTTTTTATTTTTATTTTCCATATTTACACAGGGCCGACGTTTCGGTCTACACTGACCCTTATCATGGAATTCTTTTTACAATATTTTTACAAATCTTAATAAAATACTTATTTACATCAACAATCACTTCGCTTCATTCAAAGATAACTAATAATAAAATATACTTTTAAAATTTACAATCTACCTTAATAAAAAACATAACATAACATAAACTTGTGTTAACAGGTTTGTTTCTAAATACAGGTTTGTTATTTAATGATATATGTTTAAAAGAAGGTCTGCTCCCAAAGTATTCAAATATATATATATATATATACATATATTTGTGTATGATGGCAGCAAATCCTCACGTAAACATGTTTCATTAAAGTACACAGCAGCCTCTGCGTTAACGACTTTTAAGCTGGTCTGCTCCAATTTACGAACAAGGTTGTTCCTACGAGGCTGCTGTGTACTTTAATGAAACATATGTATATATATATATATATATATATATATATATATATATATATATATAAGTTAATTTGAGTGAGTAGGAACTCGAATTGTAAATGACACAGGAATGAAAGGTAATGTTTATTATAAAAGCGCGACACACTGACTGACTGACCCCCTCCTCGAGGCCAGCCTTGATAATCTGTCTCTGTGCGTAAACAAGACTTTGACCCGCGACGCCGGCGGTACAGCCACCGCCAACTCCGCTAACTTTATATACTTATATACTTAAAATAAACTGTGACACATAGACAGAAACATAACAAGGACTCACTTTTCAATATTTCGACCGCCATTATGGTCAAAGTATTGAAAAGTGGGCGGTCGAAGTATTGAAAAGTGAGTCTCTGTTATGTTTCTGTCTGTGTCACAGTTTGTTTTAAGTGTAATCTATCCTGCCGGACCGTTTCAGTTTATCATGGTATATATATGTATATATACAATTAAAAGAAACGGTCCAGCGGACTTTTTTAAATAAAATAAATTCAAAACGAAGGAAACACACAGAAAGACACAGACTCTTTGCTCTTCGCTCTTCCCACCTCCTGATGACGACGATGGTCGAAATATCAATGTGAGTTATGTCTGTGTCTTTCTGTGTGTTTCCTTCGTTTTGAATTTATTATATATTTATATATATATATATATATATATATATATATAAACAAATTTAACATTATTAATATTTAGTATATGATATTTTAAAATAACGGGATAGAAAATACATTTTTATTGTTATATATTTAAGTAAAACCAAGAGAAATTGAGTTAAGTTATTGGATAATGTGCTTTTGAGACTGAACCACCAACAACTATTAACCTACTTTTTCGGCTTTAACAAAGATCTCTGTTTCAGTAATCTCTAAGAAAATACCCCAGTCTTAATGCCCTTGAAAAACCAAAGTCTCAATCAATTTATTCAATATCCATAAAAACCTTTATTTGTTGTCTTCTAAAGTTTATAAATAAGCTTTCATTCGATTGCTTAGATTTTTCTCTTTTTTTGTTGAATTTGCATTTTTAAGAATATTAACATTCTTTGTTATCAGACTTATAAGAGATTAAAGAATAAAAATTCTAACAAAGATATATATAATAATCGTTTTAATCTAAATTAAGTGAGTTTTAATTGTATACTAGACTACCGTGACCCTTTGTGTCACTCAGAAATTATAACAATAGGTACCAATTGAAATTAATTTACTGAACATTATTGACAGAGATAATTTTAATTGTTGTTTCTTGTTATTGAGGTACGGAAACAGATTCTTATATGGCCCAAGCTTTTGATATAGTATTCTTAACATGATTCAAGAAATATGCACAGAAAGTATATTTATCAAAATAAAAATTATTTAAAAGTAAAAAATATTTATTTTGTCATATAAATAAATAAAACATCAATTCAATACATTTGCACTACTGTCATCAGCGAGCATACAAGCCTCTGGGCTACTCTATCTCCATGACTTTATCTTGTTGCCAGTGTTTATATTTCCCAAATTTTAATTTTTTTTCTTTCTTACATTTATATATAATATATTTTCACTAATGTCATCGGCGAGCACGCAAGCCAGTGGGCTACCCTGGCTCAATGCCTTTAGTTAATTACCAGTGTCTATACTGCGCAAATATGAAATTAAATTTTTTTTTTACATTTATATACTCATATAATACATTTTCACTAATGTTATCGGCGAGCACGCAAGCCAGTGGGCTACTCTGGCTACATACCTTTAGTTTATTACCAGTGTTTATATTGCGCAAATATTAAATTAAAATTTTTTTTACATTTATATACTCGTATAATACATTTTCACTAATGTCATCGGCGAGCACGCAAGCCAGTGGGCTACCCTGGCTCCATGCCTTTAGTTTATTACCAGTGTTTATACTGCGCAAATATTAAATTAAATTTTTTTTTACATTTATATACTCGTATAATACATTTGCATTACTGTCATCGGCGAGCACGCAAGACACTTGCTACCCTACCCTACCAATTTTGGGAATATGCTGATGATTTTCTTTTATTTAACATTATTTAGGTAGTAAATAACATATATTTAATTTCAAGTCTCCACGGGAAATGGGTCAACTAAGAAAAACAAACTCACGAACTTTATATATAGCGATCATAACAATGTGTCGTTTGAAATAAAAAAACTAATATGTATTCCTAAAATCCTTTATACTAATAAGCTAGTAACTAAGTGTGTCATGCTTTGTCATAATATTGATGTTAATTGAGCATTCTAATTGCTTTAATTAAACTACAGCTAAAAATCAAAGTCATCTTAATTGGACATCATTATATTCTCTAATTAGCATATAATAGAGCATAAGTTAATTAGTCTATTTCATGTACATAGTTTTACTTTTTATACCTAATAACAGCACATTATATAAAGATGAGTTCAGTAATTTTTTTTTAAAACTACATTTATAAGAAAGGGAGTTACAATAAATACCTTTTTATAAATTCAAAACATGTTTTTCAAATTCTAAACCTATAAGAATGAAATTTTGTGAAAAAATTGAACCTAAGATTACCAATTTATAAAAAAATTCATAAAAATTCGATTGTTGCATAGGCCAATATACTATAAAAACTGAAATTTTGTTTTGGAATAATGAGTCACCTTCCCTACTGGTCGAATTTGTTTGCATTTATTTACATTGACTTAGAAATGTTTTAAGTGGAATAAAATTGTTATTTAGAGGTTTACTTAAAAAAGATTGAAATGTTCTAATGATTTAAGATGATATGTAAAAAGAATGAAATTTTAAATCTAAAAAGTTAACCTCAATCAAACAGACGCATTCCATGATGAGATGGATGGTTGTCGAACAACCATCCATGTTTGACTAAGCAAACAAAACACAAGTTGTTGACGTGTTTATTATATTTACTTGTAGTAAAGTTGAGTTTAGGCCGCTCAAAATTTTTTCATCTTAGTTTTGTTATTTTTCGAATTGAATATTTATAGGTAAGGCAGACAGCGTCTCTCCGGTTAGTTATTATATTAATAATTAAATAACAAATTAAGCTTAGCTATAGGTAACACGACATTCTCTGACAGTTGGTAAAGTTCATTTAAAGGTTTAGTAAAGAAAAGATTTAAATAGTCTAATGAGTTAAAATGATATGTAAGAATGACATTTTCAATGTAAAAAGTTAACCCCAATCAAACATGTATTTTCTGATGCATTCCATGATGCAATAGATGTTTGTCGAACAAGGGTTAGATAGTAATAATTATTATTTTATTCTTGTTATTCAGCTATTAAGTTGTAGTCTTCCAAATTAAAAAATATATGTATTGTATATTTATTTCGTTTACCGCAAAACATATATTTGGAATATTCTCTTTATAGAGTCATATAAAAAAATATTAAAGAATTATTAAATCATTCAAATGTGAAGGATGTGAGTTACAGTGTTTATGTATGAGAAAATATTCTTGAGTGTGTGTGTGTCATATGAATTCGAATGCGACTTGAGTAGTTTGAAGTGTTTGTGTGTGCGAGTGCGTGTGTGTGCTTTCTGACAACTGCTTAGAAATGCCTCTGTGATATCTCACCAATGATTCATTCCCATTGAGTCTATTATGAACTGAAGCATAGTTATCTTTTCCAGGATAAAAGATTCCTCCTTGTTCCTTGGATCTTAAACATATCGCTCTTCACAATTGTCGACATGGCGCACGCTGTCTACCTCTTCATTCGAGATTCTGTAAGTCAATATTTTTTTTATTCCTTATACATTTTATTATGATATTATTTTTATTTTACTAGTATTTTAATCAGCTTTTAATTCATGACTCACATTTTACATTCTATGAGCTATCAGCATTTAGAGAAGTACATATGTGCTTCCGCCTCTCAAACTTAATATTATTTGCACAACAGTATCATTAGTTGGCTATTTTCATTCAAGGTTCAGTTTATAAATTACATTTACAATAACCTTTAAAAAAGTTATTATAGTAATGTATATACTAAAGTTTATTATTATAAAATGTAACAATTATGAAGCAGATGACTCAAATGCACGAAAGACAGCTTCATGTATGTATGTATGATTCAAACATACATGTAAATGATGACACATGATGTATCATGTATGTTTTAATGATGTAATCATTCCTTATTAGTAGTATTACAAAGTACTTATAATAATTAGAGGCTAATAAAACACCTTATTTTGTAAATTGCCTTCCACACTAGACCACTTTTAGATCCCGTATTGGGTAATATTATATTGGATAAATATAGTGGTTGGGTTCTTAAACAATGCTGTCCTACATTGTAAATTGTCCTCATTATAATAAATAACTACTCACATTATAATAAATTACTCTTTTATACATTAATAACTACATTGTCATACACACTCAGCCACTTTTATACTTCGTTTTTGGCAATATTGTATGGAACAGGATGAACTATAAAACAATTCACGTCTTCATTTTAAAATGTCGTCCACACATGACCCATTGTAGATCTTGTATGGTCCAATAGTATACTGGACAGGATGAACTATAAAACAATGCAGGTAAAGATCATCTAAAGTCATTGAATACAATAAAATTCATTTCCCTACTAAATTAATTGTGTTATTTATTTATTGACGCATAAATAAGAACTGGGAAATATAAAACTTCTCCAAGTGCATGACACAAAAGAAAAATAAAGTACTAAAAGTGAAAATATAAGGTTTTTTTGAAACCTTAAAACAGTTTAATAAAAGAATTTTAAATGAACAAACCAAACCCTCGGGTGTTGGAATCATTATACAATTCCTCAATTCGTAGACGTCAGAAAAATGAAAAAAACTGCAGAGCCGATATGATTGAAGGATTGATGCAACAAAAGCAATCAAAATGACTAATTGTAGAGCAAAAAGCTAATATAATAGTCTCCACATAACTTTAATAGTCTAGACAGCGCGTTTCGAACACGTAGTGTTTTCCTGTAGTTCTTCTTTTATGCCTGAAGAAGTATATTACGTGTTTGAAACGCGTTGTTTATATTATTAAATTTCTACATGTGAAGACTATTTCATTAACTTTTTTACCTTACAATGAGCAAATACTGCATAATAACTGATTGCACTACCTTAGAACGAAATAACTAAATATGCTTTATATATAGAAATGATTAAGAGACGTATAATTTATTATAATTAATAATAATTACTATTAATTATTTTTAATAATTAATAATGCGATATATAATAGGATAGGAGATCAAAAACGAATAATCAGATTATAGCTATAAGCCATGAATGAATTCCTACCAACTATTAGTTTTACTCTAGAGGATGAACGAAATACAAAACAAATCCAGTGAGGAAAACAAATGATTGTATTAGACGAATTTATTCTTCGTTAACTCCAAAAAACTCCATTTTCCATTTTAAAATGAAATTAGATAATTAGAAATTAGTATTTGGAATGACTTTTAGTTTTAAACTTCTACTATTATTAATATTGGTCTGCACTTGTTTTTGATATACATTTATTACACCATTCTTGTTTATCATTCTCAACTTGTTCCAAGTTTATCTAATAAAATAAAGTGATCTTAACAATTAATGTATCTTACCTGATACGATAAAATAAATGCTACTTTTTTGTTTCGATTCATATATGAAATCACAAATATGTTTATTTCACAGTTGCAATTAATGGTAAATTAAAGTTGTAAAAAGCTATGTTTGAAAGGCGGGACTTTTCTGGATAAGTAGAAGTCAAATCTAGAGAACATTTTGAATTGAAAAAAAAAAGTTGTTTATTCTGCTTCATATATAAATTTTATTTTAAATGAAGTATCAGTATAGACTTACATGCACATTCCAAATAAAATATATAAAACACAAAGTTTGTGTCTGTCTGTTACAGAAATAAAACTCAAAACATTTAGACACAAAGAAGCATATGGATCTTACAGAACTTGTTTTCGGGGGAAAACTACAGTATTTTGATTTTGATCGGGGTTCTTTTTTGGGATCTACCGCCGATAACCAAAACGCCAGGGAATAATCTACCGCCTGGGCAAATAATTACGGGCGACTAGTAAATCTTAACGATTGAGAGTCTTTATTTCTAACTATATTACGTTATACTAAACACAATAAAGGCACTTTAGTGTACTAGATCCAAATTAAAATGTTTTTTTTCAACATTTACCTTAACTGGTTTTATTAGGGGGTGGAATGCGTGACCTATATGGTATCTTAAATGACAACTCCATTAAGTGTTTTTAACAACACTGGGCTATTTTCTTGGCTCTGAAATCTAGTATTATCTGGAGCAAGAATTTTATTTCTCACAAACCTCTTGAGAGCTATTTTATTATTCTATTATGTATATTTAAATTTTTAAAAAACAAAATGTGTCTAGGGAAATAAAGAAAATTTATAATGAAAGAACTCCGTTACATTGATAATGTGAATAATAAAATGTAATTTCTTTATAAAAACAATGACTTTATTTACATTGTTTAAAGAACAATGACTTTGTTTACATTGTGAAGACGTGGTCTTCGTCAGAGTCAAAAACCCAACTGACTCAGTTTGACCGCTTGTTGCGGTTGAAAGGTCTTAGTCTTGTCTTCCCATTTCATTTCTAGTTTGATCATTGATTGGTATTTCACGTGTTTATGTGAAATCTTTTTATTTATGCAAATAATACAAATAATTTTGTTTGTTTTCTGACTGTTTTATGTCTTATTTTAATAAAAATACATTTGTCTACTTTATGAGCCTTTAAAAATTTACTTTATTATCCATCAATACGGTTTCTAAAATTTTGACCAAGAATTGATCGGCTTCAGGAATATAAATAACAATTTTCAAAAAATTATTTAATCGGACTACATTAGGTACTTCTAATGTAGTTCTACGTGGTAACTACATTGAATATTCAGTGAATGTTTTCAAATAAAAGTCTTTCGGAGAGGATATTTACGATGGCTAAGTCTTTAGAAACGTTTACAATGGCTAAGTCTTTAGGTTTATGATGGCAAATGCTTGAAGATCTTGGTCTAATTTAATTGAGCTATGTATTACATTCCCAGTAGCGTGCTTCTTCGTTAACTAAAATACTTTGATAAACTACAGTAGACTGTGTTAAAACAATACTAAGTGCAAAACCATACAATTTTGGGCGTTTGTATGTATATACTCGTATATGTAACAAACATATTTACTTTATTGGTATCAAATGTTCTCTAAACATATATTATGCTTCTGAAACAAAATGTTTTATTATGTATAATAACATGTTAGTTATTTGGAAGTGAAAAATTCATTTGAAATTAAAAAAAAATAACTCACGAGCTATGCAAGCAGTTATTAGAGAAACACTAAGTCTTCCAAAAAAAAAATGAATGTAATCATACAACTCGTTTCGAACACTTAGTGTTCATCATCAGGTTACATTGTCTCACTAAGGTAATGCCGACTAATTAGAGAGCCAACGGATACTACTTACTGACATTTCAAATTTTGATAAAAAAAAAATATTCTATTCTAAAATATAGTAGTGTTTTAAAATAAAATATAGTTTTAGTGAAAAACAATAATTACAGTCAGATACAAATATTAGAAGCATTGTACATTAAAGATATGTGTTGCACTTTGAATTCTCAAATTAGTGACATTTACGTCATTTCAAGTTTTTGAATCTTTGAATTCAGATTGACTTGTTGGCCGCGTGGAGAGCTAGCAATGTGTTGGAGTGATTGTACTGTCTAACGCGTGGGTGCGCTTATATCGTTCTGGCTTCTCAATTGATACACGGTCGTTATTAATAACTGTGCAAATGCAATATTATTGTTTATTTTTGTTATTTTTAAATATATATTTGTTTAATTGTTTACCTGATGATGACCAAGGTGGTCGAAAGTATGTGTTTAATTGGTTATTTAAATAGTTTTTTTTTTTAAAAAAAATTGTTCTCCTATTCTCGTTAATGTTTGGAATAGATCAAATGTATCAACTATGTCCTTAGATAGTTTAATTTTCAAGTTACGAGTTACTTATGGGAAGAAGATAATAAGACTGACGAACTTCTCTCTTAAAAAATCATGAATGCAGAAGCTGCAGTGCTTTTTAATAATACTAATATAAAATAGCATAATAACCTAAAAGGATGTAAAATAACAAGTTAATTTTTTACAGCTATCTTTATTTTTTATATAAAAAAATATAGAAGACACCACAGTTAGTTATAATATTATGAGTCACAAAAGACACTTTCGTTACTTATCCCGTACAAGTTTGCAGTGACCATTATGTACCCTTATTTACTAAGTAGACCATTACGAAAATGCAAATAACTTTATTTTTTGTTGATGTAAAATATTACGCAAGTTTCTGTGCGAATTCCCCGTTAAATATTAGGGTAAAAAAATATTTACATTCTAAGGAAGTTTTGGTCTCTCCTTTCCCCCTCTACTCATGTTTAAAGATCTGTTATAACATCAGTTAGAGATTTCAAACCATTTACATTGTCTTCCTCGTAAAATTACACCTCCATTAGTTTCTTATATATTTGTTTTAGATTCTATCAAACAGAATGGCATATTTATATATATATACATTATCAAACCACATATAAAATGGGAATAAGAGACTGAGGTCATTCAACAATATATATATATATATATATATATAATATTATATATATATGTTTCCCCAAACATCCCTTTTTGGACATTAGTCCTTTCCTGTGCTTTCACCCTTTTAAAATACCACTCTTCCCTCCCACTCTTCTCAACTCCTCACCAGTTGTTTTCTGCATCTAGTGTTCAGTTGGGTTTTTGACTCTGACGAAGACCGCTTGTTACGGTTGAAAGATCTTAGTCTTGTTTTCCCATTCTTATTGTGGTTTAATCATATATATAATATCAAAAAACGATTCACAAGGGACAATATACGTTTCAAAGTAAACTATAGGTACTGCAAATAGCGAAACAGACTTACAGTCTCTATTCTTGGTTTAACCGTCATCAGGAGAGGGACATCAATGCATATTTCAACGCGACGTTTGAAGACCTTGTATATATATATATTTTACATAAGATTTTACATAAACACGTGAAATAACAATCAATGATCAAACCACAATATGGAATGGAAAAAAACCTAAGATCTATCAACCGTAACAAGCGGTCTTCGTAGAATCAAAAACCCAACGGACTCAGTATATGTATATAATGAGTATATGTATATGTATATATTCATTATATGTATAATAAACCCAACTGACTCAGTTGAATTTTTGACTCTGACGAAGACCGTTTATTACTGTTGAAAGATCATAGTATGTTTTTCCTATTTCATTTTGTGACTTGATCATACATATATCAATGACCAAACCACGAACCTGTAAATCTAAACCGCTCAGTTGGTATTCGACTCTGACGAAGACCGCTTGTTGCAGTTGAAAGATTTTAATATTTTTTCCTATTTTATATAGTGGTTGTTGTTATTCCACGTGATTATTGCTAAATCTTGTTATATATATATATATATATAGATATAGATATAAATATATATATATATATAGATCTCCCCACGTTCTTCGACGTGGGGAGATCTCTCTCACTTCGTCCTCTCTTTTAGTCTACTCTCCTGATGACGAACAACAGTTCGAAATATTGAATTCTGTAAGTTTCTTTGTATTCTCTTTTCTGTGTCGTGCTTTGTGTAATTTAAAGTTATATATATATATATATATATATATATATTATATATATATAAAACAAGGCCAGTCCATTGGACCCATCAGAAACACGTTTCACTAGGGATAGCTTTATTAGCATTCATCTGCAAGCTACATTCCACCTGATGATAACCCATGATTTGATGGCTGAAAGCTCGAGAATTTCTACGATGTCATTTGAACGTATGATATGGCAACTCGATGAAGGAGAAAGACAAATTGTCTGAAAGATCGAGTCCATCAGCATGAAAATCATTAGCGAAGAGGCTGGTGTGAGTTTCTACTATATATATAAATGAAAAGGCAACACATACAACAAACGACAAAACTTACTGGATCAATATTTCAAACTGAAGTTCGTCATCAGGAAGAGAGTAGAAGGTAAGAAGAAGAGGTACGTGCGTTCAGTATCTCTGAAGAGGTCCGTAGAAGAGGTACCTCTTCTTCTTCCCTTCTACTCTCTTATTGACTACGAACTTCAGTTCGAAATATTGATCCAGCAAGTTTTCTCGTTTCTTGTATGTGTTGTCTTTTTTATTTATTTATCTATCCGTTTTGGATTGTTTAGTATTTTCATTATATATATATATCATAAGATTTCTCAATAAACACGTGAAATAAATATACATGATATTTTAAAAGGGATTCTGTAGCATCCCTTATATGTTTATTTATTTTATTTATAAACTAAAATCATAAGACTAGTGAAAAGATATAGATTTTTTTGATATTAAAATAATACATTTATAATATAAAAATTTAAAATAAACTCATAGATTAGGAAAGATTATTGATTTATTCCATATGAAAAGAATACATTTGTTAATAAAATATTTCTCATTTTATATTGAATGATATACAAATCCTATTCTGTTATTTGTTTAATAAGTTTGTATATTTAACCATTCATTTTCCATCCCATACATTTTAAAGTTACATACCATTACTAAATTACTTGATTTGAATAAAAATCCAGTCGACCAATTAATTTGTTTTTCTAAACATTTATCTTTGCTAATTAACCTCTACCAATCGTTCTCTCTTTCTCTCTCTCACACACTAGTTCTCCTTTCTCTATTGCTCTCTCTCTGTATCTCATTTTTAATTACAAAGCAGAGTGTGTTTCTTCTGCTGCCTTTTTGCCCTATAACGTCTCCAAGTTTTTAGTTTGACATGATAGAAAGCAGTATAATGTATATAGGAAAAAAAATAAGTTATTTGGCAGAGTAAGCTAATAACTGATAAATGTCCCTATATATAAATAAATGTTTGTTTCTTTACTACTTTTTTAATTTTAAAACACATTTATATATATATATATATATATATACAGATTCAGAGCAAGGGTTCTCGAGGATTTTGGTCAATAAAAAATTCAGCTAGTTAATATCTGCCGACGTTTCGCCAAAGGTTGTTTGGCATTATCAAGGCTAAAAAACAATTTATTGAAACGACATAAGTAAAGCAAAAACCAATTCTTCTACGGTATACCAATTAACATAAAACCAAAAAAGGACAAAACAAAAATTCATAAGCAGGAGAACAACAAAAACCCACGAATACCTCCATACAGGGCATTCAAGCAAAACAAAACAGACAGTAACAGAGACAGTACGTCAGAAAATTACAAAAAACAATAACAAACGAAAGATCAAACATTTAAAATACATTCAGGGGAATAAAACCAAAAACTAACAGCATTATTACCTTTTTTGTGAGGAAAACCCTATTTACATCAGCATCCTACGGGAATAACAAATGTAATGGAAGGTTATATAACCATCAACATAGGAAAAACATGCTTATGTATCGACAAGTTACAAGACTAACGACCGTAACAAGCGGTCTTCGTCAGAGTCAAAAACCCAACCCTCAGTTGGGTTTTTGACTCTGACGAAGACCGCTTGTTACGGTTGAAAGATCTTAGTCTTGTTTTCCCATTTCTTATAGTTGTTCTCCTGCTTATGAATTTTTGTTTTGTCCTTTTTTGGTTTTATGTTAATTGGTATACCGTAGAAGAATTGGTTTTTGCTTTACTTATGTCGTTTCAATAAATTGTTTTTTAGCCTTGATAATGCCAAACAACCTTTGGCGAAACGTCGGCAGATATTAACTAGCTGAATTTTTTATTGACCAAAATCCTCGAGAACCCTTGCTCTGAATCTGGATAAATCAGTGGTCGAGAAGCTACATCAGTATATATATATATATATATATATATATATATATGATCAAACCACAATAAGAAATGGGAAAACAAGACTAAGATCTTTCAACCGTAACAAGCGGTCTTCGTCAGAGTCAAAAACCCAACCCTCAGTTGGGTTTTTGACTCTGACGAAGACCGCTTGTTACGGTTGAAAGATCTTAGTCTTGTTTTCCCATTTCTTATTGTGGTTTGATCATTGATTGTTGTTTCACGTGTTTATGTGAAATCTTTTTATATATATATATATATCGTATAGATATGTATATATATTCGTATATTTGGGGAGCATGCGTTCATTATGCAAGTTCTATTGAAACCTATGCCTGTTTCTAGTCTAACACATTTTCAGATTAATTTTTCTAAATTTCTCACCTCTTATGAATTTTCTC
The DNA here is from genome assembly GCA_026182355.1 of Hermatobates lingyangjiaoensis. Classification (NCBI taxonomy): domain Eukaryota; kingdom Metazoa; phylum Arthropoda; class Insecta; order Hemiptera; family Hermatobatidae; genus Hermatobates; species Hermatobates lingyangjiaoensis. Next base: position 79,537 of record JAPFBL010000333.1, read on the forward strand.
TTACTTATGGAAGTCAGAGGTGAGAAAATTGGAAAAATTAAACCGAAAGGGTTTTAGACTAGAAATAGGCATAGGTTTTAATAGAACTTGTATATATATATATTATAAACAGGAAAGCGACCCAAAAGACAACAAACGTTTCACGGTGAATCACAAACACAGAACTATGAAAATACACTTACTGTCTCTAATTTTCGGTTGAACAGACATCAGGAGAGTTAAGATAGGGATACCTAGCGCACTTGTGAAGCGACGGTGGGAAACCAACAGTGTTGTCACAACACACAACGGTCTCGCTTGGTGTCCTTATCTTAACTCTCCTGATGTTAGGCATCAGGCAGTAAGTAAATTAGTAAAATAAGTAAAAATAAGTAAAATTAGAGGCAGTAAGTGTGTTCCTTCCTTAGTTCTGTGTTTCTGATTCACCGTGCAACGTATATATAGTCATATATATACCCTGACCAAACTCCGAGAAAAAGAAAAAAATGTTTGTTAATATTTTGTGGTCAAGAAAACAGTACCGTATTATATATATATATATATATATATATATATATATATATATATACAGTTATATATATATATATATTATATATATATATATACAATTAAAAGAAACGGTCCAGCGGACTTTTTTACAATAAAATAAAAAACGAAGGAAACACACAGAAAGACACAGACATAACTCACATCGATATTTCGACAATCGTCATCATCAGGAGGTGCGAAGAGCGAAGAGTCCCGCAGGAAGACAGGGCGGTACTGAACTCGGAAACCGCAGCCAGTACCCCACCACTTACCACCAAGCGGGGAAAGGGAGGGAAGGAAATGAAGAGCCAAATTAAGACGTAAAAGGAACGAGTAAAAATTATAACTATAAAAAATTATAAAAAAGTAGATAAATCAAATTAAAATTAATAAAAATAATAAAAAGTAAAATAAAAAATAATAAATAAATAAATAAAAAATAATAAATAAATAAATAAATCATAAATAAATTATCGGTTGAGGTTGAGTCCGGGGGAAGAGCGAGCATCAAGTAAGCATATGTACGCCTCCTCTGAAGCTCTTAGGGTAACTTTATTGTTGGATTCGGGGATCTGTTTCAGGATCTGAACCCTGAAACAGTCATTGAAACTGAGTCCATGCGAGTTCGCATGGATGGCTACAGGATAGTTACTGCGTTGACCGACTGAAGCCCTATGACCATTCATACGAAGGCTCAACTTATTAGAAGTTAAGCCAACGTAAAAGGAGTCACACTGAGTGCAATCCAGTCGGTAAACACAGTTGCTCGAGGTACAGGAGGAATTGACCTGAACCGGGTAGGAACTATGGTGGAGAGGGGAATCGAAGGAAGGATTAGGATTTACAATCAGGCAAGTTTGACAGCCACGGCGTCCACATTGTTTCATTCCAGGAACAGGATTGGAAGGCTGAGGGGAAATATGAGAGAAAATGCTTTTTAGATTGGCAGGTTTACGGTAGGAAATAGAAGGGGGGTGATTAAAGATGGAAGAAGTAGAAGTAGAAGTAGACAGAATCGGAAAAGACTCCTTAATAACAGCACGAAGCTTATAAGCGCCAGGGAAGTAGGTTGTCAGGAAGAAGGAAGTGTTACTTCTATCCCTCTTGGGTCTGGGTTGGTGGGAGATGTCAGCCGGTAAAACACGACTATCAATGAAGGAGCGAGGATAGCCTCGTTCAGAAAATTTGTCCTTTAAGAGGTTAAGGTGATGTCTGCGGTCTTGGAGATTATTGCAGATATTGTGAATACGGAGGGACAAGGATCGAGGTATAGAATTTTTAACATGGGATGGATGGCAACTATTGTAATGGAGGTACTGTTGGGAGTTGGTGGGTTTTATATGTACGGAAGTCAAGAAGTGTCCATTGTCTAAAGTAACGTCAACGTCAAGAAAGGTGATAAGTCTGTCGGAGATGTCGTAAGTGAAAGTGATGGAGGGGCAGAAATTTTGAAAGGAGTGTAGGAAAAGTTCTAAGTTATGTTTGCCTTCCAATCCTGTTCCTGGAATGAAACAATGTGGACGCCGTGGCTGTCAAACTTGCCTGATTGTAAATCCTAATCCTTCCTTCGATTCCCCTCTCCACCATAGTTCCTACCCGGTTCAGGTCAATTCCTCCTGTACCTCGAGCAACTGTGTTTACCGACTGGATTGCACTCAGTGTGACTCCTTTTACGTTGGCTTAACTTCTAATAAGTTGAGCCTTCGTATGAATGGTCATAGGGCTTCAGTCGGTCAACGCAGTAACTATCCTGTAGCCATCCATGCGAACTCGCATGGACTCAGTTTCAATGACTGTTTCAGGGTTCAGATCCTGAAACAGATCCCCGAATCCAACAATAAAGTTACCCTAAGAGCTTCAGAGGAGGCATACATATGCTTACTTGATGCTCGCTCTTCCCCCGGACTCAACCTCAACCGATAATTTATTTATGATTTATTTATTTATTTATTATTTTTTTATTTATTTATTTATTATTTTTTATTTTACTTTTTTATTATTTTTATTAATTTTAATTTGATTTATCTACTTTTTTATAATTTTTTATAGTTATAATTTTTACTCGTTCCTTTTACGTCTTAATTTGGCTCTTCATTTCCTTCCCTCCCTTTCCCCGCTTGGTGGTAAGTGGTGGGGTACTGGCTGCGGTTTCCGAGTTCAGTACCGCCCTGTCTTCCTGCGGGACTCTTCGCTCTTCGCACCTCCTGATGACGACGATTGTCGAAATATCGATGTGAGTTATGTCTGTGTCTTTCTGTGTGTTTCCTTCGTTTTTTATTTTATTGTATATATATATATATAAAGATTTTACATTAACACGTGAAATAACAATCAATGATCAAACCACAATAAAAAAAATTGTAAAACAAGACTAAGATCTTTCAACCGTAACAAGCGGTCTTCGTCAGAGTCAAAAACCCAGAGTCATAGACAAAAACCCATGAAATACTCACTTTTCAATATTTCGACCGTAATGGCGGACGAAATATTGAAAAGTAAGTATTTGTTATGTTTCTGTCTTTGTGTCACAGTTTATTTTAAGTGTAATCTGTCCTGCCGGACCGTTTCCGTTTATCATTATATATATATATATATATATATATATATATACGAATCAAATGATTAAAGAAGAGAACACAAAGAATCAATACCAACCTCGATGAAGATGACCTCCATTCTGATAACGACGATGTCAAAATATTGGAGTGAATTGCTTCATCGTATTCCTTCCTTGTAATACTTTTATATGTTGTCCTAACGGACCGTTTCATATTTTGAAGATGGACGGGTAGAAAGTAGTACAATAAATATGAAAAAAAAAGTTCTATATTTTGGCAGAGCAAACTGATAATTGATAGAACGACTGAATATAGAAATATCTTCCTGTTTCTTAACAATTTTACTCTTATATGTATCAAAAGATTACAAGAAAAGAATACGAAGAAATAATACACACCTTGATGACAATTACCTCGACTCTGATGACGATGAGGTCAAAATATTGATGTGAGTTGTGTATCGTTTCTTCGTGTTCTTTCTTGTAATCATTTGATATATTGTTCTAACGGAATGTTTAATATTTTTAATTATATATGTAGAATCATTGACAATCTTCGGAGAGATTCACTTCTATCTATCTGTTGATGAAGCCATCCAAATATAGTAGTCAGTTTCTGTTTCATTTCTTTGTGTTCTCTTTGTGAATATAGTTCGTATATATACATTCAAAGCACAGTAAGAAGTCAGGAAAAAGAATAAGATCTTTGAGCGGTACAAGCAGTCTTCGTCAGAGTCAAACCTCGAATCTGCGTAACAAAATCGCTCGTCACAGTGAAAGGGTATTAGCATTTATTATTATTTATTACTATGGTTTGGTTGTTGATTTTTGTTTTACATGTTATTGTAAAATTTATATATATATTTTACATTTTCCGATTTTACATATGTACAAAATTTTACAATAAACACGTGAAATAACAACCAGTGTTTAAACCACAATATGAAATGAGAAAAACGACAGAAATCTTTCAACCGTAACATAAGGTTTTCGTCAGAGTCAAATCACAACTGATCCCAAATCTTATTTAAGATTTGTCTTTTAATTTAAGTACTTTTTTTCCCATTTCCTATTGTGGTTTGAACATTGATTGTTGTTTCACTTGCTTATTGTGAAATCTTCGTATATATAAAATGTTATGTCTGATTTCACCTTACTTAACTTTGTTGAATGTTTCTCTCAAACTTTGAAACCTTTTCTTCAATTCAAGGTTCTTCAAATTAAAGATTATATCACCATACCATTTTGAATTTGTATTCGAAATGTCATCTCATCTTTATTTTGAAGAAAAGGTTTCGAAGTTTGGAAAAACATTCAACGAAATTAATTAAGGTGAAATCAGACATAACGTTTTTAAGAAGGACTGCTTCCAACTTTTATTTTTATTAAAATATTTATATATAAAGAAAGTTTATATATATATATATATGTTTCACAGCAAACTTTAGCCACAGAATAAAAATACGAACACACTTACTGTCTCTAATTTTCGGTTGAACCGCCATCAGGACAGTTGAGATAGGGACACCAAGTACACTTGCGAAGCGACGGTTGGAGACCGACCAATAGTGTTTAAACACTGTTCAAATTTAACAAAATTTAAGTTTAAAAATAGGGGAAAGAGACAAAATAAATAATGAAGATATTGTAAGAGCCATGTGTGAGAAAAAGAAGAAAGCACTGGTGAGGATCTTATTAAGTCTTTTTTAAATGAGGGCTACTACTTTATTTATTTTTAAAGTAAGGAGAAATCTTGAAAAGAAAAAGGGTAAATACAAAACGTTGTTATACCATTTTAACAAGGAGTCAATAGATAACAGGAATGAGAGTAAGTAGAAAAAAATAAAAGGAAAAAAGAGTTGAAGAGTGCAGTGAATGATGTGAATTAAAATGTACGAAGTGTGTATAGCATCAGCTCTCATATAGAGAATTTTCACAGATAGAGAAAGAGTATTGACAGATAAGGAAGGAAATAAAAAGGATTCCAAAACCTAAGTACCATTGAATGTATAAAATTAATATTCGTAATAAACAAATTTAGTTTAATTTTTTAATGTAGAATTATATTAAAATAATAATAAACAAATATAATATATAATAATAATCAATGATCAAACCACAATAAGAAATGGGAAAACAAGACTAAGATCTTCAAACCGTAACAAGCGGTCTTCGTCAGAGTCAAAAACCCAACCAGATGGGTTTTTGACTTCTGACGAAGACCGCTTGTTACGGTTGAAAGATCTTATACTTGTTTTCCCATTTCTTATTTTGGTTTGATCATTGATTGTTATTTCACGTGTTTATGTGAAATCTTTTTAATAATATATAATAAGTAATAAAATAAATAAATGCAAACACCATAAACTAAATAAAATATCTTTTTAGATTAAGGCCAAGTGCACTATGCGCACTGAGCAGCCAAATATGTTTTTCGCCTTCAGTTAGAATTAATTTATTTATTATTTAATTAAGATTTATTTTGATTTTATTTTTAAATATGAATTTTTAATTTTTTTAAAGCTTAGTTATTTTTTCTTTTAAATTATGCATCACATCCTTTATTGATCCTTCAGTTTTCCTTGTAATTATTTTTTTTCATTATTTCTTATCCTATACTTAACTTTAAACTGATCAAAGGATTATAAGAAAAGAAAGGCGTAAGAACAACGACATAACTAAACTCAAAAACTTCAATATTTTGACCTCGTTGTTATGAAGAGAAGAAAAAGAGTTGTGCTCGGCTGGTTAACAGGAACTAACCATGCAGTGTATCAGCTTAGTTATGAAGTACAGGAAGCACATTTTAGTTTATTGGCTGTTTGCCAGCCCAGCAGAACCTACCTTTAGTTCTTCTCCTGATGACGATGAGGTTGAATTATTGAATTGAGTTGTGTTCTTGTTTCTACGTGTTCTTTTCTTACAGTCGGTTGATAAGTTGTTATCAACTTATAACAACTTTAACAGTCTAAAGGACTGTTTCATGTTTTTTAATTGTAAACTGATTCTTGTTTACCTTATTCATTGTGATTGGTCATGCAAGCCGCAACATTGTTGATCTCCAGTCGTCTTTGCACAAGTGCGTTTGGTTTCTCCCCCTTATCTCCCCTGATGACTACAAGTGTGTATATATAACTCTCAGAGATTATCTTTTCTTTAATAGCTTTATACATTTGGTTCTCCTTATTTCCCATAATGAACTATATTTAGAGCTCTAAAAAAATGTAATTCCTTCACAATGTAAAAATATTGATAAATAAAAAGCTAAATAGTGGCAGAAGAAATTCAACTCCATTTTGGTAAATCTATCAGCAGTTTCAAGATTGAAATGTCAAAATTTGAGGTAGGATCTTAAAGGAATGGGATGTTATTAAAAGTATATCATTCTGAATCCCTATAACACCTGTCTATCTGTTTTCTGACTGGTTTCCCTTCTCTATTTCAAACAATTTTCTCTACGAGTAACAAAGCTTGTGCCGTTATTTCTGTTATTTTCTTTATTATATAATTTTTTTAAAAAAATAGAAATAAAATGTTTTTTTTGGTTAATTAATAAAAAAATGAAGTTTAATGTATTTTTATTAATGTATGACTTTGCTGCAATTAGAAATGATGAGGGTTAGAACAGCATTATGATAGCTTTACTTCTTTTATTTGCAGAATCATGATTATTAATGAATTTTCAACTATTAAATGTTGGCAACTCTATGCATAAATCTTTCTGTACGCATAGCAAAGGATATGCTGCATTAACTTGTTTTAAGTGGGTGTAGCTTAGGTCAATTCCTCTTCCATTCTATTTTTGCTCGTAGTAAACTTGACACAATGACACCAACTAGTCGATTACAAAAGACGAAACCAAAAGACCTATTATAGATACAGCCGATAACAAAGATGTGCTATAGATACAGCCAACACCAAAGACCTGTTATAGATACAGCCTACACCACAGGCCTATCATAGATACAGCCGACACAAAAGACTTATTATAGATACAGTCGACACCAAAAAGACCTGTTATAGATACAGCCTACACTAAAGACCTGTTACAGATACAGTTGAAATCAAAGACCAGTGTTAGATACGGCTGACACCAAAGACCTGTTATAGATACAGCCTGCACTAAATACCTGTTATAGATACAGCCTACACTAAGGACCTGTTATAGATATAGTTGAAATCAAAGACCAGTGTTAGAAGCAGCCGACACCAAAGACCAGTGTTTTATTTTTGAATGTCTTGTTTACAGAAAACTCCCGAGTTTTTGGAAATGCGTCCGTCCTAAGTTTATTGCTAACTTTTATAATTATACTTTACAATTCACTCCACGAAAGGAATTGCATAATTCTGTTCTATGGTACAACAGAAATTACTTCAAGTTGAATGAAGAACTAGATTAACCGAGTAATCTCGTATATTTGCTCTGTGGTTGTTGTACAGCAATGAAACGGTTCCAACGATTGCAGCATCAGTGTAGAAGTTAAGATTCGCTGAAATATATTTTGATTTGTGCTTATAAAAGAAACATAAGAATAAATAAGTAAATTTTCTTTATGTACACAGTACTCATCGATGTTTTAATTACATATGATTTGTAAATTTTAAGGAGCCTGTTCTTGAAGAAGGTTTTTTCACCCAAAGTCCAGAAATAGGTAGTACATTAAAGAAAAGTGCATGTTTTAATTATTGTAAAAAGTTGTTCATTGTACGATTGTTTAGAGTCAATCGTAAATTAATTAATTATTAATTATTTTAGTTAATTATAATAGTTTGTGGGAGGCAGTATGACTAGGAGGCTGCGATTTATTGGGATAACATGCCATGAGAAAGTTCATAAAAAGTAGTATTAACATATGCTGTAAAGTGAAATGTTTTATTTCACTCATATCACATTTAGATTTCTAAATAAAATATAAAATATCCCGATACATAACAGGACATGGGCCATTTAAAGAATACCTGAGCAGGTTGAAAATAGCTCCTAGTCCATCATGTAACGCGGAGACACCCCAATCTCCTAGACACTTGGTGTATGAGTGCTGTTTGAGGGAACCACAAAGACTGGCTCTCATACGAAAGGTCTTGGTTTGTGGAGAGGGGTGGCCCGTTAGGCCTTCCTCATTAATTAAAGAACGATATTATAAAAATATTTGTGAAATTTCTGTACAGTATAGACACATAAGAAAAAAAAAACAAATTATTATATTGTAGAATTATGAATCAATGTAAAATAAGTTAAAATAAGTATTTTGTAGTGTAAATGAAAGAAGTATTGTGTACAAATTGATGATTAAGAATGTAATACACAAAGGAACATGCTTGATAAAATATAAAAATAAAAAAAAATCACATTTAGAAATTAATCAAAACATTATCAATGTTTAAAATCAAAATTTAATAAATGATAAAAAGAAAACCTTTAGGTAACTTTTTGGATCACTTCATTATTAGTTTAAAAAAAAAACACAAAAAACCTACAGGATATCGTTTATTGAAAATATGTAAGAATTAAAGAAGGTTATAATCGTGATAAATAGTTTGTCAATTGTCTGGCATTCGCATTTATTCTTGTTTAGTTAACGTGACAGACGGAGGATTTATTCTGCAAGAGTGCACTTTCAGTTCATTTATTGTCCTTTCGGTTTATTTGGTGGATTTAAACAAACATTTTTTACACTTATATACATAAAGCCATTTCAATTAAGCCTATAAAATAATACAATATAATTCACTAATAGATTTATAATTTTGTTTTAATGTTTAAAAAACAAAAGTATTTGGCAGGATTTAATTGAATAAAATCATATATTTAATGTCATATGTATTTCATGAAAAAAGAGACTAAAATCTTTCAACTGTAACAAGCGGTCTTGGTCAGAGTCAAATCTTAACTGAATGATCTTAGTCTTTTCTCTCAGTCCTTATTATGGTTTGAACGTTGATTGTTATTTGACATGTTTATTGTGAAATCTTGCTATATATATATATATATATTCAATATATATATTCAACTGACTGAAAAACAGTTGGGTTTTTGACTCTGACGAAGACCTCTTGTTACGGTTGAAAGATTTTAGTCTTGTTTTCCCATTTCTTATTGTGGTTTTGATCATTGATATATATATATCTGCTCAAAAACGAAGAAAAGCAACACAGGGAAAGAGACACCCTTACAAGCTCAAATTTTCGGATGATCCGTCTTAAGGAGAAAATTTGAGTTTATAAGGGTGTCTCTTCCTCTGTGTGTTGCCTTTCTTCGTTTTTGAGCTGATTTTCGTCCTTTTTGGATATTTTTTTTCGAATTTTAAGTGATATATATATATATATATATATCATGTATACACTTTGATTTTTGGGTTTTATACTTCAAAAAATGACCGAATGCGTCTTTTATTACATGATCAGGAAACACAATGCTCAGAGTGAGGTGTATTAAAAAACAAGGTCTTTTACTGTGACATCTTCTTTGGCAATTGTACGTTTCATTGTTGTCTTCCTCAATAAAGTCTTCTCTGTTAGTAATTCATTGATCTCAATGTATCTTCTATTTCTAGAAAGCATTCTGAAAAACACTTAATGCGTGCATATATGTTTTCTTTCTAATTGATTTAAATTTAAAAAAAAAATTTTTTAAAAATGACTTCTTTTCAATGCTGTTTTAATTTTAAAAGAATAGAATAACATTTTTTGGGGCTTTGTTTTATGAATAGAATAAATAGGAACACAATGGAAGTTTAATAGTTTGCAAAACTTCTTTACGAGTAAATAAGAATCTACAAGTGAGCTGGCGCATTCTCATGATGAAACAATAATGTTTTGATTCCATTATGACTCAGTCATAAACACATTAGAATACCTTTCCAGTCAAAAATCACCAATATCATCATTTTCAACTTTGTCTGCCTCATGTTTATTTTTTATTTATTTTTTTGAACTGTGGGAACATTTGTGCACCCACTGTGGTGACTTTACTTTGCTTCAATCACAAATATAAAGGTCATAAAAAATTAAATTACGGAGATTCCAATGATTTCAATACAGTTCTTATTTAATTCATCAAGTTAACAGACACGATATAAATATTTAACTGATAATTGTTACTCAAAACCATTCATTGATTCTCACTTTGTTCATAATTTGTCAAACAAACACGATTTCCCGGAATCACAGCAATAACTGTGTTGATATGATCAGAATCTGTTCATGTCATTCAGGATTAGGATTACCACCAACCAACAGCTCACGCTCAGCATGATTATCAAATCAAACCTATTCTGTAATCCAAACATCCTCTTTGTGCGTTGGGATCAGGAAATATCTGTAAAATGTTCACTAAATTTCTAACTCGCACAAACACACACACACACACACACACACACACACACATATATATATATATATATATATATATATATATATATAAAGAGTCAGGTTTTTTGACTCGGTTGAAAGACCTTAGTCTTGTTTTCCCATTTCATATTGCGGTTTGATCATATATATAAATATATATATATTTCACTGATAAAACGAAATACGATCCAAACTGGACACAATACGAGTTCGAGATTAACTTTAGTAAAGCAACCAATGCAAGTTTTTTGTATTGTATTTATTTTTATTTATTTATTTATTTTTTCTTCTTTTCTCTATCATTATTTTTGTTTCTTATAGTTTGTTTTTATCTTATATTGCTTATAATTTTTCACCTACTTATAGTTTTACATTTTGTCTTCTTCACTTACTACTAGTTTGTTTTATCCTATTTTATTTTTCTAAATTCTTATTCTTAACTAGTTTCCCATACTTGCCCTTTTATTCAGTCTCTATCTTTTATTTACTAAAGCAGCCAATGCAAGTTTTTTGTATTGTATTTATTTTTATTTATTTATTTATTTTTTCTTCTTTTCTCTATCATTATTTTTGTTTCTTATAGTTTGTTTTTATCTTATATTGTTTATAATTTTTCACCTACTTATAGTTTTACCCAACCAGTACTGCTTATCTGAGCTTCTGTTTATATCTTCTCCTAATTTTATACTTTAAGACCGGGTACGGTTGACAGCACTGGCGGTTGCCGGGTTGGTTACTTGCCGTTGCGCCTACAACGTGCTTGGTCTCCCATTCTCTTTTCTCCTGAAGACGGATTACCCGAAAATTTGAGTCTGTAAGTGTGTTTCCCTACTTTGTGTGTTGCTCTTTGTTAATCTCGAACTCGTAAATATATATATACATATATATATATAAAGATTTCACATAAACACGTGAAACAACAATCAATGATCAAACCACAATAAGAAAATGGGAAATCAGTTGGGTTTTTGACTCTGAGAAAGACCGCTTGTTACGGTTGAAAGATCTTAGTCTTGTTTTCCCATTTTCTTATTGTGGTTTGATCATTGATATATATATATATATATATATATATATATATATATATATATATATATATTTCTTCCCTTAATAAAACGAAACAACGATCCAAACTGGACATAATACGAGTTTAAAATTCAAGAAGTGTAACACACAGAGTAAGGAAAACACACTTACAGACTCAAATTTTCGGGTAATCTGTCTTCAGGAGAAAAGTGAAAGGGAGACCAAGCACGTTGTAGACGCAACGGCAAGTAACGGGTTAATTTCTCTTTTCTCCTGAAGACAGATTACCCGAAAATTTGAGCCTGTAAGTGTGTTTCCTTACTCTACGTGTTACTCTTCTTGAATTTTGAATTCATGTATATAAACTAGAATTTAAAAGGACACATAGAAAGGAAATCACTGAACTCACTACTATATTTCGATGTCCTCGTCTTCAGGAAAAGAAGTGAATCGCTCCAAAGGCTGATATCGACTGACTTGGCGTTCGAACTGAAGCATTCAAACAGTGTAGCCAACTTTCGGAGGAAAGGTAGACAGGGAAAATAAAGAGATACAAGCCAAATAAAAATTAAAAAATGAAAACATTTAACTAAAATGAAATTAAAAGCTGATAACAACTAAAAAATAAGAGGAAAAAAAAATCAACGATTGAGGTTAAGCCCAGGAGCCGATCTACCGCCCAGAAGACTAATAAGTGCTTCTTCTGAAGCTCTCAGAGTAACTTTCGAATTAGTCTGATCAATCTGCTTCAGGACCTGTACACGGAAACAGTCATTAAAACTGAGTCCGTGAGAACTGGCATGAGTAGCAACGGGAAGGTCACTGCGTTTGCCAACGGATGACCTGTGATTATTCATACGCAGGCTTAGCTTGGTGGAAGCCAAACCCACATAAAAAGAATCACACTGGGTGCAATCCAAACGGTAAACGCAGTTACCAGAGGTACAAGAGGTCTTGTGAGAGATAGGGTAGGTGCGTTTACTATGGACAGAGGTAAAGGAAGGAACAGGATTGATGATAGGACAAGTTAGACATCCACGACGTCCGCATTGAACTATACCACCAGCAGTTTTTGGAGGCTTAGGAGAAGAGATGTGAGAGAAGATAGATTGAAGATTAGCAGGTTTGCGATAGGAAATGGAAGGTGCCTCACTAAAGACTGAAGAAGTACAGGAGGAGGAAGAAAGTATAGGGAAAAACTCCCTGACAACTGCACCCAGCCTATGGGCACCAGGAAAATAAGTGGTGATGAGAAAATTAGAGTCACTGCGATCCCTCCTAGGACCTGAATTATGATGAACGTCTGCAGGGACTATACGGTTGTTAATGAAATTAGAAGGATATCCTCGGTCAGAAAATTTCTGTTTCAATTAATCTATTTGGAAGTAACGATCTTTTATTCTGCTACAAATTTTATGGAGGCGTATGGACAATTATCTGGGGATAGCAGTATATATATATATATACTGCGTATATATATACGCACCCGCCACCTACACACACACATCTGTTATTCAAGCACTTTCAATGTCACTAGGAGATTGCAGTCAATTTTAATTTTCTTTTAAATTCATTTTTCTATTTTCTATCGTACATTTGAAATGACTTATAAATTAGTTGTGGATAATTCACTTTTTTTAACAATATTTTTTCTTTCATTTTGTTCATTGAATTTCATTTGGTTTTTTATTTCTGACTCATCATTACACAGCTTCTCTTTTCTCTTTCTATCTTACTCCTTGCTGTTTTAGATAAAAAGAAAAATCGAAATATCATATTTTATTTCTAATTTAATTAAATAAATTCTCTAACAACTGCTTAAAAAAGAGCTTAATATTAAAAAAAGAAATCAAAAACAGCACCAAGATATAATTATATTAATTAATATAATTTCACCCAATAAATTGAAAGGAGGGTACAAACCATATTATTAGCACAAAAAAGACAATGAAACCATAATTATTTAAATTTATTTATTAAAATAATTGAATATGATATCATCAGAATTTGTACGTAGTTTTAAACGTTATAATAACTAAAAGGAGAATACGTCTAACATTAATTAAGAAAAGCAATCTTATTTTAACTTGTAAAATAGATAATGCAGAAGTTTACCTAAAACTATGATTTTTTATTATTATTTGCTCTTTAATAATTTGATTACTTCTTTTTTTTTGTGGATTTATACTTCTTTGTATACCTTTCGTAGAATATTTGTCTGCTATGTGAAGCACTTGGGTGATTTGTTCTTGAAGAGTCAACGCATGGCTGACTATGCCTGAGTCATGTAGGTTCTCAATGTTGACTGGGGACTTTAAATGAGTTTACAAGTTTGACATGCTATCGTTTTTAGGTGGGTGGTAGTTATATGCAAGTAGTTATTAATGTGGTTCATAGAATAGTGACGTCTGCTGTGGGTTTCAAAATCCATTTCTTGGCACGTTATAATGGTTCACTTAATTTAGTTGAAAGTTTGTGTATGAATCCTCCTGAGAATTATAAGTACCTATACCAATTTAAAAAAAAAATTAAATATTTAGATTTTTATATGGGACCAACATATATCAGTGACGTGCGGTGTTGTCACTGGGACATGAAGCACTGACTTCTCACAGTCAGATTTACAAACAAACAAACTTTACAGAGTACCTTATTCACCATTTTATTGGCTGGCAGCAGTTAACAGATTATGTTTAAAACCTCATATCAATTTCTTTTTAAAATATTTTTAATATTTTAAGTTTGGATATAATCCTCCATTTTAAAAGTGAGGGAGGTAAAAAATAGATGGATGGCTGCACTTTACTTGCTTGCTCTAGCGTGTTGTCGCTGACTGTGTTCTTGTCGAGTCACGAAAAGAATCGCTGTAGTCACAAGTGCCCCCTTCGATGAGGCAGAAGAACTATATGCTTCACTTAGTGACTCTTTGAAGCAGTTTTATGATTGCTAAGCACAAAAAATAGTACACATACTATTGCTGATAAAAAAGCACGGTACATTGGAAATTTAGTTAACGTAGCAAAAGTGTTTAAACATTTTAATAGCGACAGAAACACGGTATCACTGAAGAGCATGTCAGCGCAGTTAACAGTCAGTGCAATCTATCGAGAGGTACAGCAGGTGGCAGCCTCACCGCACATTTTTTTTTAGTATCCGATATTAAATGTGAAAATCAACGATTTTGAATAAAAAACATTCTAAAACTTGCAAAGTAAACTCAAAAATATCTTTACTGCAATTCTCTTTATAAATATAACCATTGAAATATTAGTAATTCATTTTACAAGTCTTCCTTTTCAAGATTGTCGGGTGAGGCATTGCCTCCTCTGACTTCACATCCCTGACACATGTACCTATAAAATATCATTTTTGGTGAAAAGCATGTGTACAGTCCTTCCTGAGGATGACAGATATTAATTTTAATTTCAAGGGGAATAATTTACTTTGAATGAGGGCCAAACATACAAACTTGTATAAAAACTGTCACAATTTGGCTCTGTGTTATAGGGCAGGTATTGAGGCATTCTTTACACTCAATCTGCCCTGGGCAAGTTTTTAATAATCTCTGGACCATGTTCATAAAGCCAATTACTCACCATAGCCGAGAGCACCATGTTGACCCAATACTTCTCTTCAATGTTGTTTACTTGTTTCAGCTCATGTTCAACCCTCTGACGGCCATCCTTTTTACTCTTGACTTCTTCCTTCTATCTCTAAATGTAAGTACACCATATAATCCTTCTGCATTTATATTATACAATAATCAAATGGTACAAGTGAATACAAACCTGATATTTCATTACTAAATAAATTGTACATCACTGTTTTAACTGTAATATTTTTAGCATAGAATTCAATATTCATTCCTGGATCTTTTCGCAGGAAATATAAGAACTTACTTACTTTATTTGAAAGAAAAACGTTTGCAAACATGATAAAATGCATGTATAAGAAATCATTAAATTATCATGTCCTCTTAAGAGAGATAAATAAAAAAACTTGATCTAAAATATTAATTAATATCTAGTTTGAGAATATAGGTTCAGAAAACTATTTTTTTTTATTTTTATATATTAATTATGATGATGATGGTGATATTAGTTTTTATTGTGTGTGTGTGTGTGTGTGTGTGTGTGTGTGTGTGTGTGTGTGTGTGTGTGTGTGTGTGTGTGTGTGTGTGTGCGCGTGAGTGCGTGTGTGTGTTTGTGTATGTGTGTATTTTAAACATACATTATTGTAACATGATTGACATAAAGCACTAGATGTTCTTCTAGTTCTACTTAGCCATGGAGTTACAGTAATATTAACAATAATTTTGTACCCTCAAACATAATATATATAACATTGTTTTAGAATATATATTCCTCGATCATAATTAAAATTCTGCTATCATAACCTCATTATCATAAAAAGAAATATTTGAATACAATTCTGATCTGGGTAATATGTACGAGTACCTTAAGAAAATAATATCAAGTTAATTATGTCTAGTAGATTTTGAAATATCTTTTTCATAAAATTATGTTTTATTGTCTATATATTAGTTTCGAGAAGATTGTGTTTGGCCGAGGGTCATCTTCTTTTTTTAATTACATAAGTCTGCGTAAGCACTGATCTCGATGGTGTGTGTGTGTGTGTGTGCGTGCGTGTGTGTGTGTGTGTGTGTGTGTGTGTGTATGTGTGTGTTTGTGAGAGAGATAGTGTGAGACGATTTGTGTGTATGTATCCTTTCTTTTATAACTACTATGCTCTCGTAACGAGATTATTTTTACTTACGTGTATCGCTTAGGGCATAACGTGTATATATACTGACAACACAAAATAACAGGAAACACAATTAATAACATTGTACTATTAACATGACTATTAATTCAATATATGCATCAATTTTAAACATTTAAATAACTCAGTTTAACCAGGTTTAAAAAGATATGCTAAATATAAGAAGTTACAAATATTGTTGCTCAATAAATGACATTCAAGGAAGGTTTAGCCCATTTTTTCCTCTAATCGGGACCTTTTGAAATATTAATCTATGCGATTATATTGGTGATTTATGTTTTTTATTGTAATAATTTGAAATACCCCCAGTAAGGTTCTAATAGTGGGTACAACATGTCTGATGACTATATTTTGTCAGTTGGTCACACGTGCAAGTTGGATTTAGAAAATGGAATCTACTTGAATTTTGTTTTGTTCCTTGACATCAAGTAAGCACCTGGGTCATGTTATAGTACATTTGTAAGTTGTCAAACTTCATTCTGTCTTTATGGTGGGGAAGTATCATCTTATTTTAATTCCAATATTTCAGCAGTTATCTACTTACCATTCTTTTTTCAGTTCCCTGTTTGCATTTTTTCTATATGTAGGCACTAAAAGTTGTTATATATCTCAAATATAAATTGTGCCATCGTTTCATCATCAAATTGATTTAGTAAACCCTATAACTATTTTTAAACATTCAACATAAAGCTGATGTCTTATGTGCACAGTTATGGGTCTGTTACAGTTCTGTATTGTCTTCATTAAAGCAACATTTATTCTCTTACATACGAAATCAACAGGTTTCAATGAAATAGTTAATTCTTTAGTCCATTTTATTTTTCATTGACCTATATATACACCAGTAATTGCTCATTCATTTACCTATATAATACCAGTCATTGCTCATTCACTGACCTATATAATACCAGTCATTGCTCATTCATTGTCCTATATATACCAGTCATTGCTCATTCATTGTCCTATATATACCAGTCATTGCTCATTCACTGACCTATATAATACCAGTCATTGCTCATTCATTGACCTATATATACCAGTCATTGCTCATTCACTGACCTATATATACCACTAATTGCTCATTCATTTACCTATATAATACCAGTCATTGCTCATGCATTGACCCAACATTTTTTATTGTTGTGAAAAGGTTCATAATGCTAAAACAGAAAGTACTTTCTCCTCACTTAATTTCTAAGTATATAGCTTTTGATATTTTGTGATTCATATTATCTCGAAAACATCATATTATTAACATTTTATTATTGTTTTTGTTTTGTTTAAAAACAACCAATTTAAATCTCAAATGATTACTTTTGTGCTAATGTTTTTTTTTTATTATTGAAAGGCATTCCCAATTTTAGGAATAGGGACAAAATTATTACCATGGTTAGTAATATTTTATAATTAATATTCACCTATGAAGACGAAACAATAATACATCAGTTCTCCTACATATTTGAACCATCTTAAAATATTTTCCTTTATGGTCATCTTCAGACTATAAAATTTACGGATGAACTACATTAAATGGAACAAATAAAATTGAATGATAATCTCATATTGCAAACAAAAAAGTGTGTGTTATACTTAACACAATGTTTGTGATCTCAAGATGGTCAGACTGCATCCTTTACGGATATACTACATAAAACGAAGTCCTACAACCTTCAGACCTGTCCCATATTGCAACTAAAAAAATCTGGAGTGGCCTACACTCTACTTTACTATAAGTAACTCAATGTCAAATTTCTTGAGTATATAAAACATAACGTATCATTTAAGCATAACATAAATATCTAAATGGAATATAATTATTAGCATTGCATTCGTGAGGTAGTACAGATAGTGATTGAAGGACATATCAATTTATAAGCTTATTTTTGTACATCACAAATAATTTATTATTTGCAAATAATTTCATTAGTATAACTACAGCAGTAATAACATTTTTGAAAAACCAATGTGAACATTTCTTGAAACGAAATATTATCCTACAAGAGAACATGGCTATTGTTCAAATAGCCAGTAGATTTCTTACATCGTTTACTTGACATCCTTCTACATTGAATATTAATGTAAAATTTTCAAATTTGAAACAGTAAACAGTAACCCTTTTTTTCTCTGAAAAACATCTTAAACAGCGAAGAAAATGTTGTTTTAAGGTGATTTGTTAATTAAAGATGTACGATAATTACAGTTATTAATCTCTAAACGAAAGATTTATATTTTGAATTATCTTTTACATTTTTAGTTTCAACAGAATTATTATACTGGGAATTTTATGGCTTCTTAGTATTTAATAAGATCATTTTCCTTCCCCTTTGTCAAATAACATATATACGAATTTTTTTTTAATGAGTGTTATCATTTACCTGAACAATATTATTCCTCTTACATCTCTTATAAGTCAATAATATATTTTCATTTTTCCATTAGAAACATCAATTTTATCTCAGTGGATTCGCTCAAAAAATTTCTAAGTCAATGTAAACAATGTAAAAAAATACAAAAAATTCGACAAGTATAGCAGGTGATCTCTTTGTCTAGGATAAACAAAGAGTTTTTATATCGTTATTGCTCTTTCCCGTAATTGAAACTTCATGATTTTTTTTTATGAATTGCTAATTTTTTGTTCCATTTTTGGTCAAATTTTCATTATTTTTTAATGAGCCGTTTAGCGTCAAAAAAACATTTTCTGAAAACACAAATCGTACTGCAACGCCCCATTAGCGAATGTAATTTTGAAAAAAAATATCTCAACTCATTCTCCATATAATGTTATATTTATAGGCATAGTTTCATTCTTGTCCGTCAAACAGTATGGCTTGTATCGCTCTCACAAGGTTTGAGATTTAATTATAAGTCAAAATTTTTAGATTTTATTGAAAAAAAATATTTCCTGTTGTTTTAAAATTCTGAATATATTTTTCGTTTGTTGCATTTGTAACCTCAAAGATAATGTCAAAATTTCAAAACTCTAGGGTTATCAGTTTAGGAGAAATAAATGTTTAAAAAAAACGGTTTTTGGCAAAAAAAGTGACTTTCCCATCATGCATAATTCTTCCCAAACAATAGGGATCTTCGTCTTTATGAGGCCCATTTTTGTGTAAAATATCAACTTGATCCATTAAAGATTCTGTACCGTAGCGTGGTAACAAGCAATGCTAACACACGCACCCACCCACCCACCCACACACACACAGACATCATCGTAAAAACGTCATAAAACGACTTCTGGGACCTCAAAACATGTAATTCCGTCAAAATCTCGAGATCGAATTTTTTCACGATCACTATACTTTACTTATAGTAAAGTAAAAAAGTGTGTGTTATACTTAACACAATGTTTGTGATCTCAAGATGGTCAGACTGCAAACTTTACGGATACACTACATAAACCGAAGTCCTATAAACTTCAGACCTTTCTCATACTTACCAACAACAGTATGCAACTCAATGTTTGTAATCTGAAGCTAGCTGAAGTTTATTTGTAAACAACAATTGATGATTTGTGGAAGTGAATTTGTAATATAGAGTTAAGCAGAACTGCCCATACAAATATATTCTTTTTATATTACTAAGCAAATCAATAAGTATGTCATACTGTACTCTCTTCTCTAAAAGAATAGGATTAGTAAAAGTGTTTTTACTTTTATCATGTGGTTTGAACGTAATTTATAATACATATTCTTGTAAAATTATTAACTTAAATCTATAGAATAGATCTATTTAATTGCAAATAATTATTGACTGGAAGACTTGTGATTCAAATACCATTTCTATGGAGGTAAGAGGACATTAGTGCCGTTTATGGACCAGACGGGCGAATCACTATTGACAGTCTTGACAGTGTCTGACGGGAAGCTTTGTGCTCACTATAGACAGGACAGTCCTTTAGTATGTGAGATACCACACCTCTTGCTCTATACCAGGGGTCTCCAAACTTCTCAATGAGAGGACCACAATATATACCACATTTATACCAAAGGAATAAAAAATAATCAGTGCCAGTAATTTAATTCCATTAAAATATTAGAGTATAAACATGGAAAAATTAAAACATATCTTACTATGTGTACATAACACATAACAACTTACTGCACTATCTTGGAAACAAAAATGTTTAAAAAGTCAAAAATAAATAATAATAATAAAATAATTAACTATTGGTGTTAAGACTGGAAGTTGGAGTTAATACAAATTCATATGTTTGTTTATTAGTGCGTAATCAATCGATTTGATTGTTAATGAGTTTAGTTATAATTTCTTGGGTTCTGATAGATTCTGAAATGTAGCGTTAAGGCGGTCAGTAGTGAATATAATGGACTTGAACACTAAGCTTTCGACCCTCAGACTAAGCTTTCGACGACGTCTCAGTCAATTGTTAAAAGTCCATTAAGCATTAATCAACTTAAATCAAGTAAAATATAACTTTCCTGATATAGATATTTAGATTCAACTTGTGAAATTTCAACTTGGTTATGTACCTCACAAATAACTGAAATAAATGCTTAATAACGAATAACTCATATTTGATACCCTCTAGAAAATCGCTTAAGCTTTGAAAACTCGCAAGTGGGGGCAGTGGATCCAAGCAAACCTTAATCCAAGTTTTCATCTATATTTCTAGACTTTCTTTGATCTGATAGTAAGCAACACTTGAGGTTACAGTGGCTGTCCTACATGAAAACACATATAGGCCGAACATTGGGCCCTTTGTGATACCACACAATGAAGATTGATTGTACAGTGGGGGTGTCCTAAATTTTGTCTAACTCAAGTATATTTATAATAGGGATCATTAACGAGTTCCTGACATCGCACAGACTCGGGATCGTCGGCTAACGTCCTCGCTGAGGGACGAACTGCTTAGATTTATTCACCTCTCACGTGAAGTCACAGTAGTGAAGTTTCAGTAGTGATCTCTTCAGTGTGGTTTATTTCTGTATATTAGTATATATATATATATATATATATATATATATATATATATATATATATATATATATATAACACTAGAATAATAGCAACGGAAAAAGACTCAGGATACTAGAAGCGCTGTACATACTGGAAAAAGCTCTAAGTATGAACGATCAAAAAGATAACTTTACCAACCAGTTGCGCTTGTTTGGAAACGTAGGGCTGGTTATGCCAACACTGACAACCCCAAACCTGGCTGTGTAACCTTTTGTTAACCTGTTCATTTTTTGTTTATTATTGCAATATGATTTTAAGTATTAGATTAATTTGTTAAGTGTAGTTTTAATTGTGTTTTTTTGCTGAAGATGGTGTATGTAACACCGAAACATGTCCAATAATAAATTAAAAAATTATGGTGATTTAATTTTTAAGTTGAGCTCTGAATTAAAGAAAAAATTTCGTAATTTGGAAAAATATAAGGCGAAATTGAACCAAGTGGAAACAGACATCCAGTTTTTAAAAGCATATATATACAAAACTAAAGTTTATCGGAATTCGAACAGTTCATCAGCTTCAAATTGAACTCTCAATGCCAACGTTTCGGTTACGTGTCACGTGTTCACTCAAACTAGACAGTTGTTGAAATTCACAGACTATTTTTCTTTGTAAAATAATTTGTAATGTAATACATAGTTTTCCTGTTTCAAAATTTACACTTCTGTCTATTAAAAAGGTTTTAAATAAAAATAAAAAAAAAAAGGTTTTTAAATAAAAGGTTTTAAAACCGAACTTTGGCATTGAGAGTTTAATTTGAACCAGAGGAACTGACCAATCCAATAAACTTTAGTTTTATTTCTATTTCACGGTCGATACTTCTATCAATATATGAGCCGTTTATTTTGAAAGTGGCCTAATTCCATTTTCCAAAAAAATTTAGCTAGCTATTTAAATAATTACATTTTTACGTTATCTTTACCTTTTGCAGCAAATTGTACAAAATTTATTTAAAATTACTAAGTTTTTTTATAACAAAAATTAGTTGATAAATAAAATGACAATATTTTTAAATTTTGTAAAACGCAAACCCTTAAATATCTCGATTTTAACATAAATGGCATTAGGCCACTTTCAAAATAAGCGGCTCATATATGTATATCAATGTCCAAACCACAATAAGAAAAGAGTATAAAGACTAACAGCAACATGTGATTTGGACGTTGATTTTTATTTCATTGTTTATTGTTGATTCTTGTTTTATATATAAATATATAAAATGCTATAAAAGATGAATTTAAAAGAATGGTTTCTATTAAAAAACCTATCTTTTGAACAGTAATTCCCTTCTCTAGGATTTTAAACAGAAATAAGAGCAACAATATCCCAAAGGAGGTTTAAAGTCAGAAAATATAAAAAGTTTTAAATGAGGCTAAGACAGCAAAAAAAAAGTAAAGAATGCATTGCACACAACTAGAAAGTTGAGAATATGGGAAGAAAATAAAATATTTTTCTCTTTTTTTTTTTTGGATGTAACATTAGCTTAAGATGAACAATGGATATGAGTATGCCTAATTTATACAGTCCTCGTTTAATATTAACTTATGCTGGCTAATAAATTGTTATTAACGAAATCTAGACTGTATTTACCAAGAATAAAGCTGTCACAATGAAAATTATTTTAGCTCTAGTCTAATGTATATCTTGGCTTTCATTATGCCTTGTTGCCTTTTGAAAACACAAGATTAAAATTACCACCATAATTGTCTCTCTTTCATATACTATATATAAATAAGACTTTGTAAACAACACTGAGTTATGGAGCTTATTTTAAAATTGTAATATTATTCAAAGTGCTAAAATATATAATTTTGAATAAAATATGAGCAAATACTGTCCTATTAATTATTGTGAGTAGAAATTTTAATTTATTAGAGTTTATTTTCAACTCTAAATTTAATCATACTTTAATTCTTTATCAAAGTAGAAAAAAACTCATCGCCGGTTGTGCTAAATTAATAAATTCAAAAAATAAAGAAGTAACTATAGATAAGTTCGATCCCCACCTGCCCTGGATTTATTCACGCGGGAAGTGAATAAATCTGAGTACGTCGTCCCTCTGAGAGGAAGTTAAGCCGTCGGTCCCGAGCCTATACGATGTCAGGTACTCGCTAAAGATCCCTACTTGAAATTCACTTGAGCTAGGCAAAATTTAAGACTCCCAATGTCTGTAGAATCACCGATGAAATGAAAAGCCGGTAAACGGCTGACGTTATCACCCTCTAGGTGATCCATTTGAACAAAAAAACAAAAAAACCCTATAGATAAGTCAATATTACAGAAAAACTGGTTTCAACATTTAAAGAAAATATCATTAAATTGAGTAACACTGATGTGATTGATTATCTTTGCTAATTAGAATTTTCAGTCTTTTGTTTCCTCTGTCCGTCTGTTTTTGAATCTTCTTCATTTTCTCCAGTTGTTGTACCCATCCCCATATCTATAATGATACATTTTGAAATATTCAACCGAATTGCAACTCATTTTCAAAACTGATTGTCCATTAATTTTTTTTTTTTTGATTAGATTTAAATCCTCTTCAATAAGCATTAAATTATAACTGTTGTTGAATAAAAAAGGTACTTTCATGTAAGGTAGCTTTTTTCTGTCTTTCTTTCTCTCTCTCTCTCTCTCTCCCTCTCCTCTCTCTCTCTCTCTCTCTCCTCTCTCTCTCTCTATCTATCTATCTCTACCTCTGTCTACAGTCTCTCTGCCTTAATATAAATATTTTACGGTTGAGGTAATGTCAAAGTCAAATTTTGACTTTAAAGCACCGGAATCACCCCAATTTACTTATCAACTGAAAGTGCTTCGTCTGTTAGTTCTTGAAGACACCTTAAGGATATAGGCTTTGAAATTCCGAATGTGAAACGCTATTTCACTTAAGGTCATTCTTTTTAAAAATTAATCAAATTATTTACACCCTTCTAGCACTTTTTTTTAGGAAAAAAGTATTTTTATTTACATAAGGGATGAAAAGTAACTTTTTACGTCTAGTTTTCAGATAATAATGTAAAACATTTAATCACTGTCCTTAAAAACGGGACAATAAGGAAAAAAGGCGAATAAAATAATGAAAAAAAAAAGAGATATAATCCAGGTTGTCCAACCAAATTATTTTGTTTATATTGATTTTTAGATACGAAAAGAAATGAGATCGAGAAGAGTTAGGGTGGCAAGCCTGATTTTTAAATCCCAACGGTATTGCCAATTATTCTACTCCGTTTTGAGTTATCTCCCTCGGCTTTGCCTCCGGGTGTATTACCCTTGATTCCTTCGGCGTGACATCAGTAATCAACTAAAACACTCAAAAAAAATAGACCTCATAATTCTCTAAGTGGATCTATTAGAACAAAAATCAATAAAACAAATGTCTTTTTCACAAAAAATGAATAAAACAGAAGTAGTTTTTCATTTAGTTTATATTTGTAACAATCTGAAATTTATTCTAAAGATTCCTTACACATATGTTGATGCTTTATAACACGTCTCAACAATATTAGTTAAATATTTTATCAATGTTTTGAGTAAATTTTAAGGTAGACAATACTTTCCTTTGGAACTGTCGATTTTTTGACAGCTAAGCAACATTTTCTTTGGTATATTTACTGATTTTAGATTGAAAGAATATTAAAGACGATTTGTTTATGAAATACTTTTCATATGATATATTTTCTTGTTCTAAAAGTAATATATAGTTCTCTTGGTCTTTAGGAAGCTGGCCTGAACTTGACCCTCATTTATTTTTTTGCTATAACAAACGGGACTCAATATAGCATTCTATTCTTTATATTTACAACTTTGTATGTAATATACATCTCTTAAACACTACCTCAGCCTTCCAGCATTTACAATAAATATAACAGTATGAAATATTATTCAACTTGATATTGTATTTAACATTTTTTTTAAATATTTACATAAACCTTCTTAAATGCTTGCTACCAATTATAAAACAAATGTTTAACATTAATCAAATTGTAAGAAATTTATAATCTAAGTTATCAAATAAAACAAAACATACTATTTTATTACTGCTCGCCACTTCTTTTTTTTCTTCCTCCTGATGACTATTATATAAAAAATTGATAATTAATATAACAATTTTCTTCTTGGTCCAAAAAAATTAGCTTTTATTCTTAAGTCTCAGGTAAAACAAAGTGAAAAGTTGAACCAGTGGGTTTCATTCTTTGCTCATGTGCATCGATATTATTGTGTAATCTATTACTACATATGCCTGTTACGCTGAATATACGTAGTTGTATATTTAAAAATAAAGATGTTAAAAAAATAGTCTTAGATAACGCAATTAAGGATCTTTTCAAATTTTCTCTTGAGTTATTTGTTTCAAATTATTTTGATCTGATTATTCTGCTGTTAATATCTTATATCATTTACTGGTTTAGATGTAGGCATGATTTAAAAATTCATGACATTCTTGAAGCGTCAAAAAAATACTAGACAGTTTGTTCCTTAATATTGTAATAGAGTAATTACGTTGAGAAATAGCCCATTGAAATAATCGCATACAAGATTTATAAGATTATAAATAATCGTTATAAGATTTAATTGTTGCCCGAGAAACTTATACATGCCATACTCGTATTACTCGTTGTGCACGAATAATATATAAATGAAACACACAATTTAAGAATTTTCATTCTTTAAGACTAAGAATTAAGAATTTAACATTATTTTACTAAAATATTTGCTCTTTCTAGCAAATTAATTGTTATAATTTTTTTTATTAAAAAAAATATAATCGGTATTTCATGAAAATCAATAAAATACAAATCTCAATTAAGCATTATTCTGTTTGAGAAAGAAACATGATGGAAATATTGGGATATATATATATATATATTTTGTAGGCACCAGATCGGTTTCAATATCTTAAGCAAACACTCCACCCTGAGTCTCAAGGGTATTATTTTTCTAATAAATTTCTTTCTTCCTACATACCAGTTCCAAAAGCAATTATTTTTACATTTCTGTAAGAATTAATCAAATATGTTCCTACTATTTCATTGCATTGGTATTGGTTTTCAATTTATTTGATTAACTGTTATATTAATGTGGTTTTAAACAGAAATAATATAATACAGAATGAAGAATTGCTATGTTTACAACTCATTTACAAATAATAAAAAAAACATTTTCAAACGTAAATAATATTATAATAACTTTTTTATTATTAGAGACTGTTATTCTAATTAGTAATTTGACGTGTTTGATTGTGAAGAAACGAAAGGGTCAATCAGATGCAATATAAATACTTGATCAAGGAGTTTTTTTTTTGTTTTTGTTTAAACAGATCCCCTAGCAGGTGATAACGTCAACCGTTTACCGGCTTTTTGTTTGACTGGTGATTCTATAGATTATACATTGGGTGTTCTAAATTTTGCCTAACTCAAGTGTATTTCGAGTAGGGATCTTTAACGAGTACCTGACATCGTGCAGGTTCGGGTCCGACGGTTTAACATCTTTTCCGAGGGACGACACACCTCCCACGTGACCACTCTTACTACTCTAAAAACAGACTGAAATAGTGGACATTTTACTAAGTAACCTATATAAAACGCCTCGGTTTGATGCATTGAATTCCAATCTTTCTCAATGGTCAGATTACGGCGGTGGCTTAATAATCGTAACATCTTAATAATAGATTTCTTTTGTTAATCTTTTCAAAGAAAATCGGGAATCGAACCCCGGACTACCAACTCAGAGGCGAGTACGTTAACCACTGAACGTATAATTCAAATCAGAAAAAACATTTTAATATAAATTAAGTGGCAACGTAAACAAATATTATAAACTTTCAACCCCTTAAACAATTAATATTGAAAAATTTACGAATAATTTATTTTTGATTTGCAAATATTACAGTTGAAAAATCCTTTTTTAAAAAAAGTTTTGAACATAAACAAAAAAACGCTGACGACCTTGAAAATTCATTTTGGTATAAAATGTTAGCTTTTTTTTTTAAATTTGTTTCTATTTTCTACTTTTAAATCCTCAAAATGCCGCCCCCTGGCACGTGTCTCGACCGGGGTAAACCGAAAAACTCAGCCTAGCTTGTTTTAATGTGAATTGAAAAGTAGGAGTAGGCTATTTTAATTGATTCATTACTTGTGCAATCTGTTAGAGCATTTTATTTACTCATCGAGGGTAATTTCAAATAATTACGTCTCCATATAAAAAAAAGTTTAATGTTGAAACTAAAAACACGTTTTTCAATCACTTAGTGTTCTTTTTCAGGTTTACAGCTCAGGAGTGTAGATGTCAACCTGAAGAAAAAACTGAGTGTTTGAAACACGTTGTTAGTTTTCAAATTAACATGTGGAGAAGTAATTTTTTTTGAAATTCCCCAATATCTTTTAATTGAATTGAAACAGTAATTGATCTGAGTCAACGAATTAATATTAATAATTAATGCTAATTATTAATTAAGTTAGTTATTTACTAATTTACTTTCTGAATATATATATATATATAAAGATTTCACATAAACACGTGAAACAACAATCCATGATTAAACCACAACAAGAAATGAGAAAACAAGACTAAGATCTTTCAACCGTAACAAGCTTTCTTCGTCAGAGTCAAAAACCCAACTGAGTTTTTGGGTTTTTGACTCTGACGAAGACAGCTTGTTACGGTTGAAAGATCTTAGTCTTGTTTTCCCATTTCTTGTTGTGATTTGATTATCATATATATATAAATCAATGTTCAAGATTGATGTACGATAAAGAAATATTATCACGTAACCAGGAAATGGTAATGATGCTATTGAGGTGAATATATCAATGTATACAAGTAACTTTATTCAATTAAAATAAATAGAAACGAAGAATTTGTTAAAATCATAATAATTCTAAAGATTTATTTATTTATTTGGATTTTGCAGAGAATATTTAAGTTTAAATGCATTTCATAAAATCATCTGAAGGAAATATGGATTACAACATGCAAAAAGAGTCTTTGAACTTAATGATGTTATCTTTAAATTGGCAACCTGTTGCTTGAAGGTCAAGGCCAAGGTGATATAACTCGGTCCTTTCTATACTTGCTTATATTTTGATGCCCCACCTGCCAATTTTGCTAGTAATCGAATTATTCTTTTTTAACTTTTGAATTAATTATATTTTAAAATGGAACAGTGTTAATTTAAAACACCGAAGTTGTAATCTACAAATATGAATTATCAACTAATATCATAATCAATGCTGTATTAATGATTTTAATTACTTTTAAATGAAATTCTTACATTGAACTGATCATAATAATTACATTAGTTGTGTAATTCGTAATTGGGTGGTATTTACTCCTACTGGGGTAAGTACGAGTAGATAAATCAAAGTCTCCATAAACAAAAAAGAAACCCTTATATTCTACGCGTTTTGAACACTTCGTGTTCATCGTCAGGAAAACTTTTAAAATCATCATCATCATCATCATCATCCTCCTCCTCCTCCTCCTCCTCCTCCTCCTCCTCCTCCTCCTCCTCCTCCCTCCCCCCTCCTCCTCCCATCCTCCCCCTTCTCCACCTCCTCCCCCTCCTCCGTCTTTTATCGTCTTTTTCCTAAAAAATAAGACACTGTCTTACTTTATTTTTAGGTCAAAATCCGTTCTAGGGTTTATTCTCGGGGGAGGGCTTCAAGTACATTAAGTAGATTTCCATATTTTTGTTTAATATTTATTTTTATACAAAAATTTAAATTTTTTCGATTACACTCATGCCATCTTCTGGAACATCATCATAAATTATCAAAATTTTTAATTCCGTTCTGATATTCCTCCAAATCTATTTCCTGTAGAATGATTGGTCTGATTCTCTCATGTCATGCAATAGAGTTGTGGTTAAATTAATACTTCTTGTCTAAGTAGCCTCCTTGAAACGGACTTTAGAGGTAAACAAGGAGTTTTTCTCTGAAATATTACGACAGCTAGAGATACCTACTACATTCAATAGCAATTTTTTAACGAATTATATTTTTCACATTATCTTAACTAGGGCCTATTTTCAGGAGGAGGGCTTATAGTCTAAAACGTCCTGAAAATCACGCTAGGACTTTTTTCGGGGGATGTCTTATTTTCGGGAAAAGACGGTAGTGAAAGTTCAGCTTTATGTGAGATGGTTCTTGAAAAAGATGTTATTATTTATAAAAGCTAACTGGAACATAAGATAGAATATAAGGTTTATCTAGAATAGTTTACTAAAGACATATTGGAGAAGTTGATTTGGTAGAATAGTGGGGTATATCTTGTGGAATGCGAATCGATTGAGAGTTGTTTTCAATTACTTTTGTTCTTTACTGGCAAAGGTTTGTTTATACAATGTTGAAGGTAAGCTCGAAGGAATGCATTTAAAGCCCCCCACCCCCCAAACCACACATGTGACCCTGTTTACAAAATACATCTCTCTTCTTAGATCCTTTAGAAACGTTAAACATGACTGCGATACTAGTGTCTACCGTTTCAAAGAAAACGGAAATTCCTAGTATTATTTCATTCCATTTCCTTTTGTTTACTGTTTGCAAACCAAACACCCATGTAACAACAAATATTGTTTTCCATCCATATCCATCTCCTTGAAAACAACAAAACGACCTCGTTGATTGGTTCAATCTTCATTTTTCTTTCCTGTACTGTTTATTTTCGTAGAAAATACTTGTAACTAGCTTTAATTCATTTTAAATTAGATTTTTATTATTACAGAGTATTCATTAAAAATAATCACAACAGGTATAGCAACAGGTTTCTACAGACATAAATATTTTTGACTAGGAGACGTGTCCTTCTTTAAGGGTAATTTACAAAAATTCAGAGATCATACGTGGTATTCTAAAATATTATTAGAAATTATAGAATAGTAAAAATATCATTATTAGACCATAACTGTCATTAGATATTGAGTTTCTCTTACGTTTTCCAGTTTTAGATACTGAGCTCAAATTTCATTTTATTATAGGCATACTTCTTATTAAGAACGCAGGTAGGTAGGCCTAATTTTTTTAAAATGAGAAAATTATGATAAACTCTAAAAAAATTAAAAATGAACTAAGAATACCTACTTGCAGTAAAAGTACCTGTATATTTTTAGCCTTACATCTATATATCTTTGTAGCTCGCCAAACACAGGTTAAAAGTCCATAACTTCGCTTCTACGTTTAATTTCAAATCAATTTAAATCTTAACTTTTAAGTTAGACAGACGTACACAAATCAACCATCAGAAGTCATTGTATGTTTCAGCTTGCTATAACTTATGATGGTTGAGTTTACTTGTGACAAAATTTTTGGACAAACAAACATAAAGAAATTTTTCTAAGGGTGAATTCGGTTTTTGTAATGTATAAAACGTGATGATGATTTGAAATGTGTCACTTTTGAGTAATGTACATACAAAACCTTTCTTTTATTTAAACAGATAATCACATCAACTTACTTGCAACAGGTGTCTGAAGACATAAATTTTTTTGATTGAATACTAATTTTTTAAGTTAATGCAAATAATCAACCAAGAGCAGCAGTAGCCATTATTACAAGGTGAAGTCAGCATTTTTAGCCCTATATTGCCACTTCAAACGTTAAAAATCTTGTTAAAAAAATTACATTGATGATATCTAGAAATATAAACAAAAGGTTGCCTGTAGATATTTTTCTTGAGAATTAGTTGACGCAAGACTAAACCTGGATAGTAGATAATAGTATTGAATATACATAAACATATATATGTAATATATATGTAAGACATAGTGTAACAAATTATACACATGTAATATAAGAAATGGAGCATGTGAAAATATTACAATAAACTCCCTCCAAGTAGGGGTACTACTTTTGAGAAAAAATGATATGTAAGATATAAGAAAACTTTGATATTACATACATTTATATAAATATATAAACTAAATTCACACAGAGAACACATACAACAGAAATGACAGAAATTCTCTACATAGTAAGTGATTTGTGTGATTTCTTTTATATGTGTCCTTCGTGTGAATCTAGTTTATTTAGTGCGTGGAATCGTTTTATTTACTTGGTTGTATATATATATATATATATATATATATATATATATATATATATATATATATATATATATATTTAAATAAGTGACAATATTTCGCTGAAGTCATTTTTTCATAAGCTTTTTCAAGGTTTCTTAATAATTTCTTCTTTTCTTCATACTAACGTTAAAGAATATGTCTTGGGGTGGATCCGACATGTTTCGACTGGCTCCAGTCATATTCAGGGTAGTCATAAAAATCTAATGTGTTTTAAAACCATTAGTTATAGTTACGCTGAAGATGACTGGAGGCCAGTCGAAACATGTCGGATCCACCCTAACAAGTATTCTTCAATTGTTTGGATGAAGAAAAGAGGAAATTAATTAGAAAACTTGAAAAACTTATGACATCAGGAAAGTATGGTCAATTACTCAACGAAATGTGTTTAAATAAAGGACTGCTCTCAAAGTTTTCATATATATATATATATATATATATATATATATAATATATATATGTATATATACTCAAAATAAACTGAGACACATAGACAGAAACATAACAAAGACTCACTTTTCTATATTTCGACCGTAATGGCGGTCGTCCTCAGGAGAAGAAGTGAATTGACGGAGGGACGACATTACGGTCAAAATATTGAAAAGAAAGTCTTTGTTATGTTTCTGTCTATGTGTCACAGTTTATTTTAAGTATGTATATGAATTTATATGTATATATATATATATATAATTATATATATATATATATACCTTACAGAAACGTATAGTAATTTTTATTAAAACTAATAACAGGGAATATTGTAAGTTATATTTTGAAGATTGTGTAATAAATATGTAAATGATTGAAATAGAAAGTTTTTTTTCTAAATCATTAAAAAATATTGGGGATGAAAAGGTTAGAAATTTTTTTATTGAAAACTTTTTACAGTTTAATACAATTTTAGAGCAAATAGTCTGATAAAATATTTTAATTATTTATATATCCAATTAGGGTAGTCCTGAAAATTTAAAAACCGTTAATTTTACCAGATTGTTTTTACTTTGCTCTAAAAAGTTTTTTAATTAAATGTTCATGCTTCTTTGAAAAAGAAAAAACCGCACTCGATAAAAGATTTGACTTTCTAAGCAGAGAAGTCATGACATTTGATAGTAAACTTCTAAAAAACTCTTAATCAAAAGCAAGGGGAAGGAAGTTTGCAACCAAAATAGCCATACATGCAAAAAAAATGTGCAAAGTAATTTATAGAGGTGTTTGAACATTTCCTAGGAATATTTTGTGTGAATGCCAGTGCTTAAACACAGGTTTTAAAAAACATATATTACCAAAAAAAGGTAATTATTATGTTGCCTTTTTTTACCGCTGGTAAAATTTTTTTTTCACTTCTCCAATGCATTACAAATTGTATAAATTATTAATAAATAGATATTATATATCAATATGATCAATAGATCATAAAGAAAAATTGTATCTAAAAAAATCATCACCACAAATATCAAGTCAACCAAAAAAACACGAAATTGATGTTTCTTGAATCCTACACTATGAGATAAACGATTAATTATCATAGTATATTAACTTTGTCAGATGCCAACAATGGCTCAGGTGTGGCCTTGAAAAGTTTTCGTTTCGAATGAAAATTGGTTTTTAAAACAGAAATATAAACAAATTAGGATAAATAAGTAAGACGAAAAAAAGTGATATATTTGTACTAATTTTTAGCAGTAACACAACTAGTGTTAGATATTTTGACAGCATATGGCGTATTGAAAGATTGCCTAGATTTCAGTGTTTGTTCTGGATACCTTTAAGCCTCGCAATGACGTTGTTGTAAGGTAGGGGATACACTGGAGTGGTGTTGCTTTCTTTTTTATAAGGGCTGGAATGTATTGAGATATTAGATTCCTATATTCATGGTGATGATGTCTCGACATCTCAATACATTAAGCCACTGTAATTCAGTTATTTCGTGACTGTAAGTAGCATAAATTAAGGTAAGTAGGCTAGTGGCGTGCGTGTTTCCTGCTGGATTAGTAGACCCATTGTTTAATACTCACATTGTTCCTCGGTTTATTCACCGAAGAGGTGAAAAACTCTGATCACGTCATCTCTCGGAGAAGACGTTAAGCTATCGGTTCTGAACTACTACAGTGCCAAGTATTTGTTAAAAATCTCTACTTTAAATATACTTAAGTCAGGCAATAATTGCGGTATTGACTCCGAATTGACCTAATTGGTTGGATTGGTTGGAATTGACCTGCAATTGATTATGATATTGACTCTCAATGTAAAATGTTCTTTATGTGGTATCAGAAAGGGGCAATTTTTGACTCATGTGTGTTCTCTCTTAGTACAGCCATTGTAACCTAACCATAAATTAAGCTCTAGCCGCTAGAATATAAAACTCAGTGGTAATTTTTTTTATTTTGATTTCTTTTTAAGAGTAAGAAGATTAAAAA
This sequence comes from Hermatobates lingyangjiaoensis, assembly GCA_026182355.1. NCBI lineage: Eukaryota > Metazoa > Arthropoda > Insecta > Hemiptera > Hermatobatidae > Hermatobates > Hermatobates lingyangjiaoensis. The sequence continues at coordinate 113,246 of JAPFBL010000333.1, forward strand.
CATATTTTTCTTTCTATGGCAGTGCAATCAGTTATTATGTAGTATTTGCTCATTGTAGGGCAAAAAGGTAATGAAATTGTCTGCACTTATAGAAATGTAATAGTATAAATAACGCGTTTCAAACACGTAGTGTTCTTCTTCAGGCATTAACCAAGGGTGAGTGTCTGTGGTACAACAGTTGTACCACAGATACTCACCCTTAGTTAATGCCTGAAGAAGAACGCGCTGTTTATACCATTAAATTTCTATATAAGGAGACTATTTCATTAGCTTTTTACCCTATAAAAGATATTTTTCTTATCACAAATGGTGTTGATTAATAAAAATTAATACCAAAAGCACTACCCCACCCCTACCTTCATAGACTTATTTGAAAACTTTCTTAATTTTTTAAAGTACTTTGAACAATGGGAGAGTGCTTAAGTTGATGACAGAGGGCTAGAAATGACCACCTAAGGCATTGTTCTCAATGGTATAGCTTAGGAGAGTCTTCATGCCAAAAGGTGAAGTTTATCGAATCAATCATATGCAAACTAAATTGGATCCCGTCATACGGTGTTAGTCTCTTTGCGGTTGTGGATTCGCCCAAGATTCCTTTGTTGGTGTTTAAGATAATCCCGGCTGCATTTTTAAGCAACCTGTTTTTATTTCCATGCAACTTTCGGCCTTTCGACCATGGTATGGAAGAAAGCAGAGTAGATGGATGTTTTTAACGTGCTGCTCTTCAGCCACTCCACGGAATACCGGCGGAAGAACATTAAGGCCGTTCCCCAGTTAATCTGTGGAGTGCCCAAAGTGGACCTCGCGGAGGCGGGCAACCATGATATCACTCACCTTGTACCAGCAAGTACATTTACTCAGAATTTAGAGTACATTTTGATCACAGAATCAAAGTACGTGGGAGCCGCCCCAACTAGCCCCACCTTCTCAGAACTCTGACAACCACTATGAGGTCATGAGATAGCGGGACAAGCGTTGGCGACCCCGACGACGCTAACATCAAGACCCAGAATTGTTTTTCCCTTGGTAAGCAACAGTGGACAGCTAAAGTATGCCCAACCCTTCCAATAGAAAAAGATAACTTTTCTGGAAATTCGGAATTATCAAAAATGACCAAAACCTTCAACATACTATAGTTCTTCAATCATTGCACTATTGCAAAAAAAATTGTTTCAAAAACAAAAATAATGACATCCTTTTGAAAGAAACACAAATATTCCCCAGTTTGTAAATAGTTCTAAACAAACATACCAATTACATTTTTATTGTAATTTAAAACATGAAATAGTAAAATTGAAATTAACAAATCAATTAAACTGATAGTTAATTAATTTTGATAATGAGCTTAATTACATTAAATTTGGGCGTAAACCAATCCAGATACTCGCAAAGGAACCTGGAATTTCAGAAATGTTTTGAGTTAATTGAACAGCCTTCCTGGAGAACGTGGTATTATGCCAGGTTTTTTGAAGGAAGCCTGTTAAATTTAATGGAAATTCTAATGTTGAGCATGTAACTAGGGTTGGTTTTTCCACTTATTCCTCATTTTATCTTCTTTTTCAGAGACTTGGGAAAGAATATTCATCTAGACAATGATTTAATGAACATTTTTGTACATAAATTTATAAGAATAAAATGAGTCAAGCATATTCTTTAACACAACTCAACCAGATTTTTTATCAATCATATCCCCAAATATGAGTAAATATTACACTGTAACAGATTGCATAAGTAATGAATATCCAGCTTTACTAAAAATCTATTCGAAATGGTTTTCCAGATGGAATTAATGAAAATACATATTCAAAAAAATTATTGCCCACAATAGAAGTGCAAACTGGTCGGGTTTTTGATTATCTGTGAACCCAATTTGATGAAGGTACTTTTGTATATTGTTGAAGCCTGATAATTAGAGTTGATGACAAAAGACCTCTGGTTATCCAGAATACCATCCATTTATTTTTATTCGGCTATTTTAAAAACTTATTGTGTACTCTCAGTCAACATACACACTTGATCAACTCATGTTGTATTGTACACAATATCTGAGTAAAGAAGTAAATGTTTCCAAGATAACCGCATACTTACAACATCCTCAAATCTTCTTCAGCTATTAATGAATGATCATGATAGTAAATACTTCCAAGATAACCGCATACCGACAACTTGTTAAGATCTTTTCCAGCTATTTTGGACACATTTAAAAATTGTAATATTATCCAGATTTATACATTTATTCGTTGTTTTTATTGATTCAACTTTTTATTTTAATACTCTGTTTTAAGTGATAAGAGTAGTTATCTAGATTTTTACAATCATATAATTATTTCTTAGTAGCAGTACAAACTGTAAAGGAGACTGGTGTTTACTCTAAAATTATGGAACCAAGGACTACTCTTTTCGAACTCGATTGTTATTTTTGCAGTTTTTGCTATTGAAGATGTATAAATAAATCAACCAAGTACTTCCGGATACATATAGTATGGCAATGGAAAGAAATAGTATAATACTTTAGTATTGTATCATCTCAGAGAATGATGTGACCATTCATTGAGTAAGCGTCTGGAGTCAGTAGTGTTCATCTCTGAAAAAAAGGTCAAACTTCACATTAAAACAGCCACTAGCACTAAAAACTGAAAGGAAGTAGGCGGGAAACTTAAAAGGGAGGAGGTATCAGTGAGTCTTAAAGGGAAAAGTGCCCTATAACTGACCAATAACTGGCTTCTTAGGAAAACCCTCTACTCTACAACTTAAATTGGATTTTAGATATTAAATAACTCCTTTCCAAAGTAATAGTTTTTGATACTACCCATCTAATGTATTCTTTTAGGTATCATCACAGAATCATCAACTTTTGGCGAAATATCCAATAGGTGACTGGCCAGTACGCTATAAAGAAAAAGCTTAAAGGCTAACGAAAAAAGAATGGCCAAACAAAATTAGTAACTACTCCGTAAAAAAAGTTACAAATAGGGAAAACCTCCCTGTTTGTTTAAGAAAAGTAATTACACTTTTTTATCATTAAACACAAATGACAAAATATTGTAAAAAAAAAACTAAAATTCTATTACTCTTAATTATAAATATTTGGTTTTTTTTTATAAGAATTTCAAAGTTCACTTATATTAAGGTATTCTTTTATCATTAAAGAGGAAAAGTAAGGGCATGAATATTTTAGATATGATAAAAAGTTATTTCAATATTAACAGGAAATTAGTTCACAAAAACTTTGTAAAATTGTAAAATATCAATGTTCTATTATTCTTGTTCATGATTTTAGTAGTTAAGAATGAAACTTTTAATTCCTCTAAAACTTTATGTTTTGTTTATCTTTAAGCGTGGTCATTATATTATCTTTTGAAAATGAAGTATATTAGAATTGAATTTTTTTTTAATTTTAGCTTTCTGCATCTAATGTATAGTGTGCAAAGGAAAAAAAATAAGATTTAGGCCTGTTGACAAGACTTGAGGTCGTATTAGTTTTCTATTAATTACTCGTAGTTAGTTAGAGGTCGAATAGATATGGCCTTATTTATTATTCTCACAGTGAATGTAATTTAAGATTGATTGTTCAATGAGAAGAGAATACGATAAATACTCGTATTACTCGTAAATTACATCGTAAATACTCTAAATAAAAGATAAGTAGTCGTATTACTCGTAAATTACATCGTAAATACTCTAAATAAAAGATAAATACTCGTATTACTCGTAAATTACATCGTAAATACTCTAAATAAAAGATAAATACTCGTATTACTCGTAAATTACATCGTAAATACTCTAAATAAAAGATAAATACTCGTATTACTCGTAAATACTCTAAATAAAAGATAAATACTCGTATTACTCGTAAATTACATCGTAAATACTCTAAATAAAAGATAAATACTCGTATTACTCGTAAATTACATCGTAAATACTGTAAATAAAAGATAAATACTCGTATTACTCGTAAATTACATCGGAAATACTCTAAATAAAAGATAAATACTCGTATTACTCGTAAATTACAGCGTAAATACTCTAAATAAAAGATAAATACTCGTATTACTCGTAAATTACATCGTAAATACTCTAAATAAAAGATAAATACTAGTATTACTCGTAAATTACATCGTAAATACTCTAAATAAAAGATAAATACTAGTATTACTCGTAAATTACATCGTAAATACTCTAAATAAAAGATAAATACTCGTATTACTCGTAAATTACATCGTAAATACTCTAAATAAAAGATAAATACTCGTATTACTCGTAAATTACATCGTAAATACTCTAAATAAAAGATAAATACTCGTATTTATTATTTAGCCTGCTTTATGTGCCTTTCAAGATTTTTCATATTTTGGCTTCTTATTAGCAACCCCATTAAAAGAGCGCTAGGTTAGCCTTTGAACTCGTCGGTCAGGGTTCAATACCCACTCGGGGCCTCGATTTATTCTCGTAGAGAAGTTGAATAAATCTGAGCACGTCGTTCCTCAATGGAGAGGTTGTACGATAGCCTGTACGATGTCAGGTACATATTAAAGATCCCTATTCTGAATAAACTTGAGTTAAGCAAAATCTGTTTTGTGTAGTATCAAAGAAAGAGGCCCAATGTTCAGCCTATGTGTATTCCCTTGTGGGACTGCCACTGCAACCTACCCTAACCCCAGTAAAGAGTAGTCCGGTAATTCAATCCTAATCAACTCACAACGCTGTTTTCTTTTTGTTCCTCTACTGATCCAAACTTATCATAGTCTGCGTTATTGTTTTGAGCCAAATAATATACTGAACGAAAAATTTAAAAACATGCCATTAATATGAAGCAAACTTCAAATCTATAATGTTCAGTTAACCAGCATATTTTATCTTCTCAAAAACTGAATAAAATATGTTAGGTAACAAAAAAAAAGTAGTCAAATTTTTACGTCTATTCGAATTCAATTAATACAACAGTGCATATGTAGTATAGAAAAAACATTTAGAGAGGTATATTTACAAATTTGTCCGTGCAGTTACAACCATTCTACTTCTTGAATGTATAAAAATTAAAAGCTATCTAAATTTGATTAAAAAAAACGATGTTTTTTATATAAATGTCATATATAAGAGTTTTGTTTCTCTGATATGACATAATAAGTACATTATGAATTACTAATTGATGTCGCTATAAAGAATTACTTTTAAAGATTATTTAGATTAGTATGTTTTTAAATTATATTTCTCATGATTAGAGAGAAATAAAACACTACGTCTTCTCACTAAATCACAACACGTTTCGAACACTTAGTGTTCATCATCAGGTTACATATGCTTCAGTAACATGTAGTTGACTAATTAGTGACCATTGAGTGTTTGTTGACTCCCCAATTAGTCAACATTACCTTACTAAGGTAGATTTAGCCTGACGATGAACTATAAGCGTTCGAAACGCGTTGTGTGATAAATCATTTTTGTGTGGGAAGGTTTGTGTTTATCCCCCCTAATCTTCAGTAAATACCAAACAATATCCGCTCGCATAACTCGTGAATTAAATTATATTTGTCTAATCAACTTTGATCTAAAATTATTTTAATTTATGTATTTTACTTTTATTCATGCATTTTATTATTATTATTATTATTATTATAAAACTGATGTTTTATTTCTTTACTACTTGTATCCTAAATAATAATTACTTGAATAGATTACCGGTTCGTATTATAATTGTAAAAAGATATTTCCTACTTCTTATTAACAATTAAAAAGTAAAAGATATTTAAAAAAGTAACATATTAGTTTTTTCATAACTTGGATTTTAATTAAATTGAGTTAAACAATTCACAAAGACTGTGACTACAGGTAGCTCTTTTTAGTTTTATATCGCCTGTCTCAATTTTTGTCACGCAGTATTTCTATTCAGATAATGTTGAATGCCACATTTTAAATGTCTACAGAAAATTGAAAACTAGGGAAAAAAATTATATCTGTTTTTTAACATAAAGTACGGTAGATTGCCTATCCCAAGCTTTTATATTTTCAAAAACAATAATAGGATTCTTTTCTTTTCCAGAAACAATATATCTGTCAGATACTCCTTTACCCCTATGGAACAACAAAAATCCGGACATCATAAAAAAAAAAGTATATCGAAAATGGATTCAAGGGACTTTAAAAAGAAATCCGTCACAGTGTGAAAGTCCAATCGTTCATAGTCACTATACCTTATTCATGGTAAAATAATCACTATGAATTATGTTTAAAACCTCTTATAATTAATATTTGCTGAACTTAATTATACATTGATAGGGAATTTAAAAAAAATACTTTTTCACCCAAAAGAGCTTTATGTTTTTACTACTAACGTGTTTCGAACACTTTACTGTTCTATTTTAGGTTTACGTCTAAAAGAGGAACGAAAGAAGAACTCTAAGTGTTCGAAACGCGTTGCTAGTTGTAACGTACAGCTCTTTTGTTTGGAGACGTAATTTATTGACATTTTCCATCCTGATTAAATACGACATATAACAGATTGCACATGTAATGGATTTATGAATTTATCAATGTGTTGAAATAAATTGTAATCCATATATGAAATACTCCATCTATGAAAATTTATTTCATTGACTCTTGAAATCTTAATAAGAAAAAAAAATCCAATGAACACAGTTAACATTAGCTAAATGAACGAAACATAACACGGCAGTTATTATCTTATATAACTACATTATATATTTAAATAAAAATAAAAAGCAAAAAGTATTTCAACAATATAAACAATAATCCGGATATGTTTTCGAAATAAACATTTAATAGTAACCGGGGGTGTTCAGTTATAGTTAGCTTTATTAATAAAGCAAAGATAACGGGGAAGTTGTCACATTTGAAGCTTGAAGCCCTAAGAGGATCAACTTGCAAAATTAATTATATCCTTCAAGAATATATTCCATCTGCCCTAAATATATCAAACATTTATTTGACGTTATATTAATTATTTCTAAGTTTTGAAACAATTCTGTTATTTTTGGTTTTTTTTTATTGGAAATATACACCAAGATGACAGGAGTGAGTCTTAATTTTTTATACGTAAACTTTATACCTAATTATAAACTTACTTCTTTCAGTAAAGTTGCTTCATTATTATTAAGATTACATTATTTAATTAAACAATTATATCAATTACCATTTAAATCGTGATTTCATTTATATATAAGTAGTTATATGAATGCTGTGTGGGTGGGGGTGGGCGGTATATGACAGGGAGGGAATTTAAATGTTTCGAAGAACCCAAAACAAATTTGGTTTTTACATTTCTGTTAGTCCTTTTAGTTTAAGGACTACTCTTGTAGCCAATAGGATGCAGCCCTCTCTCTCCGATTCTTTCCGCGCACTGTAGTGCACGTTGTAATTAGCAGTTCCAGGTCACGGACCTACTACTGCTGAATTCTTATACTGCTGTGTTTGTGGAGTCAGTAAGTAAATGTCTGTACTCTTTTATTCGGTTTGTCGGTATACATTATTTCTTGAGTCGTAAAACATTGTCGGTCTAGAGTTTGGCTTCTATTTTAACAACAGCCTCCATAGTGAATGTGGTTGGTGGATTCTTTTTAAATGTTCTCATTAAATGTGAAAGGTCAATATATCTGAGCCCATCATCCCTCAGAGAGGACGTTATGCCGTCTGTCCCGGGCTTGTACCACGACAGGTATTCCTTAAAACCCCTGCTCGAAATACATTTGAGTTATTAATATTAGAACTATAATATACTGCCTTACCTCGCATACTGTTGATATAGCTCTCAAAAAGAACCCATCTTCAAAAATAACTGATATAAGGAGTTTTATATCATGTTATAGGAGTCCTATTTCCTGTTATATAACCTATCCAAAGACGGGTGACGCCAGAAACCGGTCAGAGAGCTACAGGAATAGTATACGAGGTAAGATGGTGTATTATAGTTCTAATATTAATAATACTAACCTCAGTGGAAATAATAAGATAATAAGATGCATTTGAGTTAGTTAAAATTTAGGATTCTCAATGTAGAATCAACGGGTAATTTAGCACAACATATTACTAAAATAGGTGTCAAATAATAAATGAGCCACAATTTCCACCTCTAGAACAACACTAAGATTTTAAAACTTTATAAAGGGTGGAACTGAAAAAAAAGGCCTTTTTCATGTGAAATTTCCCCCTGCAAGAAGGCGAATCGCCCACGGTAGAAGAAAACACCGTAGTAGCCTATACGAGTGGTTCTGTACAAACATGCCACTACATTTACGTTGAAATTGATACCACAAAGCAGCTTTATTAAAATTAATCAATTACATTAATTCGTCGTATTATTTCTTACATTAGTATTGATATATCCACTCCTATGTTTTCTTAAATTTTCATGCATAGATATAATTGATTCATTTTTTGCACCTAACAGTATTTTAAATTGTTAAATATTTTTAAAAACAACTTCTCTAATAAAAATATAGTTAAAACAAGACAAGTAATTAATGTTTAGAAGAATTTTTATTTTTTTTATAAGCGTTTTAGATTTAATTAAATTCTTCATGTTTTACCTCGTATTGATTGATTTAGTCGCCGTTCTTTCATGCTTTTTATTTTACATTAGCTTTGCTATAGTAATTATATTAGCTATATTTTTTTTAATTATATGAAGCTCAGAATGAATAGAGGATTCAATCAATTTTAATTAGCCAGTTTAACAAGAAAGTGGTTTTTTTTAATTAAAATCAAATATCCAGAGTAAAAATATTTTTTTTGTCCATGATCCTGTTGGTAACCTCAGTATCATTAAATGGAGCAGTTTGAATTAAAAACAGTAGGAGTTAATCTTTCTAATAATTAAGTACTATAATTAATATATGATTTAATTAGTCAAGGTAATTCAATTAACTTGTTTGGCATTGATAGCAGGTCCCTCATGAGGGAGGTGCAGCCGTTGTGCTGCTCCAGAGTCCAACCAACGATCAACCATTCTTTCCGCGCACTGTAGTGCGCGTCGTAATTTGCAGTTCCAGGTCACGGGCCTACTGCTGCTTTGTTTATAGAGTCAGTAAGTAAATGTTCGTACTCTTTTATTTGGTTTGTCGGTATACATTATTTCGTGGTCGGAGTTGTGAAAAATTGTCGGTCTAAGGTTTGGCTTTCTATTTTAACAACAGCCTCCATAGTGAATGTGGTTGGTGAATTCTTAGGAATAGGCTCTGAACAAGGGGGTTTGGATGGGGTGGGATTTTCGTGTCCTCATTGGTCACCAGTCTATTTGTGAATTCGTCAATTGATTCTAACCTGAGGTCTCTTTGAATATCCACATTTCTGGCATAACCAGGGTACATATGAGTCTAGAGGGCCCATGAATATCAAAGTTCTGAATGAATTGAAATGAGGAATTACGCATGAGTTTTTCTATTGTTCAGTTGAAGAAGAAAGGGTATTAGAGTGCACTGTCACAACCATTACTCCTTATATCTCTGGGGTGACATTTTTCGATTCAAATTCGTCAAAATTTACTTCCTTTTATATCTTTGGCATTAAAAGATACCTGGTTTGCATTTTCCTGTAAGTTAGATCTTTTTTAGATTTTTAGTAGTCTGCGAGTCATGGTAGTGAAAAAAACAAACTGAAATAATTGACGTTTTATCAAATAACCGACATAAAACGGCTCGTTTGATGAAGTTAATTCCAATCTTTCCCAACAGTCAGATTACGGAGGCAGCTTTTGTTTTTTTTATACATTTACAGACCTTTTAATAATGTTCTTTATTATTGAGAACATATAATATAGTGGAATATCGATATATGACCAGTGTTGGAAAGGAGAGCCAAAAAAATATCTTGCACCGGCACATTTTTTTTTCGAGGTCCCTGATTGAGAACACATACATATTCTTCTGAACAGTGTAGGTGTTAGGTTAGATTGCAGTAGTCCTCCCACGACAAAACACCCTGCAAAAAGTAGTCATTGACTGCAGTTTGGTCCCAATGGGTTCATTATAATATGATATAATTATAACGTGATCATTGTAACGCAGTTTGTTACAATGTTGGTCATAATAGCGCACAAATTTACGTGTAGCTTACCTATTTACCCGCCTAAAACATAATATATGTGCTTATTGGTGCATCTTACCTAATATTTAACATTTTTAAACCTTTTCTCAAGTTTTTAATTATTAAAACAATAATTAATGCTAATTTTACAGTTTTTACTATTACCAGAAGAGAGGTTTTAAATTAGTATTCGTTTTCACAATACAGACTGTTTATTATCTTTCTTAGGTTGTTTCGGTGATACTCGGAAACAGTGGCGTTCCTTATCTCATAGACTAGTTCTATTTTGTCAGATGTCATTAGGATTGTTAAACGATTACTATGTAGATTGTAACAAAACAGATAACCGCTCAACAGCTGTCAGGAACACATTATCAAGAGCATCAGTAAACCTTTAACTGGTAAATAGATAAATGATTCAAAACAGGTCCCTTTCATCGATATTTATACCGATATAAGATAAACTATATTTTATAATTTAAACACATACATACTAATAACGTACATATTAATAAATGCACTTTAATATAATAATAATAATTAAAAACTGGAGTGGCCTACGCCCAACTTTAAAACTGAATTGCTTGTTTACGAATTCGGTTATATTTCCTTATAGTATAATTGAATGTAGCCACAGCAGATTTTTTTAAAAAAAATGAAAACTTAACACATACGTTTGATTGAATTCTGATAAAAAAAAATTGCATGTCAATGTAACAAAATCAAACAATAGAACATGTCATTATCCCAAGATGTGTTTCTCGTTTTTAGACTATATTGCCTCTTATTATTGAACCATTATTATTGCCTCCTATTATTATTGAAATTATTGAACATTGTTTCTTGTCATACAAATTATAGATGAAATATTGAAAATTTTTTAGAGCAAGTAGAAGTCAAAAATAAGAAGTTTGATTTCATTGGATGGAAAATAATGACCCATTACTTAACTTCACCAATGTATGCAGCACATCTTTGTATGAGAAGCTATTCTTTCGTTACATTTTATTATTATCAGTCAAATGGTATCACTATTATCTTATTCGTAGTCTTTTAGATATAATAGAAGACAAAGTATTACATTCCTTTATAAACAGCCTTTCTTTGTTTTCGAGTCTAAAGAAGAATGAGTTACACTACAGGTTTAAATGTAAGGACGTATCATCCTAACGAAACCGATGCTACTAATAACGTAAAATAACACCAGATCTTTGCATTGACTGGGCAGGCTTCCCACACTGTCATACAGTATAAGGACATTCACAGGATTCATAAGAATTCGGTCGTCTCCCTCCAAAGACGGCAATACCCGTTACTCCGGGACCAGGTAGTCCATCGGTAGCTACTGTTAGTTTATCAGACTCCATCAGGGCGTCATTATGAAGAGTCTGTAGTACCTTAGTAAACGATTCATAGAGAGAGAGATTACAAATCTTTCGTTAGCTAAGGCGTCATTGTGAGGAGTCTATAGTACCTTAGTAAACGACTCATAGAGAGAGAGATTACAAATATTTCGTTAGCTAAGGCAGTGGTTTCCAACCTTTTCGAATTCTCGCCCCCCTTCATTAAATAATAAGTTCCCTGCGCCCCCCCCCTCCACTCTGGTTTAAATATTTAAATATTGCTATTTACTGTCATGGTCGGCACAAGTCAGAGATAAAAAATGATACAATACATAATTATGTACTCATATGTATGAACACACACACTGAGGTCTCTCCGTTCCACTAACAACTGTAGATGTAAATCCAAGAGAAAGATAGCTGTCGTCATACTTTCTGGTTTTCATATGTTTGCTACTTTCATTACATTTACTGGAGTGAGGCTCACTTTCAGTTTCTTTCCTTTTGCCTTTAGTGATCAAATACTTTTCCATATTTCAAAATTTTAGTGAAATAAACGCACCCACTCAGAACTGTTCCTTGTCTTTGTAATTTTGCAATTAACAGTTATTTACGAGGCATTTGCTACGTCCAGAACGGTCACAGAGCTACCGTCTTACTACCGCACCCTCATACTAATGTGGCGGCGCGGCGGCGGGCGGAGTGCAGGGCGCTGCCACACGGCCGAGTCCCAAAGCTGGAGTACTGACGCGTCTGAGACGTGAACCGAACGGGAACCATACGAACGAAGCAGTTTCTGGTAATCATTGCTTGATTACAATATTTATATTTACAGCACGTTTCTCTCTTTATCTTTTATAGTTGTTTAATTCCTTAGTTACTTAGTAGCATTTGAAATAATTTATAATTGTATTTAGAAAAATTACTTAGTAACTAAGTAATTTTTCTATTTATGAAGTGCTTGCGCCCCCCCTGGCAGCCCTTCGCGCCCCCTTAGGGGGGCGCGCCCCACAGGTTGGAAACCACGGAGCTAAGGCGTCATTGTGAGGAGTCTATAGTACCTTAGTAAACGACTCATAGAGAGATAGATTACAAATCTTTCGTTAGCTAAGGCATCATTGTGAGGAGTCTACAGTACCTTAGTAAACGACTCATAGAGAGATAGATTACAAATCTTTCGTTAGCTAAGGCATCATTGTGAGGAGTCTACAGTACCTTAGTAAACGACTCATAGAGAGATAGATTACAAATCTTTCGTTAGCTAAGGCGTCATTGTGAGGAGTCTACAGTACCTTAGTAAACGACTCATAGAGAGATAGATTACAAATCTTTCGTTAGCTAAGGCATCATTGTGAGGAGTCTATAGTACCTTAGTAAACGACTCATAGAGAGATAGATTACAAATCTTTCGTTAGCTAAGGCGTCATTGTGAGGAGTCTATAGTACCTTAGTAAACGACTCATAGAGAGATAGATTACAAATCTTTCGTTAGCTAAGGCGTCATTGTGAGGAGTCTACAGTACCTTAGTAAACGACTCATAGAGAGATAGATTACAAATCTTTCGTTAGCTAAGGCATCATTGTGAGGAGTCTATAGTACCTTAGTAAACGACTCATAGAGAGATAGATTACAAATCTTTCGTTAGCTAAGGCGTCATTGTGAGGAGTCTACAGTACCTTAGTAAACGACTCATAGAGAGATAGATTACAAATCTTTCGTTAGCTAAGGCATCATTGTGAGGAGTCTATAGTACCTTAGTAAACGACTCATAGAGAGATAGATTACAAATCTTTCGTTAGCTAAGGCGTCATTGTGAGGAGTCTATAGTACCTTAGTAAACGACTCATAGAGAGATAGATTACAAATCTTTCGTTAGCTAAGGCGTCATTGTGAGGAGTCTATAGTAACTTAGTAAACGACTCATAGAGAGAGAGATTACAAATATTTCGTTAGCTAAGGCGTCATTGTGAGGAGTCTATAGTACCTTAGTTAACGACTCATAGAGAGAGAGAGATTACAAATCTTTCGTTAGCTAAGGCGTCATTGTGACGAGTCTATAGTTGCTTAGTGAACGACTCATAGAGAGAGAGATTACAAATCTTTCGTTAGCTAAGGCGTCATTGTGAGGAGTCTATAGTATCTTAGTGAACGACTGATAGAGAGAGAGATTACAAATCTTTCGTTAGCTAAGGCGTCATTGTGAGGGGTCTATAGTACCTTAGTAAACGACTCATAGAGAGATAGATTACAAATCTTTCGTTAGCTAAACACCACCTGGTCTGTGCTATGAGCAGAGATCTTTGCATTCATTTCATGTCATGTACCTAAAACAATATAGTGTTTATTTCAGTTTAAGTTACATGTAGCAGGCCCCACATGAGGGTATTGCTGCCGCTGCGCCGCACCATGGCCGATACGAGTCTAGGAGGAATATAAATATCAAAGTTTTCAAAAAATTGAAATTGGCTATTTTTTGTTATTAAATTGAAGGAGATAGGTAATTAAAGTGCACTGTTATAACCATTACTATTTATTCTTCAGGGTTACTAGGTTGTTATTTTTCGATCTAACTTCGTTAAATTTTACTTTTTTCCAAGTGGTTTGCATTTACCTGTAAGTTGGATTTTTTTTACATGGAAATAATATGCGAGTCACGGGAATGAAAAAAAAAAAAAGACTGAAATGATGGACATTTCACCAAGTAACCTATATAAAACAGCTCAGTTTGAAGTATTTGATTCCAATCTTTCCCAATGTTGAGATTACGGCGGTGGCTTTTCATATCTCCGTCCTCAGTGACTTGACCCAAACATCTTAACAATAGATTTCTTTTGTTAATCCTTTCTTCTTCTTGGCTAAAGCTTAATCCAACCAGAACCTCATTTGGATCTTTAAAATTTCGGTATATAAAGGTTCTACTAATGTAAGAATAAAAAACTATGTCAAATAGAGCAAATCAATTTTCTACTAAGGGTACCTAAAAGTCGATGAAGTTATAAATCATTTATCATTTATAATGTTAATAAAATTAACATACTTAATTATTAACATTAATAACATATTTGAGTCTTCTATTTAACATTATAAATCTACAGACTTTTAATAAGATTATTGGTTACTCAGTACATATAATTAACTCATAGATCGATTTAACGGACCTCATTTTAACTGATTTTGGAAGCAACAGACAAAATCTGTAGCTGTGTTTACAGCTGTGCCCGAATCCGTGTATGTGTTTGGTCAGTGTTTTTCGACCTTTTTGGTCCTGTTTTGCGAGTTGTTTGTGAAATATTCAACATTTTTTTTTTAACCGTGGCACCTGTAAACTCTGTAGTAAAGCGGAAAAGAGTCAACTTAACAGTATCACAGAAGGTTGAGTTGATTAAAAAGTGGAAATACAGTACTATCGGAAACTTCATATGATCGGGAATATCGGACCGGTGTTCCCCCTTTTAGTCTGTTAGACCGAGGCATGACTGTATAATGCAACTGAATTATCTAGATATAACCAGTGTTGGAAAGGATGGCTCAGATGATCTCTTGCACGGACACACTTTTTCTACTCAAGGGCCCTGATATCCAATATCTAATCATAAAAAATATTTTCAAAACTATTCACTTTAAAATGAAAAAGATTTAACTGGAAATGTCTAAGGTTGTAATTGAAAAAGGTTTTATTTAAAATAAGTATTATAGTTTCTTGAATAGAGAGAACTAGGGATTTAATTTTAGATCTGGTAAACAGCCTTTTTTTCTATTTCAAGAAAATATTTTATCGACATCGATTTTATTAGAAAAACATTTCTTTAAACTGATTTTTTTAAAAAAAAACTTAAAATAAGTTCTTTTTCTAAACTTCAATAAGATTTAACCTTAGGATAACTTTTCGAAAAAAATTAGAATCCAATTGAAAGACCCTTCATCTATCTACCTCTTTCTTTTATCTGACTGAAATGAATACACCAGTGTTTTATAACTTTAAATTAACTTTCCTGGATTAATATGATCACAAACCAGGTTAGATTAGGTTAGTTAGGTTAGGTTGCAGTGGCAGCCCCACAAGGGAACACACGTAGGGCGAGCATTGGCCCTTTGTGATACCACACAATGAAGATTGATTCTACAGTGGGAGTCCTAAATTTTGCCTAACTCAAGTGTATTTAGAGTAGGGATCTTTAACGAATACCTGACATCGTACAGGCTCAGGACCGACAGTTTAACGTCCTTCTCCGAGGGACGACGTGCTCCGATTTATTCACCTCCCACGTGAATAAATCGAGAGCCAGGTGGGGATCGAACCCCGGTCCTATCAGTTCAGAGGCGAGCACGTAACCACTGAGCTAGCCTGACCCCAACAAACCAGGTTATTATTAGATCTAAATGTTTTATGATGAACAACTTATTGTATTATGAGTCTTTTCTAATGAGTGTTAAAAATGAGAGCTTATTAGAGCAGGAATTTGCTATACCACAAGTTATGCCAGATCGATAGTCTGTATAAAGTTTTCCTGTTTCATATAAAAGATCTAATCATTTCCATTGCTGCGACCTCAAAAACTTATACGAGTATACGGGTACTAATACGAGTAGCAAAGACGATAATACGAGGAATGTCCGGAAAGTAAAGATATAAGCCCCGCGACGGCTGTAGGGGTTGATTTCTTAAATATTGCGACTCCTGCAACTCAGCTGAAGGAGGGGGGGGGGATAATGATCAAATCAAGACGAAACATTTTGAATATGTTGATATCTCTGTGCTTGAGATATCCATGCAAATTTATTGATCTACCCAACCACCAGCAATCTACCCATACTTATATAAATATCATAGATAATGGTTAGGTTAGGTTTCAGTGCTGGTCCTCCACAACGAGAACACACATAGGCCGAACATTGGTCCTTTGTGATACCATACAGTGAAGATTGATTTTACATTGGGAGTCCTAAATTTTTTCCTTAGTCATGTGTATTTAGAGTAGAGAGCTTTAACAAGTACCTCATATTGTTCAGGCTTGGTGCTGATGGCTTAATGTTCTTTCTGAGGGACGAATGCTCACAATCCTCATTTTCGTACATTCAATTTTGAAAAAAAAAAAAAAAGTGAGCTTATCCTCACAATGGCTCTATCTTTAGATATAAATTCATTTTGATCTGTCGAACGGTATGGCTTGTATTCAATTCATAATCTTTCTAATTCCATCAAAACTCAAAAATATTACAAATTATTGAAAATAAACCAAACCAGTCGTTTTAAATCTTAAGGACTTTTTCTTTTATTGCTTTTTTTCTTACATAATAATTCCGAAGAATGAAGAGTCTAGAGTTAATAGGTCAAGAGGGAAAAACACATTTTTGCAAAAAAGTGACTTTTCAATCATGCATTATTGCTCCCCCCCCCCCCCCAACAATAAGCCATATCTAAAACTATAAAGTCCATTTTTGTGTAAAATATGAATTCTATCCATCAAAAGTTGTATATTTCAGGGGTGTCCACAAAATTTTGAGTAAATACACACGTACACACACACACACAGAAACATCAATTAGAAAACTCCAAATAAGTGCTTCGGACACCTCGAAACATGTAAGTCCGTAAAAGTTTCGAGATTTCATTTTTCCATTATTCTCCTTTTTAATTTTTTTTTTAAATTCTTTTTTAATTTTAATTTTTTTAATTTTTAAATTCTCATTTTTTATTTAAGTAATATAATGCGATAAAATCTTTTTTGAAGTCCAATTTCTTTAATTATAATCAAAAGTTATTAATTATTAATGTTATTCTTAAAAGTTGATTTAATTGGTTTCTGATATGAGCTTATGACTACTGTTTTCTAACATGTGCTGCCGTGTGTTCAAACAAGCAGTGTTGCTTGATGCCTGTTAAAATTATCAAAATAATATTTTACTTAAGTTAAACATTTACCAATCATTGTTTAGTACAATTTACTCAAGCATTTACTCATGCATATGAGTTATAAAGTTTCAGCAATTTGAAATAAGTGTTAGTAAACCGTAAAACACAAAACTTTTCATACATGTATGTTAATAGTTAGATTTTACGCATGTTAAAAATCATGTTTTTATATGTTTGATGTTTATTAAACATAAAATAATTGTTCATTGTAGCTTTCTATCCCTTTGAGTAAACAACATAGTCAAAGGAACATTTATCAAAAACACGCTTTAGAACAATTGTTGTGCTTCAGATATTTTTATCTCATAACTAAAAAATAGTGATTAAAAAAGGAACATTTGCGTAAACGTTTTATGAAACCACATTTTATTAAGTTCTTCTATTAAAGTAATTTCGACTCTGTAGCACAGTCAACCTCAATGCGTTAATTAAAGAAGTCTTGGTTATAAAGTTTTATATGAAATACTGTTTTATTTAGGTTCTGTCTTTTTATTTCACAGGCACAAGAAAAATAAACTCGCCTGAGGAATAAACAGAATAAATAAATTAGTGTATTTCTCTATAGCTATCAGGAAATATTGGAACATTCATGACCAAGGGGAGATGGTATGATTGCTAATTTATTCGTGAAATGGGTTCCAATCAATTAGGCTTTAGGTACTATTTTCAATGCTTATTATATTACTGTATGTAACTTGTAGAGATTACATCTGCACTCATGAGATGTCGATCTACAGAAGGGACCTAGAAAGGACTGCCAGTCAACCAGTAAACCTGAAGAAGAACACTAAGTGTTTGAAACGCTTTGTTAGTTTTCATATTTAACTTTTTTTTGTGTGGAGACATTATTTTTGAACTCCTTCTAATATTAATTTATCAATTCGAGTATTTCATTGTGCTAATTATAGTTCAATATAAACTATGAAACATAAATAAACCCAACTCATAAGGGTCGACAGGTAGCCCTAAAACCGTAATTGGGCTGTGAGTGTCGGTCGACTAAGAATGCAATGATCTTTAATATCTCAGAGCATTCTAGTCTCTCAGTTGGGGCAAAAATGTTATGATTGGTCCTTCCGATGCCGAACCTGTCTTTATTTCTTTTAATCTATCATTTTTTTTGTTTAACTAAAATACTGTCAGGTGTGAAGAAATGCAATATTATGATTAATCTGATGTTAACACAGGACATAACATATTGCACTTTTTTTTTATTACTGTTTAAACCGATTCATAAGCTGGTGATAAAGTCAGCCGTTACTGTCTTTTTGTTTAATCGATGATTCTACAGATTCTAAACTGGGAGTCCTAAATTTTGCCTAACTCAAGTGCATTTCGAGTAGGGATTTTTAACGAGTATCTTACATCGTACAGGCTCGAGATTGACGGCTTAACATCCTCTCCGAGGGATGACGTACTCAGATTTATTCACCTCTCACATGAATAAATCGAGGGCTACGTGGCGATCGAACCCCGGACTATCAGCCCAGAGGCAAGTACGTTAACCACTGAGCTAACCTGTACTGTACGCTTATTTTTCTTAATTTGAACTTATTACGAGTCATACTATTAATTAAAGCTGAACTGAAATTTATATAATTTATTCATTTAGTTAAACTTAATGAAATTTAAACTGATTAAAATAGTAGTTATTGGGAGTAAAACTTGATATTTTAACGAAAAAAGTAGATTTCGATATAGACCTACGAAACATTCTGATGAAATGTCAGGACTCCAGTCATAGCATTTATACCTTCAGTTATTTTTATTATTAATTTTTTACAGTGGTCTGTTAATTAGTTTAAGTAATATGATTAATTATCTATGAGCATTATATAATTTGGTATAATAGTGTGAGTTGAATGGTTATTTTGCTGTTTTAGAAGACCTGTATTTATTTGTTGGAGAGTGTTTAGTAAACTGACACACAAGTAATATCAGATATTCTTCCCCTGAGACCAATAAAGCATTTATGACCTCGTAAGTCATTTCGGTAAGACTTTTAGAGGTGTTTTCAAAAGATGAAAAACTGCAGGTACTCAAGATGGTCTACTTTTATATTAGATGTATTTAAACAAATTATTATACATTAGCTGATCTACCCTGCGTTGCCCAGGTGGCATATAATGTCCTGGTGTTTTGATTATGATCGGTAAATCACAAAAAAGGACCCTGATCAAAATCAAAATATCGTAGTTTTTTTTTATGGTTTAAACCGATCTCCTGGCAGGCGATAACGTCAGTCGTTTACCGGCTTTTTTTTGGTCGGTTATTCTACAGATCTACAGTAGGAGTCATAAGTTTTGCCTAACTCAAGTGCATTTGCAGTATGGATCTTTAACAAGTACCTGATATCGTACACGCTCGGGACCGACGGCTTAACGTTCTCTCCGAGGGACGACGTACTCAGATTTATTCACATTTTAATATTTTTTTTATTTTTCATATAAATTGGGTGTAATATACCCTTCATCGCCATTGCGGATACGTCATATGCGGATGTTATGTAATAAACAGTAAAATTTTATTATTTTTTTTAAAAAAATACCATAGTTATTTTCCCCTAAAAAAGTTGTATAAGATCCATATGTTTTTTTGTGTCTAAATGTCTCAAATTTTATTTGAATAGTGGATAGACAGACCAACTTTGTATTTTATATATACAGATTGTTTATGAACGACAGATCCCAAAAAAGGGATCTATTTTTTTAATATTTTTTCTTCATATAAATAGAGTGTAATACACCCTACATCGCCATTGTGGATACGTCATCTGCTGATGTTATGTAATACATAGTAAAATTTTATTTTTTTTTTTTGTTTAAATACCGTAGTTAGTTCTCCCGAAAAAGGTTATATACGGTTCATATGTTTCTTTGTATCTAAATGTCTCCAGTTTTATTTCTATAGCAAACAGATAGACTAAGTTTGTATTTTATATATACAGATGTTTTCTAAGAGCTTTACTCGAACTGAAGTGATCAACGCACTGAATTACCTTAAACAAGTTACTCAACAATTCATCTGGCCGAATATCAAAGTTTGAATTGTATCAGTGAGGGATCCAAGTAAACAAAATATTGTTGAAGTGATTATCCTTTTTGTAGAGGTATAGATAATTTATTTACACTAATAGGACCAATAAAAATGCTGTTTTAAGAAATTTGCGTAAAAATTATAATTGAGTAAATTGGTTTCACTTGATATATGAAATGGCATTTTGAAGAAATCTAAAACTGCATTAATTAGGTAGGAGGAGATTTCTTTAATTAAATTTAACTAAAATTCACAATTCCGTAATGACCTTTCCGTAATGTAATTTTCTTGCACATAATAAAATCAAATGAAAATATTCTTAAAGATTTCTTTTGGATTAATTTTCAGAGGTCTTCAAATTATTTAATCGATGTTGTAATTGAAAAAAAAAGATTTTGTTAAATTTGAAATGGCTCGAATTTCATTTAACATAAAACTACCTTTTTCTTTCTCTGTCACCCTCTCTCCCTATGTCAGCTTCTTATTCTGTGTATTATTTTTTATCTCTCTCTCCTTATTTTACTTTCTCCCTGTCTTCTTCAAAGAAAGCATTCACAATATATCCATCATCCCCCCCCCCCCCTCGAGAGAAACGACCGGAAAGGTACCACCCTTGAATGTTAACGCCAGCTGTGGGTATGTTACCACCAGACCACATTTAGTTTAAGTTCAGTTGCAGTGAAAGTGACACAAGGGAAAACACTTAGGCCGAAAATTGGTCCTTTATTATACCACACAAGGAAGATTGGTTCTACATTGGGAGTTCTGAATTTTGCCTAGCTCAAGTGGATTTATAGTAGGGATTTTTAACAAGTAGCTGACATCATACAGGCTTGGGACCAACGGTTTAACGTACTCCCCTTGTTTATTCACCTCCTCCATGCTTAAATAGACGGCCAAAGTGGATATTGAACCCCATAACAACCAGTCCAGAGGTTAGTACGTTGCCACTAAGTTAACCTGGGCCCCAGAACACATCTAACTTTCTTATTATTCAAAAACTTTAATTTACAAACTTATATCCCTATGATAGCATTTTTCAAAATTTAATTATATAAGCCTAGAAGGCTTTAAGCGAAATAACTTGTTTAAGAGATCAAAACCATGAAAGGTAGGGAGTCAAAAAAGTTATTTAATCAACTATTGGTGAAGTTAAACATAAACTCGTTACATAATCGAACATTATTATTACTAAAAGATGTTATATAATAGACTGCTAGAGATGTTAAACCAAAACTGATTACATGATTGGACAATACAATGAGTAGCCATAGAAGTACTTTAAAGTATATTAGTTAAACAAAAACACTTTGCTTCAAACTCTTCTGATATTGTTTCCAGTAGCGTGTAGAATGAGGGGGGGGGGGGTAGAGCAGTGGCCCCGGGCAATCCAAACTAGGGGGGCATCTAATAAAAAAAAAAAAAATATTTCTCAGACATAGAGCCTTAACGAAATGAAATGATAACTTTATTTCCAAACAGGCCAGTTTAACTCAATTTTCCCACTGGATTATTTTTTGGCTCTTTCTTTCTTTCCCTTTATTTCTTCTCTCTCTCTCTCTCTCTCTCTCCTCTCTCTCTCTCTCTCTCTCTCTCTCTCTCTCTCTCTCTCTCTCTCTCTCTCTCTCTCTCTCTCTCTCTCTCTCTCTCTCTCTCTCTCTCTCTCTCTCTCTCTTCCTCCCTTTTCTAACCAAACCACTAATATTGCATTTAGGAAACTAAACTATCAGTTCCACTTTTTACAGATCTAATGCTTCTTTAAAAGGAAATTTGATAGCATTGTCATGAGAAGGTTATATATGTTCTTTTATTCCTCACAACAGTAACGCTGTTATAAGAGAGTTTATTTACGTTCACGCGTATCACACATGGTACAACGTCTATACAACAACAAAGTTATTATAAAATAATAGAAATGTAGGACTAAGATTAAATAAGTATAACATACAAACATTAATGAAATAGTTAATAACTTATACTTCTATAACTAAACTAAATTAAGAAAGGAAATGGTATCAAGAATTCTTTACGCTAATGATGCTAATGTATATAATTTCTTTGTTTGTTTGTTTTTAATCTACAAAATTACGGTAATTAAAATAAAATTACAATTAAAGATGTCTATTAACTAAAAGATATCAATTGAAATCTTACCCAGAAAAATCTTATCAAATTTATCTGATCTATTTTATTTATTTATCTAATCTTATTTATTTGTGTGTGATGCAATTTGAGGGTAGCACGTAAAGTCATACAGGCTCAGTCATTAGTAGATGATTCTTTGAAGCAACTGAAAATCAGTCGATTATTACAAAAGATGATGAAAGTACGACTGAATCAATTAAAAAGAAAAGATTTCACAAGAATTTATTCGAAAAGACTTGAAATTCTTCATTTTGTATAGAAGAAAGAACTGCAGAAGTTAATTATAGCAACATGAATGTACTGGATAAAAAAAACATATTTCAAAAAGTAATTCTTGTAAAAAAAAATAATCTCAAATAATTATTCTTAAAAAAAAAAGTGGAATATTTTTATGAAAAATAAGCTTTTATATATTGAAATTTTCTTATGGTAATGAAGAAGTTTTACATATTTGGTATAGAACATATAGTAGAGAAAAAAACATTACAATGTCACATTAGCTTCAAAAATCTTATCCTTTAAGTCCATTATATGTTTAAGGAAATCAAGAGTTGAGAAAGATATATATATACTTTATATATATATACTGTAAACAGGAAAACGATCCAAAAGAACAACAAACGTTTCACGGTGAATCACAAACACAGAACTAAGGAACTTCACGCACTTCACAAGGGCGCTTGGTGTCCCTATCTCAACTCTCCTGATGACGGTTAAACCGAAAATTAGAGACAGTAAGTGTGTAGTGTTTGTTCCTTAGTTCTGTTTTTGTTATTCACCGTATATATATATATATATATAATATATATATATATATATATATATATGTAAATCCAGTTGGGTTTTTGACTCAGACGAAGACCGCTTGTTACGGTTAAAAGATCTTAGTCTTGTTTTCTCATTTTCATATTGTGGTTTGATCATTGATTATATATATATGATCAAACCACAAAAAAGACTAAGATCATTCAATTGTAACAAGTTGGGTTTTTGATTCTGAGTAAAACTGGTTGTTACAGTTGAAAGATTCTAGCCTTATTTTCCTTTTCATTTGGTGGTTTGATCACTGATTTTTATTTCATGTATTTTGTGAAATCTTGTTACAATAAATAAATAAATATATATATATATAAATATGTGTTTGTGTGTGTGTGTGTGTGTGTGGAGAGAGAGAGAGAGAGAGAGAGAGAGAGAGAGAGAGAGAGAGAGTGAGAGAGATTGAGTAAGAGGGGGTGGGGTATAAAGCTCGTATGTAGAGGTAGAGTTCTACAAGCCATTGATTCTTTCAAAACAAAATTAAAAAATACTCTATATTACTATAACATAAACTCATATGCTTACAGAATCTCATCCTTACAAAATTTAAAATATAAAAACAAACAACAATTTCTAATTTTTATTTGAAATTTCATCAAGAAAAAAAAATAGAGGTTTTCTTCCAGCTAGTAATGTCTTGGCTGTTATAAATCAAGAGTGATGTAAAGCTTTTGCTAGCTTTAAATCTCCTTAATATAAATTCACGAAGAGAAAACATCTGCAGCAAACCCTCAAAAACGCGCTTCTATATTTATATGTATAAGCTGTTTCACGCTTTCACTTTTGTGTTTCGATTTTGTTTTCATGACTTTGTACTAATTTTATATATATATATATAAAATAATTATATTTAAGGCATATATATATATATATATATAATCACTTTAACACATAGAAAAGAACACAGAAAGACACTACAGAACTCACTTCGATATTTCGACATCCGTCGTCATCGGGAAGAAGTGCAAAGTACTCGCGTTGAGAAGAAAACTGCTACTTTGCACTTCTTCCCGATGACGACGGATGTCGAAATATCGAAGTGAGTTCTCTAGTGTCTTTCTGTGTTCTTTTCTATGTGTTAAAGTGTTTATTGTCCACACGGACCTTTCATTTTATTCGAAGTATACATATATAATTATATATAATAAAATTATTTTTATAATATATATATATATCTGGTTCAACCTCAACTGATGACGGTTCAACCGAAAATTAGAGACACTA
Organism: Hermatobates lingyangjiaoensis; assembly: GCA_026182355.1. Lineage (NCBI taxonomy): Eukaryota > Metazoa > Arthropoda > Insecta > Hemiptera > Hermatobatidae > Hermatobates > Hermatobates lingyangjiaoensis. The sequence continues at coordinate 137,763 of JAPFBL010000333.1, forward strand.
AGTGTCTTCGTTCCTTTGTTCTGTGTCTGTCATTTACAGTGAAACGTACGTTATAGATATATATTTATAACTTTAAATTACCAAAGCACGACAAAAAAAATAGAATAAAAAGCTCACTTAGAGAATTCTCAATATTTCGAAGTGTTGTTCGTCATCAGGAGTAGACTACAAGAGAGAACGAAGTGAGAGAGATCTCCCCACGTTGAAGGACGGAGCGTGAATGAAGCAATGAAGAGTCGCCTGATGAGTGCAGCTCTAGCGTAAAAGAGGAACAAGGCACTGGAGAACGGAAAATTTATGATGGATTAATTTTAATTATTATGATTAAGGATGGATTAACCCATCCTTAAACCACAATCCCTCTTCTCCGGTAACCCCCACAATACAAATTACCCTGCTCCTGACGGATGCTCCTGTACCTCCAAAAACTGTGTTTACCGTTTGGAGTGTACCAAGTGTGATGCGTTCTACGTAGGTTTGGCATCCACAAAGCTTAGCCTCCGTATGAACGGTCATAGAGCTTCCGTCAATAAACGCTCCGACCAACCCGTCGCCATCCATGCCAACAACCATGGACTCTCCTTCAATGAGTGCTTTAGGGTGCAGATACTATGACAAGTTCCTCCAGATAGTAAAAGGGTCACCTTACGCGCATCTGAGGAGGCACATATCTGGTTTCTTAATGCGCGTTGTAAACCAGGTTTGAATTTAAAAAGGTAGGGCTGTTCTGAATGGTTAGAGATTAGATTACCTTTGACTATTATTATTTTTTTATTATTATCCTTTTATTTTTATCTTAAATTATTATTTTTACAACTTTATTCCAATCATCCTCATCATTATTATTATTTAAGTATCTATTATTTATATTTCTGGATTTTATTTTGTTTCAGATATTTTCCTCTCATTTTCTTCATTATTACCTTTTAAGTTTTTATTATTTATATTTCCTAATTTTCTTCATTTTCACTTTCTATCTCTTAGCTTATTCTTAGTTAATTTCTGTTACCTCACTTGAACCGGGCACGCGTGTGATAACACTGTTGGTCTCCAACCGTCGATTCACAAGTGCGTTTGCTGTCCCTATCTCAACTCTCTTGATGGCGGTTCAACTGAAAATTAGAGACAGTAAGTCTTTTTGTTCCTTAGTTCTGTATTTGTGATTCATCGTGAAACGTTTGTTGTTCTTTTGGATCGTTGTCCTGTTTAATATATATATATATATATATATATATATATAAAATGAAAGGTCCGTGTGGACAATAAACACTTGAACACAGAAAGACACTACAGAACTCACTTCGATATTTCGACATCCGTCGTCATCGGGAAGAAGTGCGAAGTACTCGCGTTGAGAAGCAAACTACTACTCTAGTAGTAGTATGTGTAGTAGTAGTTTGCTTCTCAACGCGAGTACTTCGCACTTCTTCCCGATGACGACGGATGTCGAAATATCGAAGTGAGTTCTGTAGTGTCTTTCTGTGTTCTTTTCTATGTGTTAAAGTGTATATATATATATATATATATATATATATATATATATAATAGTACTTCGCACTTCTTCCGATGACGACGGATGTCGAAATATCGAAGTGAGTTCTGTAGTGTCTTTCTGTGTTCTTTTCTATGTGTTAAAGTGTATATATATATATATATATAAAAAAATATTTAATATGTAAAATCATATAAATATTACAGTTATATTAAATTTTGTATAGTTGTATTATATTATAAAAATAATTATTATAATAATATAATAATTATAATAGTTCTGTTATTGAGCTTGACAAGATAGTTCGAAAACATGCATGTAAATAACATAGTACACCTGTACCGATAATTACTTATTATTTATTCTGACAAGTATAAATTGTTTAACTAGTTAAATATTGGTATAGTGTAAAGAAATTAAAGTGAATCACAAGTGAACTTATTTATAAAAAAATATTACTTTTTCAAATGGATATTTATACACCCTAGTCTATAGTTTAAACATAAAAAGATTTTGTTGACTTATAATAATTTATTCACTCTACTTTATTAAATTATTCCTATATTTTTTTATTCCTGAAGCTAACGTAAGAAGGAGTTGAAAACAGTTTAAACGCAGTCACCGTAAATGAGTCATTTCCGACAGTGTATAGACCCACAAAGTCTCCAAATGACAGACTAAATAAGGAAACAGTGTTTGCTTTATCATTCTGATTTGTTTTTTCCGTAGTTTGATATAACGTCTTTATTATTACAACCTTTTCACTTACCCAGACTAACGTTTTCATCCTATTTCCTTTATTTTCTCTTAAATAAAGTCAAATTGCTATTTCCTGAAAAAAACTATGAAAGGTTTGAGCTGATTTTTTAAATAAAAATAAGAAGATAAACATCACGACAAGAAATGTATTACAGGCTTAAAAGTTTAAAAAAATTCTTTATGGTCGTTTAGTTATTATTTATATTGTTGTGCGACCAGTGAGGATTTTCATCGAATCGTTGAAGTAACCGTCATTCCATTAACTGGCTTAGCAGTTAATGTTAAATAAAACATACATTACACACTACCAATATATAGTTGGGACCAATTTTGCTCAGTGGTTAACGTACTCGCCTCTGAAATTGTAGGTCTTTGGTTCGATGCCCACGTGACCCTCGATTTATTCACGTGAGAGGTGAATAAATCAGAGCACGTCGTTCCTCGGAGAGGACGTTAAGCAGTCGATCCCGAGCCTATACAATGTCAGGTACTCGTTAAAGATCCCTACTTTAACTACTTCCAATGTAGAATAAACAGGTAATGTGGCTCGCCCATTACTACAATGGGTGCCAAATAATAAATTAACCACAATTGTTGCCCCTAGAACAGCATTAAAATGTGAAAGCCTTATAAGTGTGGGCGTTGAAAAGCAAACTGATATATAATTATGTTTACATATTGTATAATATGTCAGGTAAAGAAAAGACACTAATCACACACATTCTGTGTTATAATTTTTAACTAATATATAATAGGGTTAGGTTTGAGTTGTTCAAATGCTTTACATGCTTCATGTGATTTCAAAATGAATAGTATTTCTTTTGAAAGCCAAGACTTAACTCCGGTTTGACCTAACATTTATACACGACTACAGTCGAGGAGATCGCGATACTATCCCCTAATATAGTTTTACTATCATGCTCCCACAGTATCAAAATAAAAATGTCAAATATTCATTAAAGAAAATCAAAAATACGTTGTTTATATGGAATTCAACTTTCACTAATTCTGCTCATTTTCAATTCTTTTATTTTAATAAACATCCGTTCACTTCATACAGATTCTGATCTAGTATGAACAGTACATATACTACCAGAATGGTATGTGTACATTGTGTACTATAGCAACATAATAGTACTGTTGCTATAGTACATGTTTATCTTCATGTTGTAATGGTTCTTTCATTACGCTATAATTTTAGTGCGGTTAAATTTATTATTAATTTACAATTACTACTTAATTTTAATTGTACATTTACTAATGGTATTTAATATATAAAAGTTAAAAAAATGTATTCACTTACTGTGATATTTCTTTAAATAATATTTTAGTTTCAGTGCAAAAGGTATTAAAAAAAATGTTAATTTTAGTTTTAAAACGTAATTTAGTTTAAGTAACAAATTATAAAAAAAACTTTATGTTTATACAAAACAATTTTTTTATTAAACTTTAAAAATACAAAAACAAAATGAAACTTTTTTTAATATCACAGAAAGATGTAAAAATAGTCAGTCTTACTTTTAATGAGATTTAACTTCTTCTCATAATGAGTAGATTTCTTATTTTTTTAGGTACTTTATATTTTTAATTAAGTTTTCTTTAAACAAAATTTAATAGATAGAAGCAAGTTTAATACATAATTTATTGGTTTGAACTCATGCAAGAAAAACATAAAAATACGAGTAAATAACTTAAGAGCAAACATAGGAGCAAACCATAGTACTATAAAAATCTTTAAATCTCGAACTTTTGTCATTTTATTAAAAACACTAACAATTCTTGTTTCATTAAAAATATGCATTTATTGTAAGGAAATAAATAAACTCCTGGTTATAGACAACCAGAAATATATTTGGAAATATAACTACCAGTGCTTATAATAATTGCATTAAATAATAAAATTTTACTGAAATGAATGTAATTAACAAGTGTTCAAACAAAGTTTCTTAAACACCTGAACTAAGTTTGCCCCGTTTCCGCCAGAAAGTCTGGTAAGTAGATAGACGTCACGTGACTTTGTTAACCATTATTTAATTAAGTAGAACACTTTGACTTTTCTCTATCAGTAAAATCAGCTGAAATCATATTTGATATTTATTGTTTATATTTTGCCTACTTTAAGTTAATCTCCTGAATAACATATATCTATGTTATAGGACCAATTTTTGGTTGAAAAATAGATTTGACTGTTGAAAAGTGTGGGGTCTATAGTGTACATTCAAACTTTTAGATATAAACACAGCCCTAGACATCATTTAAAGAAAAGTATTGAAAAATTGACTTCAGGGACATTAAAAACTATAAAACCACCAATATTTTGAAATCGAGTTTTTTAATTATAGCTATACTTTAGATATGCTAATTAATAAGACATTAATCAGAATTAATATAAAAATTCATTACCTGGGTTGAATAGGCTATACAAACACTGCTATGAAGCAATAAAAACTGTTGAAAAATTTAGCTAAACCAAAACATTTAAAAAAATCATCAAATTTCAAAAATTTTTTTTTTAATTATCTCTGTACTTTAAGTTTGATATATATTTATATAAACAGATTATACCAAAATAAATTTTAATAAGAAAATTCGTTATCTAGGTTGTATAAGGTATTGCTATACAAACACTGCTATGAAGCGGGAAAAACAGAAGACATTTTGGCAAGTGGCGGGAACAAGTATCCTGGGGAATAAGGGGACAGCTTCCAAACCTTCATTCTCCTTTGCATTAAAGATAAAGTAATGAAAGGAATCTATTGAAGCCATAATATGACAGAGTGTTTTCAAAAGAAATACACACATCTCCTGGGTCTGATATCCATTAACCAAAACTCTATTAATAGTAAATTTGTCTCTATTCATGAATAGTTTTCTTGACTTGTCTACCTCAAGGGTAATTTCTGGAAGCATAGTATCTTATTCATATTAAATATCTACTAACAGGCTAAAACTACAGTAATTTTAATTACAATCTAATGGACAGATAACTGCCAAATATTAAAACGAGTTTTTCATTATTTTCTTTTTAGTTAATGTACTTTTGCAATATTGATACCAAACTCTCTGTTTTGTGCCAGGGCTAATTGAATTTGAAGATTAAATTAGATGACTATAACTCTTTTAGTTTTTTTAGATATTCTACTCTCTTACTCTCTCTTTCTCACACACTCTCTCCTCAGTAACTCTTGAAGATGGGAACCAGAGTTACCCGAAACCGGTCGATATTATATGAGGTATGACGGATGTTATTACTATTAACTAATATGGATGCTAAATGACCAATGAGACTCAGTTTCCTGCCATAGAGCAGCTAAAAGAGAAGGCCTATATACATATATATATATATATATATATATATATATATATATAATATATATACGTGTGTGTGTGTGTGTGTGTGTGTGTGTACGAGTATATATATAGTTCAATATAGACAAAGAAACATAGAGAAATCAAAAGAACACACTTACAGTCTCTAATTTTTGGTTTGAACCGTCTTCAGGAGAGATAAGAGAGGGAAGGGAAACCAAGCGCACTGGAGACCCAACCGTGGTCTCCAACCGTCTCTGAACCAGTGTGCTTGGTTTCCCTCTCTTATCTCTCCTGAAGACGGTTCAAACCAAACATTAGAGACTGTAAGTGTGTTCTTTTGATTTCTCTATGTTTCTTTGCCTATATTGAACTATATTTGTCCGTTTTGGATCGTATTTCCAACGAAAAAGTATATATATATAATATATATATATATGTTAAGACTCATACCCCTATCCAGCGATATCTACATTTATATATTAACAGTTTATTTATTCCGCTTGTGTCTTTATTATGAGAATAACAGTATTGGAACTAATTACATATTAAATGGATAAATTGAACTTTTAATACCCACAACAACGCCATGACAATACCTTTACATTAAAATAATTAAACTCTCTATTTGTATCAGCAATAAAGAAAGTTAAATATATATAAGTAATTAGCTAAATGAAAGGAACAATATTTATTTTAATAAATATTACAGTTACATCTGATTAGTTCTTTTGTTTAATTAATTAATTATTGAAAGATTAAAGAAAACTAATTAGGCTAGTTATTTGTTGGTAAGTAAAACATCGAGCTTAATATAATTGTACTTCTGCTTTAATAAATCATTGTAATATATTTCAAAATGTGACTTTACATAATTTGGTGTATTAGGTAGCATTGTTTATGATAAGTATTTTCTATTAAATATAAACAGTATGATGTTTTGATGAATTTCTTCTCATTTTGTTAAAGGTTTTAAAAAATGAAGCCAGGTTTTTGTTGTTAGAACTGTAGTTCAGTGGGTATGTTGCCGACGTGTTTTGTCTGTAGTCTGCAACTATTTTAAAGTCATCTGAAGTTCATTCGACCAATGATCAACGATAATAACAGTGTGTTAAGTAGAGTAAAGGTGTAGAGTAGCTTAAAAGCAACGTGATCGCCTCTGGACTGGTAGATCTGGGGTTAAATACCCTCTTTAGCTCTCCATTTATTCATAGTGCTGGTGAAGGGCTATAGTACTACAAAGACTGCCTCTCATACGTAAGGTCTTGGTTTGTGGAGAGGAGTGGCCCGTTAGGCCTTCCTCATTAGTTAAAGAACGATATTATAAAGAATTTGTGAAATTTTTGTACAATATAGACACATAAGAAAAAAAAACAAATTATTATATTGTAGAATTATGAATTAATATAAAATAAGTTAAAATAAGTATTTTGTAGTGTAAATGAAAGAAGTATTGTGTACAATTTGACATTGATGCATGTAATTCACAGTGGAACATGCTGGAATAAATACAAAATAAAAAAAAGAAAAGGGGGTAGTGAAACAACAAGTACACGTTGTCCATCGAAGAGGACGTTAAGCTGTCGGCCTCGAGCCTGTACGATGTCAGGTATTCGTTAAAGATCCTTACTCCAAATAAACTTTAGTTAGGCAAACGTTATGACTTCCGATATAGAATGTTTATTCTGTGGTATTACAAGTTGAAGGGGGGGGGGGGGGGGGAGCTCAGTAGTTAAAGTGCTCGCCTCTGAGCTGGTAGTCCGAGGTTTGATTCCTACCTGACCTTCGATTTATTCACGTGGGAGGTGAATAAATCTCAGTACGTAGCCCTTGGAGCCGTCGGTCCGGAGCTTGTACGATGCCAGGTACTCGTTAAAGATCCCTATTCGAAATGCACTAGAGTGAGGCCAAATTTAGGACTTCCAATTTAGAATCTGTAGAATCACTGATCAAACAAAAAGCCTATAAACAGCTGACGTTATCACCCACTAGGGGATATGTTTAACCAATTAAAAAAAAAAAATTACTAATGGATCAATGTTCGACCTATGTGTGTTCTCTTGTGGTAACTGTAACCTAACCTAACCTCATCAAAGAGGACTTCCACAACTTGCATCAACAAAAAGCTGTAAACATAAGCCTTGCAGTCTCTATAAGATATGTGCGTTCTCTTGTGGTAACTGTAACCTAACGTAACCTCATCAAAGCGGACTTCCACAACCTGCATCAACAAAAAGCTGTAAACATAAGCCTTGCAGTCTCTATAAGACAGATGTTTATAGGAAATAACAAGTATGCAAGAGAAGGAGTTAAAGATTATAAGAAAAGGTAATCAGAAAGGCTACTAAAAATACATAAGGCCTTAGAATGGCTCATATGTATCATCCCCAGGTCTGGTAGACTAATTTAAAAAATCTTGTTTATTGGACTTAAAAGACCTGACGGGAACCAGGTTAGCCGAGTGGCAACATGCTCGTCTTTAGACTGTTGAGTCCGGGGTTTAATGCTCACTCCGGCAGTCAATTTTTTCACTTGGGAGTAAATAAATCTGAGTTAAACCTGTTTTCAATTATTGGTGTTCCTCGGCCTTTCAGCCATACCATGATAAAGCAGAATAGGTTGATGATTTTTAACGTAGAGCCTTTTCGCCACGTCTCGAGAACCAACCGTCCGCTCACTAATGATACAGAACGAAACGTCCTCGTGAAGTGCTCAAGGTGGACCTCGCGGAGGCGGACTTCCACGACCTACATCAATGAAAGCATTTCAGCTTATGCCAGTTAGTTTCTAAAAAGGACTGAGGGTTACTTGATGAGAGGATTCATCAAGGATTACAGGGGAAAAATTAAATAGGAAAAAACAAGGGTAACAGTTAATAGCGAGTTCAGAGATAGTAAAGAAGGTAAGTTAGGGATAGAGTTAGAGGTAGCAAGAAAGGATGCAGAGAGAAAGTAGGAGAAGCATCCAGACGGTAGCCCGCCGCGACATGCCGGGCAGACCCTTGTCTGCCACAAACAAGCCACAACTAGCCAAGTCCGAATAAAACAATCTGAGTTAAACCGTTAGTCCTGAGCCTGCAGAATGTCAGGTACTCCTTAAAGATCCCTACTCTAAATGAACTTGAGTTAAACAAAATTTAGGACTCCCAAAGTAAAATCAATGTTCATTGTGTGGTATTGGCTCTTTAGTTGTACTTCTCTAATATTGCAGAGAAATATAATATATTTAATTGAATATAATATATTCAATATTTTCTATAGTGAATATTCTATTTTATTGTCATCAGGAGAAGAAAAAGAAGAAGATCTAATACACGACCTAGGTGTGTTCCCTTGTGGGACTGCCATTGTAACTTATCCTAGATTACCTGACATTGTATATTTACAATTTTTTACTATAACAAATTCAATTGATACAACTTTATACTATAGTGTCGATATCCAAATTTTGACCCAAATACATCACTTTCATTACTCTGCAATTCGTATTAATGTAAATGATTGTAATACACATTTAAAAGTAAACAGATTAAAAAGTAACTTTACATCTCAAACTGAAGTAGCAATGGTCCGTCAATGTAATGCTCTATATTTCATATAGTTAAAAAAGGAATACTCCATTCTGAAGTTAGAAGTAAATGAAAGTAGTATTTATTACTTCATAAAGAGGTAAACGGAAGTTGATAAATAAAATTCGCTCTTTATTTAATATAGATTTAAATGAAACTATACTCCATGTTACACTAACTATACAATTATATATGTTTTCAAAGTACTGTGTATTTGAATTTTGGACATTTCACTGTCCAAAATGAACAATGTCTTGTAAATATTATGTTACCGATTTGTATAGATTCTAAAGCTAGCAAAAATGAAGAAGTTATAAGGGCAAGCTGATATTTGGGAAACTGATAAAGGCAAACAGCCAAGTGGAATAAGTATCCAAGAGTCCATTAAGGTGAGTGTCAGTTCTTTATGGCGTCAACGTCCAAGTAAGTCTACGTGCTCCTAACTCCTTCCTCGCAACTTCATATCTAATTCGAGTTCAGATTGCAAACTCAAATATAAATATAATAATACTTATATAAGTTTTGACTAGAATAGCAAATGTTGAAAGAAAAAGAAAGATGATTTTATTAAAAAACTGATATGTTATGAAATATATTAATTTAAGGTATCAAACTTTTTACTTATTGCACTATATATTCGATACATACATTCTCTAACACCCCCCTTCTCACTCTATCTCTCTCTCGCTCCCTCTGCTTCAAGACATACAACCAGCCAAATTTATACAAAATTCATTATACAATGAACACGTGAATTAAAAAAGCCCAACTAAAAACATTTATAAAACTCGGGAGCATTACTGATTAGTAAACACTGCGTTTATATATATATATATATATATTATATTTGGGGAACAGTCCTTCATTTATACATGTGAGATTAAATTTTCTGTAATTTTTTAGATGAAGACTTCGAGATTTGGAAAAGAAATCCAAAAAACTAATTAAGACAAAAGTGGGCAGAAAATTTAATCTCACATGTATATATATATATATATATATAAGTTCAACATTTTGAACTCGTATTGTGTCCAGTTTGAATCGTATTTCCGTTTATCAAGTGAATATATATGTATGATAAAAACTTTAGTATCATGTTCATTATTAATTATTTTTTATCGAATTTCAGAATGTTATTCTAATGTTTTACTGATGAATTTAAATTAGTTAAATATCATTTAAATTATTATTATTATTATTATTATTAAATATAATTAGCCCGTAATTTAATGTTATAATTGTTTATCATAATATCATTTTACTCTATCATAGTGCACTGAACTAAAATATACCTGCCCTATTTCTATACCTCAATGTATTTCAGTCTAAAATAGACCATCTAAAGGGTATTGTTTGAAAACTTTATACTTATTCATTATGAACATTTTGAACTATAAATCAAGGGTCGGTTCACATTAGTATGCAGTATTCTACTTTCCCAAACTAAATCGGCTTGTTGGCTGACTGACTCTGCTTTTGAGTGGGGGTTCACAGGTAACAGTTCGTTATCCATTCCTCCTCACACTACTTGCCTTGTATTACTACTATTTCCAGAAAGTTTCACAACTATATTAAACTGCAAGCTTTTGCCTTTTAATCACGGTAATCATTCTAGGATATTCAAAGCTTCTAGCAGCCACAATTGTTTTTCATCTTTTTCTAGGGCTATTATCTGTTTTCTTTTTATTTTTGTATTTAATATTTTTTTTTGTATAGAGCTGAAAAACTTAAAATGTTACCCCTCCGATGGTGATACTTCTTTGGGAGTGAATATTGAATCTCTCAAAGAAGAATGATTTTACTTTAGGAGCCTTAAATTTTGCCTAACTCAAGTACCTAACTCAACCACATCTAACTAACTACCTGACATCGTACGGGCTCGGGACCGACAACGTTTTCACGTTTTCTCCGAGGGACGACGTGCTCAGATTTCTTCATCCCTCACATGAATAAACCGATTACCAGAATGGGTATCGAACCCCAGACCTATCAGTTCAGAGGCAAGTACGTTCACCACTGAGCGAACCTGTCCCCAAGTTTAATGTACCAACCAGCAGTTTTCTGTCTATTTTTTGTTGTGTGTTTACTTCATTTGCTTTTTAGAGATCCAAAAAAAAAAGTTCATACGTCTAGGAACTGATGTTTTTAAACCAAAGCACTTTGCAATTTTAAAATTCGCAGTTTCCAGTTGTACATCTAAATTCGTACACAAAGTTGTTACTTGTAGGGGTTGCTTAGTTGTACTGATTTTTCAACTTTTTCATTTAATCAGTTGGACTATGGTTCTGGTTTTGTAATACGAGGATGGTCAAGACACCTATTGAATTTTGCGCGCTCTTTAATACTGTAATTCCAAAATTTTATTTGTAATGATGGTACACCTTTCACGATCATATGATCACAGTTTTGACTATATAGCATGTAATGTTTTTTATGTGAGAACCATAAATGTTAGACTCATGGTTGCATGCTCGGCTTTTGAGAAAATATATACCTGTTGAATAATTTATACCAGTAGAATAAACTTTTGTTTGCTCGAGTTGACTCACTATATTCCACTGTCATTAAAACAGTTTTTCAGCACTTAATACTTAATTTTTTACATTAATTTGTTAAATTATTACAAACGCTCTGCTCCATTATTTTCAACAACAAAAATCGCGGAACACGCAAACACTCGTCTAGCATCTCAGATAAAACCAACACATACTATATAGTCAAAACTGTAAACATATGATCGTGAAAAGTGTACCAACACAACAACAAAATTTGAAATTAGAGTGTACTGAGCGCACGAAATTTGAAAAGTCAACTTACTTTTTGATTACACCTCCTATATGATTCTTTTCAATATTGTCTTTTGGTGTTTTCACATTGAACATTGTTTCATATTATCGGATTCAGTACTTTCATATCGTTTTGGTAATAGTTAGAGAATTGATTTTGTTAAACAATAATTGTATGACTTTCCTTCGGAATCGTTCTCCTTGAAAAACTTCGTTATTTATGCATCCTTTAGCAGTTTATCAAAGTTTCTGTTGCTGTGTTGATATTTATAATGACCTGTTTAGGCTTGCCAACTAACTAAATGAAAATTTTCTAACTGGATGATGATTTATACTTCCTGTTAATGACTTTATTATGGTACTCTTGAATCTTCATGGAAACAATGTCAAGTACCTTGTTATCGTACATAATTTTTCCTTTAGTTTGTTTCTAGGTCTGTACAAAAAAGGATGTTTAATATAACGGTAACCGAAATGATTATTTGAGCTTAGAACTGGCTAAGTTACTATAATATTTCAGTATTATTTTATCAGATGGTGATATATTTCAATCGTTATATATAATCAATATTTGCTCAGTTTTATAGTGACTTACAGTTATTCAAATGATATTATAAAATGAAATCAGAATCTACTTCAATAATGAACTTCAAAGAAATAAAATTGTGAATGGACTTACATTAAGCCGGCTTATTGTAAAATTCTTCATAAAAAAATATGTTTGTGACCCTGAGGTCTTGATCATGTTTACGATCAAAAACAAACCAACTGTGACCTTCAGCCTACATTTCCCTTTGTGTAATGGTCTCTTTTATGCCAAAGTTGGGAGCAAATTAAAAAATAAATTAACTTTAGCGGTTAGCCAAATCAATGAAAATTGTAGCCATATATATTTGTATAATGGCTTTAAGGGATCCAATGTCTCTTTTTGTTTGATTATGATTTTGTGGTGTGATTGACCACGGCTTGCAATTTCCGATCTGTCTTGGAACGGAAATATTTTATCTATCTATCTAATGGATAGAGCCAAACCAATGGTTAACTGAATACTACAGCTCGTGGTAGATTCAATATGATCTGATTTAAAATAGATCAATATTCGCTTTTGAAATACAGTATGATTTACTTTGTTCATATTGTCCTCTGTCAGGATACGGCACTGTGAATGATGTGGTTTTCAAACCAACAATAGGTATGTATGGTTGAATTGCAGAAATTTGGCAATATCTTCACTGAACTTTTTTTAATCTGTTAAATATAAAAGAAATGTATGCAGTAAAATTTTATGAACATCGAACTTTTTTAATATTAAGGATCAAATACCAAAACAGGCACACTGAACAAGGCCTATGATGTTTTAAAACCCTATAAAACGTAGTATAGTACATTTGGAAATTTTTGACCAAGACTATAGAACTTCCAAGAATAAGACTACCATGACTATGATATTCTGAAAACCCTATAAAACGTAGTTAAGTACATTTGGAAGTTCTTTGACCAAGACTATAGAACTTTCAAGAATCAGAATGCCGAGACTATGATATTCTGAAAAACCTATAAAACGTAGTTTAGGACATTTGGAAGTTCTTTGACCAAGACTATAGAACTTTCAAGAATCAGAATACCAAGACTATGATATTCTGAAAACCCTATAAAACTTAGTTAAGTACATTTGGAAGTTCTTTGACCAAGACTATAGAACTTCCAAGAATCAGACTACCAAGACTATGATATTCTGAAAACCCTATAAAACGTAGTTTAGTACATTTGGAAGTTCTTTGACCAAGACTATAGAACTTCCAAGAATAAGACTATCAAGACTATGATATACTGAATACCCCTTTAAAACGTAGTTTAGAACATTTGGAAGTTCTTTGACCAAGACTATAGAACTTTCAAGAATCAGAATACCGAGACTATGATATTCTGAAAACCCTATAAAACGTAGTTTAGTACATTTGGAAGTTCTTTGACCAAGACTATAGAACTTTCAAGAATAAGACTATCAAGACTATGATATACTGAATACCCCTTTAAAACGTAGTTTAGAACATTTGGAAGTTCTTTGACCAAGACTATAGAACTTTCAAGAATCAGAATACCGAGACTATGATATTCTGAAAACCATATAAAACGTAGTTAAGTACATTTGGAAGTTCTTTGACCAAGACTATAGAACTTCCAAGAATAAGACTATCAAGACTATGATATACTGAATACCCCTTTAAAACGTAGTTTAGAACATTTGGAAGTTCTTTGACCAAGACTAAGATTTCAGAATGATACTAAACTTAATCTGAAAACTAAAAAGTAGTTTAGTACATGAATTTAAAACTATAGAACAGTCAGACTACTGATATTCTGAAAACCCTATAAAACGTAGTTTAGTACGTAGTTAGAATCAAGAATAGATATAACAAGACTATGATATCTGAAAACCCTATAAAACGTAGTTAGTACATTTGGAAGTTTTTGACCAAGACTATAGAACTTTCCAAGAATAGATATCAAGACTATGATATTCTGAAAACCCTATAAAACGTAGTTTAGTACGATTTGAAGTTCTTTGACCAAGGACTATGATATTCTGAAACCTTTAAAACGTAGATTTGAATCAGATTAGAAGTTTTATACAAGGACTATGATATTCTGAAAACCCTATAAAACGTAGTTTAGTACGATTAGAAGTTTTATAACAAGGACTATGATATTCTGAAAACCCTATAAAACGTAGTTTAGTACGATTAGAAGTTTTATAACAAGGACTATGATATTCTGAAAACCCTATAAAACGTAGTTTAGTACGATTAGAAGTTTTATAACAAGGACTATGATATTCTGAAAACCCTATAAAACGTAGTTTAGTACGATTAGAAGTTTTATAACAAGGACTATGATATTCTGAAAACCCTATAAAAACGTAGTTTAGTACGATTAGAAGTTTTATAACAAGGACTATGATATTCTGAAAACCCTAAAAAACATTTTATATCTTTTGAGGTAAAATGGATAAACAAACAAAAGTTTCCACACAAATGATTAAATCATACTCGTAAGTTGTGCAATCCGTAATTCTGTGGTATTTACTCATTCTGATACCACAAAATTACGGATTTCACAACTAATAATTTTTTTTATCTTTATTGACAACGGTAGACTTTTAAATTTAGCTTTATAACTTCTTTTTTATATTTCATGAGGCTATTAAGCTATCAAGGATGAGGATAACCTAGCTATTAAGGTTACCCTAGTATTGTTATGAATTGTAGTTATTCAATTAAATAGGATGATACACTTTATGTTTTTAGTATTCTATATTCTGTGTCAGCTTCAATTATTTGAAAGCGCTATAATAATCATCCACGTAAAGTAATATTGCTTTCAGAAATATCTCTCCGATATCTCCTTATTCGATATTATATATGTATGATCTTCTTCAGGCATCTGCCAACTGTTATATTCTCAAGTCAATGAAAACATATGATCTTTAATAAAGTACCCTATGAAAAGCTCTCGTTTACTTGTTTCAGATGTTTAACTTAATTAGCGGTTGTTGCGGTTGTAAGACACTCTTTACATATGAGAAATTTCTCTATGCAGTGAATCAATCAAGAAAGTTTTCCCACTTGGCGCAGAACATAACTCAAACAGTGAAAACCTTCCTTCACACTGGAAAGTTTTACCAAAACTCAAACAATTGGCAAACAATACACTGGAATTTGATATACCTAACCTCAACTAGAAAAGTTAACTAGAATTACTGCTGACTCTATGGTTGCTATTATATTCTAATTTGCATATACATCAAAAACGGTTTTACTAAAAGGTCATGCTGCAAGAGTGGTTCATTGACTTACTTTTTAGCATTGTTTTTATCTTCAAAGTAGTTCGAATGAATTTGGGATGATGACGGATGTCAAAACATTGGAACGAGTTTTTTTAGTTTCTTCAGTGTGACTGGTAATTAAACAGAATTAAAAGTCCCACTGGACTATTAACTCAAAGTTATAATTAACTCAAATAGGAATATAGGACATGGGTAAGGTGACTTAGCTGCTTCGGAGAAGTACTTCTACCAACTGACGAAGCATGTCGAAATATAGTAGTGAGTCTTGTATGTCTATGCTCATGTTTCACTCCTTTCGTTATTATATATATATAAAATAAGGTTTCAAATAAACACGTGAAATAACAATCAATGATCAAACCCAACAAAAATGTTGGGTTTTTGACTCTGACAAAGACCGCTTGTTACAGTTGAAAGATCTTAGTCTTGTTTTCCCATTTCATATTGTGGATTGATATATATATATATATATATATATATATATATATATATATATATTGGTGTATGAAGGCAGCAGGTCTTCTCTTCAACAGGTATAATTAAAGTTGGCAGCAGCTTCTGCGTTGACCAATTTCTTACTGATGTTCTCTATTTTCCTAACTAGTTTTCGGTAACTTTCGGGTATTTTCCAAAGGAGTTCTGCTAACGACATGAGAGGAAAGAATTTGAACACTAAACACTTTAACACTTTAAACTAAAACTATAATCTGAAACTTAATCTAAAACACAAGCTTTCGGCTTACATTAGCCATCATCAGGTAAAAACGAAAATATTAAACAAGGCAAAAAGGTACAGTACTAAGGGCAGTTAACAACTAACTATTATAGAAAATACATGAATATTGTTATTACCACTGAGGTTAGTATGATTAATATTAGAAATAGAAAAGCAAGGAATGCGGAAGGGAGGGAGGTGCGAATGGGAGGGTATGCAGGGCAGGGCACTGCACCCCAACTACCTGCTTGTCCCCTCACCGACCTCTCTTACTATCTTTACTCTTTACCTCTCTTACTCCTTTGGAAAATACTCGAAAGTTACCGAAAACTAGTTAGGAAACTAGAGAACATCAGTAAGAAATTGGTCAACGCAGAAGCTGCTGCCAACTTTAATTATATATATATATATATATTTCGTTGAACAGCTGACCGTATTTCGCTGATGTCATTTTCTTCACTAGTTTTTCAAGGTTTCTGAATACCTTCTTCTTTCCTTCATCCAAACGTTGGAGAATGTTAATTAAGTTATAACCGACATGTTTCGACTGGCTTCCAGTCATCTTCAGGGTGATTAATTAAACAAAGAAGAAAATTATTAGTCTTTGGAGTTGGTATTAAGACACATTATACATTAGAAGTTTGAAGTAGCTGCTCTTGGGCCTGGTTCTCAAGAGCTACTGACTGAGGTGGGGTGGATGGTGGGGTGGGGGTACTGATAGTTAACGGTTTTTTCATCCAATCAGACGCATATAGTTTAAGCACTCTTTCGCTACTACCCGTCTGAATATTTATTGTAGGTTTATTCTGTTTAATTATTATTGCTAATTATTATTCAGGCTAATTATAAAAGCAGGCTAAGTAGAAAAATGCTGGAAGACAACATTGAAGTATTATATGCAGAAAATAATCACACGAGGCTGCATATAATTGAATCATTATGCATAAAGGAAAAGAAGCCGAACATTAATGATCAGTCCTGTTGTTTTTCCAGAATTTTAAAGTTACATTCGTGAAAAATAACTATATAGTGATTTAAATAATGTTGTGTAAATGTTCATGTAGGGAATTTTGTAGCAAACCTGTTACTCATTTTTATTAAGGTAGTGTTTTTTAAAAGTATATTTTATTATTAGTTATGTTTGATAGAAGTGATGTAATTGTCATTGTAAATAAGTATTTATTAGAATTATTAAAAAAACCTTGTATATAGAATCCTTGAGAATGGTCAACGTAGACCGAAACGTCGGTCTACCCTGAAGATGACTGGAAGCCAGTCGAAACATGTCGGTTATAACTTAATTAACATTCTCCAACGTTTGGATGAAGGAAAGAAGAAGGTATTCAGAAACCTTGAAAAACTAGTGAAGAAAATGACATCAGCGAAATACGGTCAGCTGTTCAACGAAATATATATATATATATATATTGGTTTCCGGCGTGCTTGGTCATCCATTCTCTTTTCTCCTGAAGACGGATCATCCGAAAATTTGAGTTTGTAAGTGTGTCTCTTTCTCTGTGTGTTGCTTTTCTTCATTTTTGAACTGATATATATATATATATATATATATATATATGATTCGTTTGGATGGTGACCAATAGGAAAGTAGAGTATTTTGTAGGTCCAAGAGTGCGGCTGGAATGTCTCAGTTACTCACTATCCAAAGGAATCATATATCTTTCCCATAACAACTCATATAAACCAATATATATATATTATATAAAATAAAATTTTACAATAATTACATGAAATATGGACAATGTTCAAACCACAATAAAAATAGGAAAAAAACTAAGATCCTTCAAGATCTTAAAACCCAGTTGGGTTTCCACTGTGACGAAGACAGTTTGTCTCGGTTGAAGGATCTTAACCTTTTTTACTATTTCTTATTGTGTTTTGATATTTATATATAAATAGATTAAAAGGATTGTAGAGGTTAATATAAAGAAAAGGTCAAAGGTCAATAATGAACAAGAAACAAGGGGTTAGAATAATTCATTCATTCATTATTGACCTTTGACCTTTTCTTTATATTAACCTGTACTATCCTTTTAATCTATTTATAGCAATGACTAAGCATGAGTCATCGATTTTAATTTAACATGTCACTTGGCCAACTCCTTTTCCAGTTGAACCCTGTTAGCAGGAGGTTAGTTCGTAGGATCGAATCTCTCAGTCTTAAGATCGTGAATGCCGAGACTGCGGCTAATTTTAATTATATATATATATATATATATATATATACAGGGTTTTGACTCTGACGAAAACCGCTTGTTCCGGTTGAAAGATCTTAGTCTTTTTTTTCCCATTTCATATTATGGTTTGATCATTGATTGTTATTTCACGTGTTCAAGTGAAATCTTGTTATAATCATATATCATGAAAAAAATAACCCTAAACTTGGCTGGTATTTATTTCTTAAGAAGCTTCTCAGTTTTCCTAAATAACACTCGTATTATTTCCTCTATACAGTAAAGCACGAGAATATTCACCCAAGATGTTGTTCATGTCCTGAAGATTAATTTTTTTTGCAAATAATTTTATATCTTATATTAAAAACAGGTACAGTGATGAAGTATATAAGCAGTTTACTTCTTTGTTTACGGCTTTTGACATTTTATGATCTGTTGAATCCGTTTTTGATTTATTCAGAATTTTTTCTTTCTTTTGTTTAATATAAGTCTGTTTTGGGGTAATTTTGTATTGCTGGGAAGGAATAAGTCTATTCTGGTTGTATTTAAGTGGAAATTCATATTTGCGGTATGATTTTTTGTAATCATAGAATCAATTAATCTCTAGGTATTACTTTATGAAGATTTACGAAAAAATAGTTTGACTTAAGTCATGTGCTTGTAAACCAAACCGACTTTACCCTGTTCATTTCGTTTCGTAAATTCTGAATATATCTCCTATCCATTTTGATAAATATAGTTCAAAATTAATTAGTATTTCTTTTTTTTTAGGTTTACTGTATCCTGTGTGTAATTTCCCAGTACCAAGAGTATAAGGCAGGAAGAGGCACTTTGGCATACGATGTGGCCAATCAGAATAATCAGGTGAGTCCATACAATTAATTCACTGACGACTGATTCATTAGCCTCTGATCACTAGTCCAATATGCCGTTGATAACCATTTTTATCTCAATCAAGTGTTTCTGATCTTATACGAGTATATATATATATATATATATATATATATATATATATACACTTTAACACATAGAAAAGAACACAGAAAGACACTACAGAACTCACTTCGATATTTCGACATCCGTCGTCATCGGGAAGAAGTGCAAAGTACTCGCGTTGAGAAGCAAACTGCTACTCTTATTTTATATATATATATATATATTATATTATATATATATAATAATTCAAAACGAAGGAAACACACAGAAAGACACAGTAATAACTCACATTTTTATTAGGAAGCCCTGCCTTCCTGCGGGACTCTTCGCTCTTCACACCTCCTGATGACAACGATGGTCGAAATATCGATGTGAGTTATGTCTGTGTCTTTCTGTGTGTTTCCTTCGTTTTGAATTCATTTTATTTTATTTAAAAAAGTCCGCTGGACGGTTTCTTTTAATTGTATATATATATATATATGTCGTTTTTATATTTCTTCCTATGTTTCACAGTTTATTTTAAGTATATAAACTGTGAAAAATAAACTCTAGAACATAGTAAGAAACATAAAAAAAAATTCACTTTTCAATATTTCGACCGTCAATATTCGACTTTTCAATATTTGATGAAGAAGAGGATTCATTCATCAATATCAGAGGATGATCACCATAACGGTCGAAATACTGAAAAGGTAGTCTTTATTATGTTTATTTCTATGTGTCATAGTTTATTTTAAGTGTAATCTGTCCTGCTGGACCGCATTTCGTTTATCACCTATACCATATGATATTAGTATATGCAAATATATTATAATTATTTTTCCTTAATTGGGCAAGCTGTTATACTCTGGTATTTTACTCATATTGGGGGATTTAAAAAATGTCATCATCACATAATAATAAGTGTAATATGAAAACTAACGAGCGTTTTGAACGTGTTCTTCTTTAGATTTACATGTAAGAAACAAACGCATATCTGCAAGCTTTGAGAACATGAGAGTGAATTATTTGAAATTGAATACAATATATGAGTTTTGAATGCACTATTGAGGTCTTTAACAAGGGAATTAATAGTTTTTATTAAGGGAATGACTTAGTTAATCTTGATTTCATGTTTTATGAAGGTTCAGGATCAATTAAGTAATTTTTTATACTGATTCCCTTGTTAGAAACCTCAATAGTGTAATTCAACATTCATATATTGTATTCAATTTCAAATAATTTGCTCTGATTTATATTTCTTTTTGATGTAAACCTGAAGTGTTTGAAACGATTGTTAGTTTTCAAATTAAACTTTTTTTTTTGTGGAGACGTAATTTTATACTCCCTCATTACAACTACCCTGAGAGGGTTAACAAGTAATAATGATACATACTAAAAAAATATAAAATACAAGCATGGATATACTACCCATTGATAGTACTTCATATTTTGAATTGCTTTTGATCACTTGTAATAAGTCTTCTTAGTTATCATTGCTAAGCAGATCTCAAGTTGAACATCTTTTCAGCTTTCTTATAGGGTCGTTAAGAATCTGGTGGGATGATAATTGCTAAATGAAACGATTTAGGTTGGTAGGTAAAGATTCATAAAATTTACTTTATTGTGATCGAATTTCATGAAGGTTAAAAGAAATTGTCAAATCGTTATGAATGGTATTCTTAGAAACATGAAAGAAAGCTTGTACAATTTTACGAAGGATTATCAATTACGGATCGAAGGATTACAAATCATTCGATTTGTATTATAGTATATATAAGCCTTTTGTTGTGTAGAGTCAAATTTAATGTTTCTACTGAGAATTATTATTTTTCTTTAAGTGAAATACAGTGATCGTAAAAAAACTTGTTTTTCAAATAATTTTAAGATTTTCACGATTTAAGGTCTCCTTAAATCGTTGATATTTTATTTACATGTCTGCCTGAGTATATAAATTTTGTAAATTGTGTCAATTAAACTGTATGACAGATTATAGTTAAATTTAACAGTTTTATTATACTCAGTGTAGAAAAGAAACACTATTATTTTTGAAAAATATTGAAATATGCAAAAAGATATCATATTGTATTTTGTGCAAAAATAATATTAACTTTCTCCGCACTTCTAGTCACTTAAAAAAATGAAACTATGATCCTAGTTTGATTAAATCTTTAAAAAAAAATTATGAATTTTGCAATATCGCTGAAGGTAATATAACACAAAAAGGAAGAACTTTTAAGTTTCCCGTGTAGTCTCTGATCGGATATATTTAGGTTGATTTTCTAAAAATTTTGTGATATTAAATTACTTAATTTATTAGATTATTAGGATATTAAAAAAATATTGAATTTTTAATTTTGATTTCAAAAGTAAATTAATATTTTCAGAACTTATTAACAAAAATTACAAAACCTGTCACATCAGTTTTAATAAACATATACTCTAAAAAAATGAATTCAAAATTTTCTGGCATTTTAATTGATATCAGATACAATAGAAAACTGTTCTGAAATAAGGACAACCCAACTTTTAAAGGGGTCCTGTTAAGTTGATAGTGAATCAAACAATTGGCAGGAAAATAAAATTAAATTTGATAAGATTTTGATAATGAAATTTGATAAATGAAACCTATATGCATATATGTATATATATTTAAAAGTATATGCATATTTGTATATGTATATGCATATGTACATATATGATGTATTAAGTATATACAATTTAACCTATGCTTAAATTGGTTAATAGTAATAATATATCCAAATGCATATTTATAATCTGGAAAATGAATGTTGTTAACAGGTGCATAGACTCTTTTTGATAGATGTATAATTATTTTTACAAACAACTATATCCAATATCCAAACAAAAATTATAACTAAAAAAATCAAATACTACGGGAATCGAGCCATTGAATGAGTGTTTAAAGGTAACCGCATTACTGATTGGTAACCGGTAACTTTCATTAAATAGTTTCACTTAAAGAAAATCATCTCACAACATACAATGCTGTTCCGTTCAAATATATTAATGAAAATCAACGTCCAAACCACAGTAAGAAATGAGAAAAAAGTCTAAAATATCTTTCAGTTATAACAAGCGATAACATGAGTTGTTGAAATTTGTCTTTGACGAAGGCCACTTGTTATGGTTGAAAGATCTTAGTTTTTTTCTCAATTCATAATGTGCTTTGGACTTTCATTTTTTTTTCACATTTTTATTGTGAAATCTTTATATCTGTGAAAGTTTAGTAATAGTGTCAAACGATTTTTTTTTCAAAATAGTTCCAAAAGCCCAGATACACACCGAATGTTATAGATGGTTACACAACCTTTTTTTTTTTACACAATCAATATTTTTAAAATAAATACATAATATTTTTGAAAATATTCTGAAAAGTAAGAATAAGCAGCTTCCTTAAATACTTAGATAATGAGAATAAGATTTGTGATTAATTATCTAAAATTCTTGAAAGTATAATCCCTATGATTATAATTCCAAATTGATAGGGATTAAACGTTGAACTTGCTAAATCTACAGGATGCTAAAGTTTTGTGGCTGCGAATATCCTGAACGTTTAATATTCAAGTTAAGATTTAAATCTAAATTTGGCTTTGTTTAAAATATTTGTTTGTTTTGCTTAATTTAAGATTTAAAAATCAAAAGAGTCCAAGTACCAACATCTTTTTTTTAGGAAGTTGACACAACGGTTATTTATTTACCATACATAGAGCCTTTTCATTGTGTTACTGGTGGTGCTTAGTATCAGTACTATAGCACGGTAGTGAGAGGCAAGATTCTAAGTCCGAGTCCGAGTCTTGAGCCCGACCAGACCCAAAATTTGGGCCGGATTGGACCCAAAATATGAAATTTTGAAGCATGTATCAATAAAATCTCTGGTGTAAGGGTATACAAAAGAAAAAAAACACATACACTACTGGAAGGTCGCTACAACACACACACACACACACAACAACACACACACACACACACACACAGACAATCAATATTAAACAACTTCTAAAATCTACTTAGATGATTTAAAAACATAATAATTTCAAAATCATAAATTTATAAAGAATATATTATCATTAAGTTAAATTTATTTTTTTACTTACTAAATTTTAATTATCTTTACTAATGAGCCAAAATGAATGACACTACTTAATAAAATAAACCCTTTTAGATATTGATATCATTTGTGTCAGTATTCTATGTTATGGTGTTTTAAGTTTTTCATTTGTTGCAATTCCTACAAATATAAATCTTCGAGGCTGGAAGATTTAACTATAATTTACAATATTTTGTCTTCAGCAGTAAATAGTAACATCATCTGACGAATACTCTAGAAAGTGTTTGATGATACATAACGGCAAGAGACATCTGTGCTTATCACTTTATCCCCCATTGGTGTTCTTATTTTGATTTTTGCAAGTTGTACTACTATGCTTAAACATTTTTAAAATACTTTTGGCTTAAAAGAATCGTTTGTGTTGCTAATTTTATATTTGAATCCCCTATGATTCCACATAATACACTACTCAGATAAGTTTTTAGTCTTATTATTCAAAATAAGAAAAAAAAATCTGGAATGGCCTACACTCAACTTTACTATAAGTAAATATAATATCAAACTTCTTAACAAACAATTAATTTTTGTTTTATTTTTATGTAATTATCGTTATGAATTAGATATAGTCATTAGCTCTATCCATTACTGTAGAAATGGTTGAAAATCGTACTGTCTGTTCTAATCCGTCCAATATCACGTATATTGGTTTGTGTTCTAGTTGATCTAACATCACGTATATTGGTTTTGGATCGGATAAATAAGTTTCATAAACTCCAACTGAATGTATTGTGTCTAGAAAAAATGACGTCTAATTGATCATTTCTATTAGTTGTTACTAAGTCCCGTTCTAAGAATCAATATAACTTATATTGGCTTAAATAACTACATAAGCATTGTTTTGTTTGTATTGTAGTTATGGTCTCCTAAGGACTTAATATTATTACTAAAGTTTAATTTTTTTAAATATTTAACTTCATTCTTAATGCGCCTCACTCAAACTGTATACAGGCCACCTATGTGACGCCAAATCAGTCCATTTATTCACATAAAAATCAAAAATGATGCCTCGTTTATCAGACAGCAAATTTGCCACTTCACAGAACCAACAATTATCCCTGCCTATCACATAACCCCATAACAGCCTACACCAACACCAAATATTCAGTAATTAGTGAACAAATACTTATAATATTATTTACTCACATATCTCCCATTTTACGTTCTAAACATAAATTCACCGAGATCTTAAAATCCCCTTGTTGGCGACTAAGCAGAAGACCGCTAGAAACTATTATACAGTGAACTCTCAACTCATCCAAATCTACTTACTCAAAATCTTCCCTAACTAGTAATCCTGTTTTGATTTGTAATCATGTCTCTCGACCTTTCGGCCATTCGATGAGCAAAGCACAACAGATCGATGCTTTTTAACGTGAGAGCCTTTAGCCACGTCTGGAAGCCCACTACAATCCACCTACAGAAGGGTTGTGTCGTGCCTCAGATGAGACCAAACTAGTAATCCCCACAAACGGCTATGGCCACGTGATCTTCTGTCGTCATAAAGATTAAATATAGTTTACGGAGTGCCACCAATAGGTGCCACCCGATTTCTGCTACAAAATCAAAACGGTAAAGGAGAAACCCTGAAACAAAATTACTACTAAATACATGAAATTATAGTTGAAGTAATTAAAAATAGAAAAAAAGATTATATACATATAGCCCTCTTCATATAGTGCAAAATCGAGCGAACTTTTCACCCTTTGACGTCGGCGCAGGGAAACATACCGTCACCTTGTACCCTTCATAGTTCCTGCAGTGAGTAAAAAACCACCCAGACAGTCCCCTTTCCCTACGACTTGTCGTTCAGCTGCAGAGGCTGCGTAAATCGCAAATTTGAACATTGATATAAAAAACTTTTGAACCTGTTGCGAAGTTCGCAAATTTAATCTTCCTTCAATATTGGAAGCGATGGTATCACCATCTAGTGGGGATGGGTAATCACTCCAAATGTTTTTGTAATCATAATAATATACAATTATTATGTATATAAAAACAACAGTTAACGAATCATCCAAAATGTTTTTAGTTGTAATAATAGCTCATATTTGAAAATAAATATTAATAATAAGTAAGCAAAAAAGAAACGGTGTTCTGATGATAATAATGATAAATGAAAAACATTGTCTTATGATTGTAAATTTGAGAAGTATAAGTTCTTGTTGTACTTATTTACTCTCATATCACTTGTTAATATTTAGTCAAATTTCAAGGGCAAGCTGTTATCGTTAATATTATTTTGATATCTCTTACGATTGTAAAAGAAGATTGAAGCATCACCTCAAGTTGAACAACACAATGGAATCAAGCCTCTAGTACTTACCCACTGTAAATTGCCAGTCACAGTCCAAGGACTTGGTATTTTTAGCTTAAAAGCATTTGTTTGTCCATTATTTCTTGTGTTTGATCAATATGTCGAACTCAACCATTTTCTGTCAATTTTCAATTTATCTAAAGTAAATTATTAAATTAAATGTGAAGAAAGCTTGGATATTTTCTATTTTCCATAGAATAGATTTTGATTATTTCATAACATTTTTGAGAAATAATTTTTTTGAACATAAGATAGTTACCCCTCAAAATTGTATTTACAGTAAAGTTTATAATATATTGGCAAGAAATTTCATAGAATACAATGTTTTTTCTATATATTAGGGAATAATATATCATTTTGGGTTGAATACAAATTTTTATATTTTATTTTAGTTACCCCTAAAAAAGAGAGAAATATTATAGTTGCATGATTTTCAATGTTTTTTTCGAGAATCTTAGTTGATTTTGAGTCAGAAAGAAATTTTAAATATAATTTTTCTCCATTTTCGTTTTTTGGTCCCTTTGTGCATTTTTCACAAACAAGAATGAATTAGACTGGCGCAGACGAAATGGTTAAGGATGCTTCCCATCCCACCATCAACCACTAGGTGAAGACACGTAAGAGGGTAATTCTCACTTATCCATTTCATTTTAAACAATGAAAATATCTTCTTGAAAAAAAAAGAACAGTCACATATTCATAAGACATTAATAGTATATTACATTTAGTGTTACAAATCCCATTTATTAGTTGCGATTCTTGTTCGATTCTATTATAAATTTAATTAGTTCAATTAACAGATATAAATATATTTTTATAAATAACTTACCAATTGGTCATATCACCAAACAAAGTTGAAGAAGAAACACCGCTGCACCTGCTGGCTGATTGTCAAGCCACTGTTTTACACAGAGGCTGGTGCTTCGGGACAATCAACAAAACCATAGAAGAGCTTTTACCGTTGGACTCAGCAAAAGTGCTGAGCTTCTTGGAGGCGTTGAAGCTAACTGGGGTACTATAGTACAGAAGGGGGCAAAGTACAACAGTTCTTAGGACGCAGTACTACAATCCCTCTCAACAAATAAATAAATATATCATCCAGAACGTTCATTAGTTTTTCTAAACATGACAACCACTTGTTAATTGGAATCAACTCATGCAATCTCAGCATTAAATACATGAATTAATTAAATTGATTGCTCACTATAAGTGATAATAGCTGGGCTTACAGTAAAGTTGAGTGTAAACCACTCTAAATTTTTTCAAGCTTAGCTTTTGGTGGCTTCTCACATTTGAAGAGCCAACGAAGCTTTCAGTTAATTCCTAATTTTTTCTAGTTTATTTATAGAAAATTCTTTAACGTATACTTGTTATCGTTCAGGCTGTAGGCCTTCTCTTACTAAGACATGTTTTGACTTCCTTTATAGACAATTTAGAGGCAGTGCAGATTACAAACTCATTACAATGACGTAGCAAGGGAAGGTACGGCAATATGAGGGGGTCTAAACAAGAAAATAGAAAAAAATTAAAATAAAAATCTAAACAAAAAAGCTAAAATTTTATATGAAAAATCAGTTTTTTAAGGTATTATTTTTTATTTTTTTCGAGTGAAATACTGTTTATTAAAAATTTTTTCAATTGCAAATTAAAAATAAATTTATTTTAAATTTTTCACAACTAGTTTTTTTAAAGGAATTCAAATTTGTTATATTTGTTTGCTTAGCCAGTTAATTTAATTTAACAATTTTCTTATATTTTGTTATAAAAATATGAAATTATACGTTTTTGTTTAGAAAAAAAAAAAAAAAATCTGTGGTTTTCTGATATGATATATACATATATAATATATGTGTATACGATTACTGTAATAAGATGAAAGCCTGGAACTAAAAACAGTAGTATAAAATTAGATTCATGATTGTAATTTCATAAAAACAAATATTTTGAAGACTTTTTGTGGAATTTTGAAGGTTAACAGATTATCAATGGTGTACGACCAGTGGTGGGTGGGGAGGGGGTGGAAAGTCTTACGAACCCCCCGGGGTGGCAAAATGGTTGCTAAACTCATTTCCAGTAGCAAGTTTTATTAATAAACTACGTATTCTAGTGTTTATGTCTCATAAATACGGTATGGCTAAATAAGTAACATTATGTGTATTAATAGAAATAGACAAAATATTATTTATGTTGAATTAAAGAAACAGTGTAACAATCTCCTTTAAATTAACACTAGAATACACTCAAGAAATCGTGGTTTTTTTTTCTTCATTACTGTAAGACATTTTATTTGATCAGAAAATCAGTTTGATAATACTAATTTCAGCTTAGAATCTGTGTCAGTATGTTGATACAACTATCGCAATCACTGCCTTTGAAGTCCGTTCCTTTGAAGGCTCTTGTGAGGTTGCCCTAATAATTGAATAGCATTCCGATATGTGTATTGCAGATCAGCTCAATAGGATCCAACATAAACGCAAACAAACAAAGATGCCAACAAATATTTTTGAAAATGTTAATAATACGGAAACCTATAAAAAAAAAGTTAATTTGTTATATTTACATTAAAAGCCGTTATATTGATTTCATTTGAAAATAGTGAATAGCGATAATTGTTTGTAGCTGTGTAGCAGGGTATCATTAAAAGTAGGATCGTGGAGTTGGAGTCAGAGTCGGGATAAATCAGCCGACTATGTTATCAAATAATAACATGATTCATTAGTCCAATTAGGAATTTTTCTCTTCGGAGAAGGACGTTGGACATTTGATGGTAAACACAAAATGTTTGGTTTAGTTTAATACAAAATATCTGGCCTTACCTGTTTAGTGTTTCAGAAGATTAATTATTAAAATTCTGGAGTGGCCTACGCTCAACTTTACTGTAAGAAAATATAATATGAAACTTCTTGGTTATATAATGACGTATTTAGACATAATATGAATGCCTAAATAGGAGATATTTACTTGCCTTTCATTCCTGGCGGTATGCATATAGTGTTTGAACCAGTTATCAAAATAATTGCTTATTTTGGTATATCACAACTGAACCATATATTATCCTTGGTATTACCACAGCAGAATAAACTTTTTGTAAAGACAAAGGAAAAAAAGTGTTCAAAACAATCTGTTACAGGAGAACATGACTTATGTCCAATTGCCAGTGGATCTCATTCATGGCCATCTGTAAGTTTACATGGCCAGTGAATCTCATTCATGGTCATCTGTAAGATTATATGGCCAGTGAATCATTTACATTTAATGTTGTTTATCTGAGCACCTTCTAATTGAAGAATTAAGCCAAAGTTTTCGTTTGGATACCAAATATTCCTATTTTGTTTCAAAAATGTCAGAAATATTCGACAGAAAATATCACTCAGAAAGAAGGTTAATATTAATATCCGTTTTGTAATATAGAACAACGGAGTCTATTCCTTATATTACAATATTACGCAAAGATAATACCATTCGTAAAAACAAGAAAATATACATCCGGTATTAAGTTTGTTGAAGGGTATGACGTATAGATTGAATAGAGTATTTTGTTAGTCAAATCCATCATACCATAGAAAGCTTACAAATTATTTAAAAATTTAATTGGCATACATTTTTTAAATGTAAAATATTAATTTTATACTATACTATGGTAAGTATAGTATAGTATAGAATATAGTATGACATATTTCATATTAAGTCATTAAAGTATTTCATTAATCATTAGTCATTAATCATTTAAAGTATTTCATTAAACCTCAAAACATAAATTTAATTTCAGTCTATTCAGTTAAAAAATGTTTAATTTAATGTAAACAATCTAAATAAATGTAAACAAATCAAACAAGTGTAGTAGATGATCCATTAGTCCAGGATTAATATTCAGTTATTCGTGATAACGAAATTTCACGATTTTTTTTTATTAATTGCCTATTATTATTATCATTATTATTAAAAATACTAATTATTACTGTCCATCTGTGTCTGTTTTTTTACTAATAAAGAGCTGGAGTCGTAGTAAGCCCTAAGAAGTCCGATTGCACAGCCCTGACTTAAAAGTTAAATTTTTTTCATGTAAATATTACATATACTCACTGACGTGTGGTTAGGTTCATGGCAGGTGAAACACTGACTTCATTACAATCAGATTGAAACCTTGTAGTCACAGGCCTAGAGATTTGAACGTAGTGGCGAGGAAGTGTCCTCTTGTCGACATGCCATCCCCAATTCTCAGGAATCACTGACTTACCAAGGATGACTCACTACTATTCCTGCACCAATGCCAAATTCCCTAATTAATTCAAATATCTCGATTAATTACTCTAACCTAGTCAGAGGAGCCAATTTATAGCATAGCATGACTTTTGCTTCGATTCCAAGAACTAATTATCTTGACATCTTTCGGATTGCACTCACCACAAGTCTCATCGCCTCTTGATACATTACCTTTACTCTAATTAGTATAGTTAATTAGATTTAGAGTGTTATTGTTGCTACTATTATTATTACCTTATATTATTTTATATTTTATAATAATATTATATTATTTTATTATTATTCAAAAATGAAACGGCCCGTTAGGAGAAAATATCAAACGGTTGTAATTGAAGAACACGTAGAAACAACACAACTCACTTCAATATTTCTACCTCGTCATCATCAGGAGAAGGAGAAGAAGAAAAAGATGATGAGTTCTGCTCGGTTGGCAAAAAAAACTTCGCTTCTCCTTCTCCTGATGACGACGAGGTCGAAATATTGAAGTGAGTTGTGTGTTGTTTCTACGAGTTCTTTTAATCTATTCGTTTAATATTTTAGTATTATTATGTAGTATTATTTTATATTTTATTATACTATTATTATTAGAGTATAGTTGTAGTTAATTTCCTACCCCTATTTCAACTCTCCTGATGACGGTTCAACCCAAAATTACAGACAGTAAGTGTGTTTGTTTCTTACTGTGTGTCTGTGGCTTACTGTCATACGTTTGTTGTCCTTTTGGATCGTTTTCCTGTTTACAATATATATATATATATATATATATATACGGCATTATTTCAAAGTGTTATTTACATATTTCCCCTGTACATACAGACACGCGTGCGCAAGCAAATATATGTATAACAATAAATGCTGTTCCTTGAATAGTGTTCATACGATGAACAAAATATTCTCAGACTATTTTTCCAAATTTCGTTTTTTATATCTTTGATAAAATTCAGTACTATATCCGTATTTTTTGATTGTTTTAACATGAGTGATACGTATTTTCATACATTGGGAAATACGTCAATAACGTCTAAGATCAAAATTGTATGGACCAAATTTTCTTGGACCAAATTTTTCTGTATTTTTTGTGTAATATGTCTAATAAAATGTAATATTATAAACTATATTGTTTTACCATTCTATACTTTACTATATTTATTTTTATTAGTAAAATGAATTTTTATTTAGTAATTGTTTTAATTTTTTTTCACGTATTTACCAGCTACATTAAGATATACCTTGCTGCTTGAGTTTATATTGTTTAATGGATTTACTTTTTTTTTTTCTAGGTCGTCAAGTATGTTGTGAATTCCACAACAGGCACGAGTTGTCTAAGGACATACCAGGAAAGCAAGGACTCTCCTTCAGCGTCCCATGCCACTCCTCCGTCCCTAAGCCCCTAACTCATCACGGCTTTCTACAACTTCAAGTACTCTCCAATTTAACGTAAACAATCTTTTTATTTACTAAACTATAAATAATTCTTACTCAGAAAATAACAGATATATTGTAAATGTTATCAGCAAGCACTCTATACATGATAATTTCATTTTTTTTTGTGTTGGTACACACATCACGATTTTATGTTCACGGTTTTGACTATACAGCATGAGATGTTTATATGTAAGAGGCTTGATAATAGTGGCAAGGTTAGATGCATGCTTAAATAATCAGCGATTTTTGACTTTTAAAAATATATCAATAATTTGACTTGTAGTAGATAGCTTGTATTAATTTTTGTGGAAAAAATAATATCCAGTATCCAAAAATTCTTGAAATCTTAGCAGTTGAGTACACTGAGTCCAACTTGAGCAAAAGAAATGTTTATAAGTATTATAAGTTATTCCACAGATAATTATATTTTTAACAGCAAAAAATCGCCAACCATACAAACACGAGTCTAATTTTTATGACAATATCAAAAAATTATATATAGTCAAAACTGTGAACAAATCAGCATACCAGTGCATGAACCAATAAAACAAAAATCGAAATTACTTAGTACAGAGCGCCCAAAATCAAAAAGTTTTTTTTTTTTATCATACCTTCTATGTATATATTATCATATATATAATTTATCACACCTTATATTATATATATATATATATAATTATACTTAAAATAAACTGTGACATATAGACAGAAACATAACAATGACTTACTTTTCAATATTTAGACCGTAATGTCGTCCCTCCGTCAATTCACTTCTTCTCCTGAGGACGACCGCCATTACGGTCGAAATATTGAAAAGTGAGTCTTTGTTATGTTTTTGTCTATGTGTCACAGTTTATTTTAAGTGTAATCTATCTTGCCGAACCTTTTCCGTTTATCATGGTAGATATATATATATATATATATATATATATATATATATATATGTTGAATGCCAGATTAGATATTGTAAAAGACGAGCCAATCCCTGTTACGTATTACTTTGGGCACTTCTTATTGTGCCCAATTTCTGTGAAATTAAAGTAGGGACTGCGAGCCCTCTCCAGGAAGGACGGCGGATGCGGCCAAGCGTGTTAGGAAACCGACGGGGAAAAGGTCTACATACACCCACATCAATAGAATTTACAGAAAACACCAACAACCAGTATCTAATGAAATCCACTAAGCCCATAGTAAACACCGAGTTCGACGAGGTACACTTCCAAGCCAGGACGCCAAGACCTTCATCCAACTCTATTGGAAAATTAAGTAGGGACTGCGAGCCCTCTCCCGGAGTGAAGGCTGAGGCGGCCGAGCAGACGGAGTGTGCTAAGGAGAAACGTGTTCAACGAATAAACACCCACAACCAATAAGAAGTGCCCAAAGTAATACGTAACAGGGATTGGCTCGTCTTTTACAATATCTAATCTGGCATTCAACATATAATAACGCACAATCCAGCCAGGAACTACACCCACCAGCTTGAGAATGACCGAGGAACGGTCGAAACCGGTCGCAACGACACGAGGAAGGCGCCACGCATTCTTCAAGAAAACACTGCAGTAAAGGGGTCTAATGACAAACGCCATACACACTCAACTTCAACTCATAATGCCCATAGCCCGGACCAGATTCTTACGAGGAACTCTTCTGCGTGAGGACGCCTATGCCATTCCTGCCCTCTGTGAAATTAAAGTAGGGACTGCGAGCCCTCTCCAGGAAGGACGGCGGATGCGGCCAAGCGTGTTAGGAAACCGACGGGGAAAAGGTCTACATACACCCACATCAATAGAATTTACAGAAAACACCAACAACCAGTATCTAATGAAATCCACTAAGCCCATAGTAAACACCGAGTTCGACGAGGTACACTTCCAAGCCAGGACGCCAAGACCTTCATCCAACTCTATTGGAAAATTAAGTAGGGACTGCGAGCCCTCTCCCGGAGTGAAGGCTGAGGCGGCCGAGCAAACGGAGTGTGCTAAGGAGAAACGTGTTCAACGAATAAACACCCACAACCAATAAGAAGTGCCCAAAGTAATACGTAACAGGGATTGGCTCGTCTTTTACAATATATATATATATATATATACAACTAAAAAATGATTGATCGGGATGCGGTCAGTTTCTTCCACTTTTTAATTCAAACTCTCATTGCCGACGTTTCGATTTTATTCAAAATCTTTTTCATAGGCCTACAAACAGAAGAAAACAAGAATTTTCTTTAATAACGTTAACGTTAATAATTAACGTTGAATTAACGTTAATAACGTTAATAACGGTTTTCATTGAATAGTTTAAGAGTCATTACTAGTTCAGAAATGAAAATGTAATAGTTCCTTCAATTGCCAATACTCCTACTTATGTAAGTACATTGTAAAAAAAAAAAAAAAAAACTTTGTTTTTATAGTTAGACTCCATCTTTTTCTCTTTTTATTATTCTGTCATTGTTATCCTAATACTTAAGATTGTATTTAATTTTCATAGTGTACTTCTTTTGTTTGTGTTTTAAAAATGTACGTATAAAAATTTCTTGTTTTCCTCTGTTTGTAGGCCTATGAAAAAGATTTTGAATAAAATCGAAACGTCGGCAATGAGAGTTTGAATTAAAAAGTGGAAGAAACTGACCGCATCCCGATCAATCATTTTTTAGTTGTATATCTGTCACACGGTCGAGAAGTTATTAGTGTTTATATATATATATATATATATATTATATATATATATATATTGGTATACTTTGGGAGCAGACCTTCTTTTAAACATACCTCATTAAAGATCTTGCCAACATTAAGTTTAGTATGTTTCCTACATACCTTTTCAAGGTTTCGAATGCTACCTTTCCATCTCTGTGGTACCATATAAATTAACTCACCGATTTTTTTATCTTTCATTGTATTTTTTCATATTACATTTCCGACGTTTCGGTCTACGTTGACCATTTTCAAGGATTCTATATACAAGGTTTTTTTAAAACAATTCTAATAAATACTTATTTACAATGACAATTACCTCACTTCTATCAAACATAACTAATAATAAAATATTCTTTTAAAAAAACACTACCTTAATAAACATGAGTAACAGGTTTGCTACAAAATTCCCTACATGAACATTTACACAACATTATTTAAATCACTATATAGTTATTTTTCACGAATGTAACTTTAAAATTCTGGAAAAACAACAGGACTGATCATTAATGTTCGGCTTCTTTTCCTTTATGCATAATGATTCAATTATATGCAGCCTCGTGTGATTATTTTCTGCATATAATACTTCAATGTTGTCTTCCAGCATTTTTCTACTTAGCCTGCTTTTATGTATGTTCATTGTGTGTTCTTTCGGTCCTCCGGCTGCGAGATGCATCGTAAGTCTGCGTGAAAGTGTTGTCGTCGTAGAACCAATGTAGCTCGATTTTAGGAGCTCACAGTCTCCTATAGTGCAATTATATCTGTACACTACATTGGTTTTTTGTAGTTGTGTTTTTTGTTGTAGGTTGTTCCTAATTATCATATTTGCTGTGCAGGAACTCTTGTAGTAAATACTAATATTTAGCTTGTCTGCCGAGTTAACACATGTTGTATTTCTTTTAATTATGGCCTTCAAAATTCTTTCATCCGTTTTATATTCATTAGAGAATTGATTCTTATAATACACCGTTTGTATTCTTCCTTCTTCACCCAGCTGATGCTCTTGATTATTGTTTGAATAAATCAATTGTTTCAAGAGCATCAGCTGGGTGAAGAAGGAAGAATACAAACGGTGTATTATAAGAATCAATTCTCTAATGAATATAAAACGGATGAAAGAATTTTGAAGGCCATAATTAAAAGAAATACAACATGTGTTAACTCGGCAGACAAGCTAAATATTAGTATTTACTACAAGAGTTCCTGCACAGCAAATATGATAATTAGGAACAACCTACAACAAAAAACACAACTACAAAAAACCAATGTAGTGTACAGATATAATTGCACTATAGGAGACTGTGAGCTCCTAAAATCGAGCTACATTGGTTCTACGACGACAACACTTTCACGCAGACTTACGATGCATCTCGCAGCCGGAGGACCGAAAGAACACACAATGAACATACATAAAAGCAGGCTAAGTAGAAAAATGCTGGAAGACAACATTGAAGTATTATATGCAGAAAATAATCACACGAGGCTGCATATAATTGAATCATTATGCATAAAGGAAAAGAAGCCGAACATTAATGATCAGTCCTGTTGTTTTTCCAGAATTTTAAAGTTACATTCGTGAAAAATAACTATATAGTGATTTAAATAATGTTGTGTAAATGTTCATGTAGGGAATTTTGTAGCAAACCTGTTACTCATGTTTATTAAGGTAGTGTTTTTTAAAAGAATATTTTATTATTAGTTATGTTTGATAGAAGTGAGGTAATTGTCATTGTAAATAAGTATTTATTAGAATTGTTTAAAAAAACCTTGTATATAGAATCCTTGAAAATGGTCAACGTAGACCGAAACGTCGGAAATGTAATATGAAAAATACAATGAAAGATAAAAAAATCGGTGAGTTAATTTATATGGTACCACAGAGATGGAAAGGTAGCATTCGAAACCTTGAAAAGGTATGTAGGAAACATACTAAACTTAATGTTGGCAAGATCTTTAATGAGGTATATATATATATATATATAGGTGTGTGCTCTAATCGGGGTTCGGTCAATTTTCCAGGATAAAAAATCAAACTCTCGTTGCCAACGTTTCGGTTTTATTTAAAACCTTTTTCATAGGCCTACAAAGGATAATAAGAAATCACATATCAACATCAACGAGAGTTTGATTTTTTATCCTGGAAAATTGACCGAACCCCGATTAGAGAACACACCTATTCTATTAAACGGTCGATATATTATTCAATCTTTTATATATATATATAATATATATATATATATATATATATATAAACTTTAACACACAGGAAAGAACACAGAAAGTCAATACAGAACTCACTTCGATATTTCGAAATCCGTCGTCATCGTGTGCGAAGTACTCACGTTGAGAAGCAAACTGCTACTCGTATATACTCATATATATATGTGTTTTATATATAAATATATATATATATATATATATTGAGAGAGAGAGAGAGAGAGAGAGAGAGAGAGAGAGAGAGAGAGAGAGGAGAGTTCTATAAGTTGCCCGTAGAAAGATATGATTAGTTGCGTAACATCTATAGCATGAGACTCAAGGACTCTCTATAATATATTCGATTATAGGAAGTATCAAATATATGACAAAACTACTAATGACTAACTACTAATGACAAATAGTAGTTAGTGACTACTAGGAATAGTTTTTTTTTTCGTTCGCTAAGTTTAACAGGAGTATGTGGCTGTTGAAAAGAACCCAGTTACTGACTACCCTGCGATGCCTCCATCGCATTGCTATGACAATGGGTGAAGAGGTGACACAGTATCTTCTTAATCAATATTCTAATTCAATCAATTCTTATTTTTAAAAGAGACTGTGAGACCTCTACTCCCATTGACCAGACAACGGAGGATTCAGTTCAACTTGATGTACACAAAAAGCTCTAATTCTTTTTGTCAATAAAATGATTTCACATAAACACGTGAAATAACAACCTATGATCAAACCACAATATGAAATGGGGAAACAAGACAAAGATCTTTCAATCGTAAAAAGCGGTCTTCGTCAGTGTCAAAAACCGTTTGTTACGATTAAAAGATCTTAGTCTTGTTTTCCCATTTCATATTATGGTTTGATCATTCTATTTGTCAATATACATATAAATACATATATATCAGCCCAAAAACGAAGAAAAGCAACACACAGAGAAAGAAACACACATACAAACTCAAATTTTCGGATGATCCGTCTTCAAGAGAAAATAGAAAGGGCGACCAAGCACGCCGGAAACACAACGGCAGGAAACTGTCCCGGCAACGGCAGGTTGAGTCAATTTATTCCGATCTGATTTTAAGAATAAATCTAGCTGATCTACCTGTCGTTGCCTGGGAGTAGTAGATTACTACCTGGCGTTTTGGTTATGGGCGGTAGATCCCAAAAAAGGACAAAAGGACCCTAATCAAAATCAAAATACTGTAGTCAGTTCTCCTGAAAAAAGTTATATAAGATCCATATATTTCTTTGTATTTAAATGTTTTCAGTTTTATTTCTATAGCGGACAGACAGACAAACTTTGTATTATATATATAATATATATATATTTGTAAAAAAAAAGGTTTTGGGAGACTTTTTTTTGTTGACTCTGACCATTTTCTGTACCATTTGTTGACAGCTATACTGCAGTTTTGATTGTCAACATAGATTTCGTGAATGTGACGTGCATATGTGTATGTGTGCATGCGTATGTGTATCTGTGCGTTTAATAATCCTTCCAAATATATTAAAATTTATCGATCAAATATATGTGTTTGTTAATCTATTACTAAAGATTAATCGACTACTAATGTAATAAATTACCAATTACTAAAGATGCGTTTTATTTCTTTTTTTTTTTAATAAACTAAAAATATAATAAATCTATAAAATTCAGAATAAACCAAGATTTAACCAAAAGTTTACTTTTTCTTTATAATTTAATAAAAATTAAAAAAAATATTGCTAAAAAGATGCTACATTCTGTCAATTCTCATGAATAGTTGAGATCAATATATACAATTAAGGAACAAGGTAGAAAGTTGCGGAAATTAAATGGCTGTCACCTCAAAAGCACAAAACACCGTTTCAGTCACCTTCATTTCAACCAAAATTGAATCCTAAAACGCGTAAATCAAATAGAAATACGATCTTTAAAACTTTTTTTAACGATTTAACTAACAAAATTATTTTAACTCTTTGAAATAGTAGAAATGTGTGAAACTGGTTTCTAATTATAAATAATATAGTTTAATAAAATTGTAGGGTAAAAAGTTAATGAAATGGTCTTCACATATAAAAATTTAATCGTATAAACAACGCGCTTCGAACACGTAGTGTTCTTCCTCAGGCATTAACTAAAAAATACAATGTCATCAGAGAGTTATCTATACTACATAGATAACGTAGTGATTGCACTACGATAGAGTTTAATATAAGTAAAAAAAATAGGTAAATAAAAACACATACTTATAGTCTCTAAGTTTTCGTTTGAATGGTCATCAGGTTAGATAAGAGAGGAAAAACAAGTGCACTGGTGCAGAGGCGATTTAGAGACCCTAGTTTGAACAAAAGAAAACAATTTCTGAATGTGGAAATCCCTTTAATTTAATTAATGATCCAGTATTACTTGTTGAAACTTATTATCTAAAATAGTTGAAAATGAATAAATATAAATATAAGCAAACAAATAACTAAAATTAAATAAAATATATTTATGTAAGAAAGCATGCATTAAACAAATAGGATATAGTCACCAGATCAGATATCCTAGGAATATTTTATTTAAAAGTTCGCTGGACCGTTTCATTTAATTGGTATACACACACACACACATATATATATACACACACACAGGTGATTCCATATATATATATATGGAATCACCTTTTTGCTAACGTTTCGTCTTTATTTCAAGACATCCTCAGGGCTATAAATGAAGGCTGGGTTCAGTTACATTCAACAACCGTTAACGGTTAACGTTAACGGTTGTTGAATGTAACTGAACCCAGCCTTCATTTATAGCCCTGAGGATGTCTTGAAATAAAGATGAAATGTTGGCAAAATGGTGATTCCATATATTTACCCTGACCAAACTCCGAGAAAAAGAAAAGTGTTTGTTAATATTTTGTGGTCAAGAAAGCAGTACCGTATATATATATATATATGTACAGATATGATCAAACCACAATAGGAAATGGGAAAACAAGACTAAGATGTTTCAACCGCAACAAGCGGTCTCGTAACAACCGAAGACTGCTTGTTACGGTTGAAAGATCTTAGTCTTGTTTTCCCATTTCTTATTGTGTTTGATCATTGATTGTTATTTCACGTGTTTATGTAAAATCTTTATATATATATATATATATATATATATATAAACTAGAATTTAAAAAGAACACATAGAAAGGAAATCACTGAACTCACTACTATATTTCGATGTCCTCGTCTTCAGGAAAAGAAGTGAATCGCTCCAAAGGCTGATAACGACTGATATATATTTATTATATATATATATAACAAATGTTTTCTTACGTGCGTCACTTGAATTATTCAGTATTTTTTCTTTATCGAGGTTTGTTCTAAAATTCAAACCCTTCTCAAAAAAAAAACACGATTAAAACAATGGTTCAACTACATTTGTACACATCCTTAGAGCTATATCGGTACAGAATTGTATTGATGCTAATAAGCAATTTAAGAGATGGCAAGAACATGAAAATAAGTTACCTAATATATATGAATATATATCATTATCTTGGTGTTTTAATCCATGATTAAAAACTAATATTTTAGCATGTTTCTTACTAATAGGGAATGGTTATATAGTTTATTGTTCCATTTGTATTATGGTTAGATTTTTTTTAATGAAAATAATTTTAGCTCCCGTTTTAATAATATTTCTAGCAGTAATTAATATGCTTTTTGTGTACCATTGTTTAAATAGCTGCAGAATTGTTACAAAATTTCTGTGAGAAAATTATAAGTTTTAATTTATCTTCCATTTTTGAGGCAGAAATGGTACAATATATATATATATATATATACTTGTCTACATTAAAAATGAGGCCAAGTAACTGGGATCGTAATTGGGAACTTTGAGAAACAACTAGCCGTAAATCAGATAGGTAAGAACAGTCAGTGCTATTTATAAAAGACGCCATGACATTTTTCAGTAAGAAAAGTTAGAAAGATGTTTGCCAGTTGGTTATATTCTTAGAGTGCTTTCACAATGATGGTTATAAAGCAAGATTTGTACGACACAATGAAGTGGAATCATTCAGTTTCCTATAAGCTTGTTTATAATTTATTTCACCTTCAAGGTCTAAATAAACCTTCATATAGTATTTATTCTTTGTATATTCCCCTTTGGTATTTCACAGAAATGCACCTACCTAGAGGTAATATAACAGTTATTTTAGAAGCATGTAGATTGAAAATTTATTGGATTTATATCTTAAATACAATAAGGTGTAATCTTTATTTTAGGAAGTAAAAATAGATTATCCTGCAGGATAATTCTTTACATATTCACAAGAATTGTTAACTAATATAACCAAATAGTATTCTGGTTATGAGCTTTTCATGCACATATGCATACAACATCCAATCCACAATAAGAAATGAGAAAAAAGACTAAAATCTTTCAACCAGAACAGGTGGTCTTCATCATAGTCAAATCTTAATTGGACAGTCGGAACAGACGCCTTCATTTGGTTATTGGGTATCAGAAATTTCTCCAGATGACTTCTTCTGTTTTATTTTATTTTTTCTTACTTATTATTTTCTATTTTATTTAATTATATTAACTTTTGTTTTATTATGATTCTTTTTTTAACTCATTTTATAATTTAATCTAAAAATTTTCTCTCTTCGACAATTTAACACTCTTGAGTTTAGTTTTTACTTGATTCTTTTCTGCTGCATTTTGATTATTTCTCACTTCAGCCTTATTTTTTAAAGTCCACTTTTATAACTTCAGTAATGATGGCAGCACTGTGTGTCACTTTGTTTCGATCTGGGGACGCATTTACACCTCCACTTCTGTGTTCTTTCTTCTTTTTCTCCTCTCCTGAAGGTGGCAAGACAACCAAAATGATCACAAATCACGAGTTTTAGCCTCTTTTTTTATGTCTTCTAGTTATAACTTTAATCATAAATAAGTAAACACATGTCAATTTCATCTATTTCATTTTTCTAACGAACTGTGTTTTCTGTTTCAGGAATAGATAAGAAATGTGGCATGAAAATTCTTCGGTGTATTTCATCCTATCTCTTTATTTAAAACGTCAATTTTATTAAATATATTTTATGAAATATATTTTATTACATCCCTGTACCATGTCAAATGATCGCAAGACCATGAAATTAAATCCTGAATTCACAAAAAGTAATTAAAAGAGAAAGGAAATTACATTTACTAGGTAAGATTTCTATACATTTTTTTTTTATTTCGATTATTTTTAACACTATTGTTTATTTTTTTGTTTCATTATATTTTTATACACGATAAATATTGTCGTGCACTAACGTTCTAACAAAGAAATAGAAAGAAAAATCTGAAAACATAACTAAATATAGTGCAACGATTGTTAAAATTGAAAAAAAATCAATGACATCCAAATAATTTAAGGAATAAACTTTTATAAATTGTTTTAAAGGTTTAAAAAGTCAAGAAAGGTGAAAATAAAAAAAGACTAAAAATGGGTAACGAATATTGTGGATCATTTTAGTGTATAT
Organism: Hermatobates lingyangjiaoensis; assembly: GCA_026182355.1. NCBI lineage: Eukaryota > Metazoa > Arthropoda > Insecta > Hemiptera > Hermatobatidae > Hermatobates > Hermatobates lingyangjiaoensis. Next base: position 179,880 of record JAPFBL010000333.1, read on the forward strand.
ATTTGCATTAGATGAATAACTTTAAAAAATAACAGCTAAATATGACATTTAAGAACGTTAAACTGTATTATAATTTGAAAATGAGTTGTTGGTTTACATTTTTACACAAGTCACATTAGTGACTGTGTAATTATATTATACAACACATGTACTGTGTAAGTAATGTAACAATTTAAGTAGTAAGTAATCACTAATGCAAGGCACTAAGTGATGCGGTCTTACCTCCTATACTACAGTAGGAGTTGGTGGACGGTTTTGAACGTGTCCATCTTACCGATAGGAGTAACTGCGGATGAGTTGATATCACTTCCAAACAAGTGAACCTATATATATTAATATATATAATATATCAATGATAAAACCACAATATGAAATGCGGAAAAAAAGACTAAGATCTTTCACAAGCGGTCTTCGTCAGAGTCAAATACCCAACTGTTGCGTTTTTGACTCTGACGAAGACCGCTTGTTACGGTTGAAAGATCTTAGTCTTGTTTTCCTATTTCATATTGTTGTTTGATCATTGATTGTTATTTCACGTGTTTATTTGAAATCTTTATATATATATATATAAAGTCTATATTATTTTAATATTATTGATATATAAACGTTAATTCCCTGCAATTGACGTGTGTTATATTTCTTTTTTCCATTTCCATTTCTTTTTCAAATTATATTACTCATAATGTGATTTCAACTAACCTCTATAGTATTAACAATACGCAGGTTTTTATTTAAACACACTTAGTTATTATTTAAACTTTTTTCAGAAGTTCGTTCGACGCTATATCGAAGTAAGTTTGACAACAGTGAGTGTTGTTTGACAGTTTTAAATAGCAGCTATTTGAGTCTACTGACACTCAGTCAAAGCAATCCTTGGACCTAAAACTACGATCTATCTGTCTTTACAACAGACTAGAGGTGAGCAAACTTTTTGACTCGTGGGTAACATTGACGGGTGGGCCGGAATGAAAGACTGATATTAACCCATTAGCACAGTCTCTTTTTTCATCCTCATTTTAAACATAAATAAGAAATAAAAAACACAAAGTAATGTACTTTTAAATTCCTTACGAGACCAATTTTTTGTTTAAATATGTCTGACTCATTACAAAAAATACAGTCTTCTATTGTTCATCATAGTTTTTTTTAATTTTATTCGAATACAATTTCCTTTGATGATGTTATTATGAACGCTAGTTTAGTATCTTTGAAAAATTCAATTTTATATATGCGAAGAAGAGTACCAAATCTCCTTTCAATTTATTCGATAAAATATTGATATTTTTTTTTATTAATCCTTTTATTGAGCATTTTTGAAAATTTAATTTTTTTGTGTTGTTACTTCCCATCGTAAAAAGGACTCAGTATTTTTGTTCGGTCAGGTGTTCATTCGATTATTCTGAAAATCCACACCTCTTTATCACGATGCCAAGTGTGGTATTTTACTTTGTATTTGTAAATTCTCTTTTCCCAATGACTCGAGAAACTCATCGTATTGAACTTTGGCCAGGGCCTTCAGCGTATTCATGAACTTTTAACTGTTCACATTTTGTTGTCTCATGACCTCAAAGAATGAATGGCTCTTTTTTGTTTAGGTTATTTTTGTTTGTTTATATTTTTCACAAGTTTATATTTTTGTTACACAAAAACAAGATTATGTTTAAAAGTCAGTTTAAGGTAAGCTGAGTTCTATATTTTTTCAAGAAAGCTAAGAATAAAAAAAAATACACACTTAAAAATGTAGTTCGCGTGTATGGGTTATAATTCGTGAAGAACTAGTGGGTTTGGTTGAAGAGATAAAAGGCCGGATGCGGCCCGCGGGCCGAAGTTGCTCACCTCTGCAGTAGACAGTAGACGCGTGCCTGTCTGTATCCTCCCTGCATTAGTTCTCAGGTAAATAATCAATATCTCTTTATGCATGGCTAATTTTTTAAGATATCCCTAATCACCACCCTTGCTATATATAAAACAAGGATTCATTCATATACTTAATCATCACTCTTATTATGCATAATTCATGAATTATTTTCTATGATATACTTATTCATTCTTCTTAGTATATAGAATCAATAATTATTCTTATCATATACTTATCCATTCCTGTAATATATCATCCAAAGATATTTTCTAGGATATACAAAACCGTTACTCTTCATTTGCATAATAACATTATCTATGATATACTTAACCACCAGTCTTAGTATATTACTTAATACAAGGATCACTTCTATGATATGCTTAACTATTACCTTAATATGCATAATTCAAGGATAATTTTCTAAGAAATACTTAACCATCACTCTTAGAACGCAAAATATAATGCTCATTCTCTATGATACATTTATCTATTCCTCTTAGTATGCAGAATTCAAGGATTATTTTAATGATATAATTATGCATTTCTATTAGTATGCATAAAATAATAATTATTATTTTATAAAATCAATAATATGAAAGTTCCTATGATATACTAAACCATTTATCTTAATATGCATACTACAACGACTATTTTCTATGATATTTAGAATCCAAACTACAATAAGAAGAGAGAAAAAATACTGATATCTTTAAACCGTAACTAGCGGTCTTCGTCAGAGTCAAAGCCCAAAAGAATTGTTCTTGTAGCATCTTGTTATATATATATATATATATATATATATATATATATATATTGAGTCTTTGTTATGTTTCTGTCTATATGTCACAGTTTATTTTAAGTGTAATCTGTCCTGATGGACCGTTTCCGTTTATCATTGTACAAATATACATTTATATATAAAGTTTAAACCACAATAAAAAAAGGAGCAAGAGAAATAAATTCTCTGAGGCATTTCACTTTATGTCATCACAGAGCATTTATTTCTATTGTTTTCCTTTTTTCATTGTGGTTTAAACTTCATTAATTGAATCACGTGTTTATTTATAGGTGTTTTTTCTGCATATATATATATATATATATATATAAACGTTTCACGGTGAATCACAAACCTAGAACTAAGGAGCAAACACACTTACTGTCTCTAATTTTTGGTTGAACCGTTATCAGAAGAGTTAAGATAGGGACACCAGCGCACTTGTGAGCGCTTTTAGTGAGCACATCAGGAATAGTTGAGGTCATCTCAACTCTCCTGATGACCGTTCAACCGAAAATTAGAGACAGTAAGTGTGTTCTATATTTTTACAGACCTTATTTCTGTGTTTGTGATTCACCGTGAAACGTTTGTTGTCCTTTTGGGTTGTTTTCTTGTTTACTATATATATATACAAATTTAGTGTAAACAATCGTCCCTCGGAGAGGACGTTAAGCCATCTGTTTCAACCCTGTATGATATCAGGTAGGGTTAAAAATCCCTATTTTAAATACACTTGATTTAAGTAAATTTTAGGACTCTGAATGTAGAATATTATTCTCTTATGGTATCACAAAGGGCCCAATGTTCGGCCTATGTATGTTTCCTTGTCGGAGTGGCACTGCAACCTAACCTAACCTAAACTTAGCAAACATAATAAAAGTATAATTTGCGATAATGATCTCAACCACCACTCTTGACATAATAAGATTATTATGTTATTTCTATTATATGTAATAATTTAAAGTAATTTGGCTATAAATAAAATATTCTTTACGTTCAAGGCCAATGTTGCTTGTTCAATTGTTTACCTTAGATGATGAATTACCTACAATTCGATTACATTGATTGATATGCATACATTGATAAAAGTATTGACCATAGAAATAAAATTAAAGGTTTTCTTCTTTGTCAATAATTGCGCATATTATATCTATGTCTGATTTTTGAATTATTGAATTATTTCTTATATGTCCTCTGATATGTTGGTCTATGAAAAAGGTTTCAAATAAAAACGAAAACGTTGAATGAGAGTTTAATTTGAACTTAAAATTTTGAATAATCTAGAGTCCTGATATTTGTCTATGAAAAAGTTTAAATAAAAAGAAAACGTTAATGAATTTAATTGAATTAAAATTTTGAACTAACAGAGTCCTGATAAACTTTAATTATATATATATATAATTAAAAGAAACGGTCCAGCGGACTTTTTTAAATAAAATAAATTCAAAACGAAGGAAACACACAGAAAGACATAGACATAACTCACATCGATATTTCGACCATCGTTGTCATCAGGAGGTGTGAAGATGGTCGAAATATCGATGTGAGTTATGTCTATGTCTTTCAGTGTGTTTCCTTCGTTTTGAATTTACTTTATACATATATGGTCTCCAACCGTCTCAGGACCAGTGCGCTTGTTTCTCCTTTTTTATCTCTCCTGACGACGGTTCAACCAAAAATTAGAGACTGTAAGTGTTTGCTTTTAATTTCTTTATGTTTCTTTATGTACATTGAAATATATATATATGTATATATATTGATATGAGTTTCATGGTGAATTCCGGAGTTCCTTTATTTTCGTAAATGAGTATATATATATATATATATATCAATGATCAAACCACAAAATGAAATTGGGGAAAAAAATACTAACATCTTTCAACTGCAGAGAGAGAGGGAGAGAGAGAGAGAGAGAGAGAGAGAAAGAAAAATTAAAAACACTCACTTACAGACTCTATTAGTCGGTTTAAACCGTCTTCAAGAAAGATTAGAGAGGGAAACGAAGCGTACTGATACTAGTGCAAGTGTGGTTATTAATTTCTATACATTTCTCTGTCTACATTGAACGTAATTTTTCAATTTCAGAGCGTAATTTCTTCCAAAAAGTATATATATATATATATTCATATATATATATATATATATATATATATTCATATATATATATATATATATACATCCACTTAAAATTCGAAAAAACGATCCAAACTGGACGCAAATCAGTTCACAAACGAAGAAAAGCAACACACAGAGAAAGAGACACACTTACAAACTCAAATTTTCGGATGATCCGAGAGTAGCTTGAAAGTCGCCCTTTCTACTTTCCCTGAAGACGGATCACCCGAAAATTTGAGTTTGTAAGTGTGTATATATATATACATATATATTTTAAACTACAATAATACTGCGTAATTCATAATCTAATATCTATTTGTTATTTATTCATAATCTAATGGAGCAGATAGAAAAACAAAACTATAGATTTGTTGACCGGAACCAAAATAGTCTCCACTTGTATACAATTTTAAACATGCAAAAAAAGTTGATGTATATGGCTTATGTACAGGTTATGAAGCCATGATATTAAATGACATGTAATAACACTTGCGTTTTGCTTCAGTGATGCATTTTAAACGTCCTTTAACGACATTCAAGATCTTCTACTGCTCCATTTACATTGAACAAATATCTCTTGCCATTTTCATCGTGATAACGCTTTCATAACTACCAAGTCTCATAAGAATTCACTGCTTTTTAACCCATTTAGCTCCAAATTCCACTCTTAACATATTATTTCATGAGTCCTGGCTTTCAAATTACTCTTAGCACATTTATCCTATCTCTGCATAACCACTAAACAAGTTCAATGACTTCTGATTAATCTTACACATTTACTCAATTAACCTCTTTTATTTAATATGTAAACAAAAACCTATCAACACAACTATATATATTTTTAAGAGTAGAACTCGTCTTTTCTTGTTCTTCTTCTTCTTCTCCTGATGACGATGAGGTCGAAATATTAAAGTAACTTGTATGTTTTTTCTACTAGTGATATATTCTACTATTCTATAATTTCTAATAATATTTTGGAATGCCGCGTACTATCTCTAGATTTTCGTAAAAATCCCGTCAAAAACGGGCACGTCTGCTAGTTATTTACTACTTTTTTTAATATAATTTTTCAATAATTATTTTTATTTGTAAAACATCAGCATGCTTAAAGAGACAGTCACTAATATACAAGATAGTCGATTAAATGTAATTAAAAAATTTATTGACTTATAAACTTAAGCCCGTTATTCTTTTTCGTATAAAAAAAATCATTTTATAAATTCTCAAAGACTATTGTTGAAAAAAAATTTACAGTAGACCACACACCGCAATTTTAAAGGTTTTTGAATGAAGTTGAGTAATTTAATAAAGAAGAGCTGGCTAAACAAAAAAGCAATTAATGTTGAAGTGGTTTCACTTTACAAAAGCAGTCTGGTTCAATATTACCAAAAAAAAAAAAAAAAGAACATTGCAAGATTTCTGTAGTTGGCTCAATTGATGAAATTTGATTCTTAGGAATTAGTCTTTCAAACCACTGCTTCGGTTTATTACTTGTGATAAATTAGCGATAAATATCCGAGTTTAAGTGGTAAACTCAAGAAGCTAATTATAGTAGAAAATGCTAAAATTAAATACGTCATATAAGTATATTGAAACTATGACTTTATTTTCTTTACATATTTTAATAGTGTAATATATATATATATATATATATATTAATATATATACCTCATTAAAGATCTTGCCAACATTAAGTTTAGTATGTTTCCTACATACCTTTTCAAGGTTTCGAATGCTACCTTTCCATCTCTGTGGTACCATATAAATTAACTCACCGATTTTTTTATCTTTCAGTGTATTTTTCATATTACATTTCCGACGTTTCGGTCTACGTTGACCATTTTCAAGGATTCTATATACAAGGTTTTTTTAAAAACAATTCTAATAAATACTTATTTTAAAAAAACCTTGTATATAGAATCCTTGAAAATGGTCAACGTAGACCGAAACGTCGGAAATGTAATATGAAAAATACAATGAAAGATAAAAAAATCGGTGAGTTAATTTATATGGTACCACAGAGATGGAAAGGTAGCATTCGAAACCTTGAAAAGGTATGTAGGAAACATACTAAACTTAATGTTGGCAAGATCTTTAATGAGGTATGTTTAAAAGAAGGTCTGCTCCCAAAGTATACCAATATATATATATATATATATATATAAATGTGTGTGTGTGTGTGTGTATTTTGGGAGCAGGCCTTCATTCATGTTTCATTAAAAGTCTTCCTTATTTTTAGTCTTGTCATAGCTTTTCTAATTTTCTTATATAATTTTTCAAACTTCCAGATAAAATATACACCAATTCCCCGAATGATTTATTTTTAAGGTTACTTACACTGTTTCCGACGTTTCGATCAACTCTGATCATTTTCAAGGATAAATAATACGATAACAATTTTTTAACATTATCTAAAGATCAATAACAATACCAAACACTAATAAAACTGATAATATACATTAAATTCATATTGAATTTTTCACTATGTTCAATGTCAACATAACCTTTACTTTTTACAGGTTTCCTTCACACTACTTTTAATAAGCAAGGCATTTAATGAAACATATATATATAAAGATGAATATGTGTCTGTCTGTACTCGATATATTCAGAAACTATACATCCAAAGACCAAAAATCTTCAAGAAACACATCTTTGAACTTTAAAAATCAGTGGTCGAGAAGGTATATCAATAATAATAGAATATATATCTTCTTTAATAACAATATTTTTATTCATTAAATCGGTTTCGAGTGCTTTACAAAAGAAATAAAATTTACGAATAAATATTGAAAGAATAATAAACTCTCTTTATTTCGCCTTTTTAAGGAAAGGAACATTTCAAACATGTTTACTTCATTAACTTTATTTATAAATATTTTATTTTCATATCAAAGATATTTCTGTTTACTCTACTATCGGCTGTGTAGTAATTGACTGGCCGACCCCTACAAGGTCTACAGTTTTAGGACTACCATAGGATCACTGAGGATTCGATCGTCCCCCTCCGAAGAGGGAAGTTTCCCGTTACCCCGGGATCAGGGGTTGCAATGATGACATTTGGCCCCCCTGGGCTCGACTGTGGCTAATCTTGGTATCATGTATGATAAGAAAGAGAGATTAAAAATCTCTTGTAGGCCACCTGGCGAGTGAAGACTAAATGTCAGAGGTTATCTATGTCTCTCTCTTTCGTTGGAATAATGCTCGAGAGGGGTTCCATTCATACCTACCCTGAGTTCCATCAAAGCCAAAAGGATAAAGCAACTACCAGTATTCCAGCCCACTTAGCTGAGATCGTGGTCCCCTACTACTGGTTTTTGTTGATTTTGGACAAGATAAAAGCATTTCAAGCAAGATCGAGGTATTACATTGTACTTATTGTAATATATTGTACTTTCTCACATTTTTTGCTATCTTGGAAGATTGAAAGTTTGAACATAAAAACTCAAACATTTCTAAGTTTGATATATGCACCCAAATAAAATCAGAAATATTTCTAATATAAGTAGTACCCACAGTACTGTGTGATAAAAATAAAATCCCAACTACTTCTAATATATGTACCAGTAATAGTGTTTGATAACAATAAAATCTCAACAAATATACGTATACGTTTTAATATACGTACTCATAGTTCTCTGTGATAAAAATACTTATGATTTTTAAACATAAAATCATATGTCATACTTATCATAATATCACACCTATGATATGAAGTATTTGTCAAAGAAATTCAGAAAGAACTATAAGGATGTAGGTTATGAGGTGCCACATTAACCTACTCATCTAATTAAATCATCATCATCATCAGGTTTTCTTCTGATGATAAATGACAAGTTTACTTCTGATGGTTTTGTAAATGATTATGAAAATTATTATTTATATCTTGTTACGATAATGTAGTAACCATTTAGAAGTTAACCTGATGTTGACGAATGTTACCCGAAAGCTTGCTGTTTTAGTTTTAAGTTCGTCGTTTCGTATTTGTAGATATAGTGTTTTTTACAATAGTATTAGGTCTAATTTCATTAAAGCGATTTACGCCTAGTTCAGTTTAGTGGGGCACCTTATCACCTACGAGTACATACCTTTATATCTCGACCTGAACTTCTTTGGCAAATACTTAAGTCTCACTGCAAATTAGTTAAGAGGACTACTTTGCGGGGAAAACCTCAGACACAATTTCTCGTTCAGGATTCATAATATTTGATGATTTGATGTTAATTTATCAAAAATGCAGCCACCTTTATCTAGGTAGGTTGTAACAGAGCCAGGGTAGCCAACCTGCAGTTCGCGAGCTACATGCGGCTCTTTCAAGGATTATTGGCTCTCAATAAATGTACCTGAGTTCTTTTTTCATTTTTGTGCTATTATATTTTAAAACAGTATTATAGTTCTATATGTATTTTTCCATACCTTTTAAATACATATTTAATTGCGGCTCGAAAATCATTTCAAACTTTGCAAAATGGCTGGGATTTTTTTTCCAGCATGTTCCACTGGGTATTACATGCGTCAACATCAAATTGTATACAATATTTCTTTCATTTACTATATGATAATACTTATTTTACAATGATTATTAATTCTATGATATAATGATTTATCATATGGCACGAACTATTAAGGAACTTGACCACCCCTGTAATAGAGTATCAGATTCTTTGGATCAGAAAATTCAGAAAGTAAAATTTATATTAAATCCTTCCGTGTGTAGGGTTATAGCTTTGGGTGTAAATAGAATAATGAAGAGCGGTTAAATTTTTTTTAAAAAATTTTGGATTTTTGAAGTTTACTAAACTATTTGGATTAGTATTTTCAAACAACAGGAATAATAATTAATAAATAGGAACCACTGTAACTAAGGCGATAAATTACAAAATTAATAAATTGATACTTTTCTAAAACTGGTTTCTTTCTAGGTAACAGTTTAGAAAAAAAATTTTTTTTTTCTTTTCATTACTGTTTTAAACTTCCCATGTGGTGAAACTCTTAGAACTCAGATCTTTATAAATGAATTACTCTTCTCAGCGATAAGCCTTTATCTCTAAACAACTCTTGTCCTTGCACTATTTCTCCTTCACACATCAACTAGACACTGTTCTTTTAATTCTACCGGAATAGTTAAGCAGAAATATTCTATCTTCACACAATCAGTGCTTATTTCAAATTATTATAATTTTTTTGAGTAAAAATTTATTAGAATTGTTTTTATCCTGTGGCTTGAAGAACTAAAATTATTTTTTTTATATATTAGAAATGTATAACTTTTGATAAAATATTTTTTACTATATCTTTACCATTATTGGGCAAAAAATTAATGAAATAGTCTCCACATATACAATTTTAATAATATTGCATTGAAATGCACAGTAGCCTCTGCGTAAAGTCCTTTAAGTTGGTCTATTATATATTCGTTGTATATTTTGAAATATTGTTCATGGTACAAAACGGCCGTAACGTATAACGGTAATGCTATTATAAGGTATATACAATTTATACATATACAAGTTTAATAGCCTAAACAACGCCTTTCGAACACATACTGTTCTTCTTGAGACACAAAACCAAGCTTCAGAATCATCAGGCATAACGCTGAAGCTAGGTTTTATGTCTGAAGAAGAACATTACATATTCGAAACAGGATTTTTAGATTATTCAACTTTTATATATTTTTTTTTTAACCGATTCTCTAACGGTTTTAAAACGTCAGAAGTTTACGGTATTTTTGTTTTATTGGTGATTCTACATTGGGAGACCTAAATTTTGCCGAACTCAAGTATATTTAGCATAGGGATCTTATTAAACGAGTGTCTGACATCGTACAGGCTCGGGACCGACGGCTTAACCTCCTCTCCGAGGGACGACGCAGTAAAATTTATTCACCTTCCGTGTAAATAATCGAGGGCCAGGTGGGTATTGAACCCCGGCCCTACCAGTTCGGAGGCGAGTACGTTAACCACTGAGCTAACCTCTCCCCCCTCCTCCCCTCCCAATATATATTGAACTTGTACATATGGAGACTATTATATTTCATTTTTTACCCTAAAATGAGTAAATACCACATAATAACTGATTGCACTACCTTGGAATATCTTTACCATTATACATTACGGCCGTTATACCATGAAAATTATTTCAAAATATATAACGTATTTTTATACGTACAAAATATATAATTGTTTTGATAATACATTAATTATATACTTAGCAATATAAAAATAAATATATTTAAAGTTTTAATTCTGAAAACTACAAATAACTCTGCTTGAAAAACCAAATAATATATATTGTAGGAAAGCAAGAAAGTTATTGTTTTTTCCTTTTCTCAACTCTTATGAAATATTCAGTACTAAAAATATAAGTAAACGGAAAATACCTCGAGAAACTGAAAGGATGTGAGTTTTATTTTCCTTCTATAAATATTTGAAATCTAAGTGAACAGTAAGTGGATTTCAGCCGTATCAAGTAAGATTATTCTGTCCATAAAAGAATAATCGCACTTAAAATCACTACATGGGGTAATTCCAAATGTTTCAACTGATTTATAATTGCTCATGTTAAAGAAGAAATGCCATGGGTCGCAATTTATTCTCAGAATCATGTTTTATTCACTTTTTTTTTACGAGAGTTTCATATAGTCAGAACGATAGTATCAATACGACAAGAAAATTACTTTTAGTTCGTCAGCAAATCAAAATCCACTGAATTTATCGCTGCTACTGTTTATTCTAAATGCCATGGAGGCTTATGAATAACGGTGAAGCATAAACAGGATCTCTTCCAGAACCACAAAAACTATTAACCGACTTTTGTTTTATGTTTTTTTTTTTGGTTTCCCTGATTTCGGCAACTCTCAGTTCAAGTAGTTTATTATCCACAAGTGTCAGGAATACTTACAATTTCATACTTCTAAAATTATATCAAAATTATTATAATTTTTATAATTATTATAATTATATCAAAATTATATATAAAAAAACGCATACATACAAAATATATTATTGATAATATGGCATTATATTTTACTCATATAATGATTATAAACAATATAATTTCGAATCAAGATTGTTAAATCGAATAGCAGTTAACATTCAACGGTACTAAATATATTTACTGCGAATTCAAAGGAATTTAAAAACTAAAAAAAATTGGATTACTGAACAGACAGTAATCTTAAAATAGTAAGGTTACATTTTTTTTAATTGTGGATATTTAAGTTAATAAGTACAACTATTTCGTAAGCTATAAGAAGGTACTCTCGAATTCTTTGAATACGTGAGCTATCGAAATATTCTAAAGTAGTCGTGTTGCTCTCGGAACTGCATATTCTACTACATCGATTTCTGGCTTTGTTAGAATTCTTCGTATTCGATATGCCCGTCTCTACAGCTTATCTTGAGGGTCATTACAAAAAGAGAAGTCTTAGATATTGTATGACTAATTTTCTCCGAAAAAAACAAATGTTTTTCGCCTTGATTGAATCTCTTGCAAGTCGATGGTTTGGAGGGCCATTTTGTTGAAAAACTGTGTTGTTCGGTTTCTTTCAGTGAAGTAAAGAGCCATTTCCGGACGATAAGGGGTACAACTGTCTCAAAACAGTGTTACCATGACAGAAAAACATATCATAACTATCTTATTCCGAGAAACAGCATTAAAAGAAAACATTCACCATAAGGAGTACTTCTTCACTTTTGACTGTTCAAAAGTTCTGTTCCCCAAACCCTCACATTGTTAGTATGACCCCTGTTTAGCCGGACGGTGAACAACAAAATTGCAAGTTGTTCACTTGCAATTTGTAAACCAAATAGTAAGATTTCTTAGTTTTCCTGAGAAACACCAAATAGAACTGCAATCCATTTCTTTCCCTTTACAACCAACTCCCACTGTAAATTGTACAATTACAATTTCGATAATGCATTAAAATATATATTATATAAATTACATTTATTCTATTCTAGGAATATGTATTTGTTTTTAAAATGTACACAATTTATTACTTTAATCTTATTAAATCTGTTTTTTCCATAACTTACTTAATTTTCATTTCAAAAAGTACTCTTTTTACATTATTATTAATAACAAAGTTTAATATAACTTGTAAATGATTATGTTTTTTAAATGAAAACTAAAATTAAACTTATATTTTTTAGAAAATGTTTATAAAATAATAACAGAATATAATGAATGCACTAAACTCATTTTTTTTAAATAAAGATTGGTTTTGACTTAGACGAAGAACTGAATTGCAAATTTTTAGATTATTTCGTAAATGAGTGTCTATATTTATAAAAATTCGGTAAACTATAAAATTGTATGCTATTTGTTAGAAACTCAGAAGCAAGGGTGGTTATGCAAAAACCAATTTTATTCCTGTCCTTTTCTGGCCATACCTTTTCTCTTTATATTGGTTTAATTCTGATAAATTCTGATATCAAAATATACTGAAGCTAGCTTTCAATCTATGATGTTTCAGAATAATTAATTTTACTATTCGTGGAGGAGTTTAAGTAACCATGTTGGATTCCTCGTCAAAAACATGAACAATTAAAATATATATATTTCCATTTCTCGAAAAACCAAATCTTTTCCAAACAACTTCTTTGCGGAGTCTTAGTAATTCAATATATTGATAAAGTTGAAATCAGTCTGAACATTGTTTGTTTGTTTCCCAACACCCACACTTATAAGGTTTTTACCTTTTAGTGCTGTTCTAGGGGGTGGAAATCCTTGCTAATTTATTATTTAGCACTCATTTTAGTAACGGACGAGCCATATTACCTGATGATTCTGTATTAGGAGTCCTAAGTTTTACCTAACTCAAGAGTATTTAGAGTAGGGATCTTACATAACATCGTACAGGCTCGGGACTGACGGCTTAACATCCTCTCTAAGGGACAATGTATTCAGCTTTATTCACCTCATCCATGAATAAATTGAGGGCCAGATGGGGTTCGAACCCCAGAGCTACCAGTTTAGGAGCGACTATGTGAACCACTGAACTTGGCACCCTGAGTCTGAACGTATTTTAAATCAAATCAATGTGTGATGCACAAGTCAATTTTTGGGGTCTTACGGGTCATCAAGCTGATAGTGACCAAGTGTGGAGCTGAAAATAGAAAAAAAACTGAAACGGTAAACGAAAGGGCACGGTTTTCTACTACCATCACATGTAAACACTACAACGAAAAGATGGGTAGATCCTCGTCAATATGATAATATTCTCATGCAATTGTGATACAAAGCCTGCAAAGGTGCAGACCCAGTTGATATATATTGAATGTCTAGTCGATTTTGCAGAAGTCATGTAGACAAGTGGTGTTGCCCAAGTGACTGGCTGGCAGCCGATGGTATCTCCACAAAATCCTTGCAATCTGTAACAGGCCTCATGAAAATTATCCTTGAGTATTAACCTTTTAAATAATTAATAATTCTGAATCCATTACAAATAGGTTTACAAAGATAGGCTTCTTTGTCGAAATAATTTACTATACCTGTCAAAGTATCTTTACTTTGATGTTACTCGAACATAATGATAACTTCAATTAATGATAGAGGAGAGGGTAACCCAGTGTCAACGTGCTCGCCTCTGGACTGGTAGGTCCATGGTTCAGTACCCACTATGGTCCTGGTGGATATATCTGAGCACGTCGTCCCTTGGAGAGGACCGTCGTTCCCCAGCCTGTACGATGGCAGATACTTGTTAAAGATCCCCACTCTAAATTCGCTCTTCATTGTGTGAAATGACAAAAGGGTCTATGTGTTGTTCACTTGTAGGACTGCCACTGTATCTTATCCTAACCTAACCTTACTTAATACTAATGAAAACTTAAGTACAATACCCGAATATAATAAATATGATAAAATCATTCCAACATAAGAATTAGATTATTGTGATTATTTGTTTCTTTGAATACAATAGTAAGGGACTTTGAAAAAGAACATTCAATTTATCAAAATCGAAGAATCTGAAAGATTCAATCCAGACAAAAAGAATGAAGACGTGCCATGACTGGAAACTCGTGGAATGGAAACATAGATCGTAATTTAAAATGAAATCTGAACTGAGAGTTGCCACAATAAAACATTCCCTTTAAACATAATAACACTGTTTAAAAGATTATTTTTAATTTTTTTTCGTTATAAAAATATAAAAAAATACTTGGTAAAATACAATTTAATTACAAAAAAATCAATTTTAGAAATAATTTTTGCAAAATTATAATTGAAATAAGCAAAAAGAGCAATATGTAACGTTCCAAGTTAATACAATTTTTAAGTTTTTTAATTAAATTTATATCTACAATGTTTGAAGTAATTTGGTTTTCTATTAAATCAACGCACTCTTTTATAATAGAGCTGATTAATTATTTATAGTAATAAAAAATAGTTGATAATATTTGATTGAATTTGTCATTTTTTAACCTGCATTAACATTACGGGTGTTGCCACTTGTGTGTTCTTATCTCTTATATGTTTGAAGTACCTACATCTTCTTAAATTTTTGATTAAAAGATAGTAATATGTAGAAATAATATAATTCACTTCAATGTTTCGCCATCGTCATCATCAGGAGAAGAGGAAAACGAAAAAGAAAATAAGTTCTGTTCGGCTAGCATACAACGAACAGACTTTTAAAGGGCCGAATTCTTCTTCATCCTCTTCTCCTGATGACGATGATATATATATATATATATATATACTATTCAAACGTATTGCAATCAGTTATTATGTGTTATTTACTCATTGAAGGGTAAAAAGCTAATGAAATGGTCTTCACATATAAAAATTTAATGGTATAAACAATGCGTTTCGAACACGTAGTGTTCTTCCTCAGGCATTAACTAAGGGTGAGTGTCTGTGGTACAACCTACAATGTGGTTTTACCCTACAATATATACACCAGTTCAAAATCAAAGAAGAGGTAGTAACACACAAAGTAAAGAATTCTGTTCTTTACTTTGTTGACTGCGTAATTACTTGGTACATTGATGTGAGACACTCAGAAGACAAGCTAGGATTGATGTAGCATTTAATCAGCGTTGCCAACTTACAAAGGGGGGGGGGGAGAAAAGGAAAAATTAAAAATAAATAAAAACAAAAATAATAAGTAAATAATGAAAACAAATTTAAAGTAATATAAATTTTCAAAATTAATAAGTTAACTAAGGATGTGAAAAAAATATGTCAATATGTTAATTGGTTGACAAAATTTATTATAAAATAGTCGTAAAGAATAATTAAGAATTGAAATTAAGCACAGGAAACAAATCAGTATTTTTCTGGAACTCTGAGAGTTTTAGGGATCAGGAGTCGGCCTAAGAACCTACCATACAAACGGAAATAGTAATTGAAACCGAGTCAACGGAATTGGCATGAACTGCAAGGGGAAAGTCACTGCGTTTGCCCAAGGACGAACTGTGATTATTCATATGCAGGCTTCACTTGGTGAGAGCTAAACCCACATAAAAAAACATCACAGTGGATGCAAACCAAACGGTAAATGGTAATTGCTATAACTGATTCCATATATAAAATCTTAATTCAATAATGAACGATTGAAAGCTAATCTCAAAGGGTTTTATTGTTACTGTGTAAAATTTACGGTCGAATATTTGGAACACAAAAGCACAGCGGTAACATACTATTTTGCATTCAAAAAATTATACAATTTATGATTATTATTAAATATGTGATAGAATTTATGTAATAACATAATTAACTTATTAGATTATAATTATGTATAATATATATTTATATAATTATATATAATTATATTTATTAATTATAAAATAAGCTTTAAATACCAGCAAACAAAATTAACAAGTAAATTGAAAAAACATACAAAACCATGAAAATTTTGTCAAAAAATATTTGGGGTTACGTTTAAATATGTGATAGCATTAATTTAATAACAGAATTAAGAAATTAGAGCTATTTATTAATTATATAAACCATATTTCAATAAGTAAACAAAATTAAGAGTTAAAATTAAAAATGGAACTTATGATGACTCAAATTCTAAATATAGTTCGAATATATTTAAAAAAACAATAACACATTTCTGGAGGAAATTTCAGCATTCACGTTTTTATGTACTTAATTTCAAAAATATATTATATCGTTATCAATAAACTTAAGTATAAAACTGAGTACAAACCGATTGTAGATGCCATCCAGATACTATAATAGTAGCTCGAATGGTTTATTTAACTTTTCTGAATCGATGTCTATCTAATTTATAATATTATTAGAACAGGAAAAAGGAGCTACGTGATTCAGAAACTTCTCGAATGAAACCTTTTCACAGAATACTAAAATCCGATAACAAACTAACCCGTTTTGCATCTGACTGGGAAAAGATCAACCGAACAGCCAAGCGCCATCTGAATTTCAAATCATAACCCAATTACTGCAAGTTTGCTGGTTCAGAGGCAAAAAGGAGTCAGTTTACAAGTAAACTTATTAGCATATTTTCTTTATTAACTTCTATGGTTTACGGATACCTAATGCGCTCCAGTTAGAATTACTCACTGTTGGGAATAAGGCATTAAGCATTTAATGGAAGACACGACAGAACCAGTAACGGTTTGCATATTAATGACTATTTTATGTGACATGTCCTTTGTTGTCTGTGCAATATGACAGTTACTCTGAAGCTTGTTTTGATTTTAGTCATGTGCTTTAATCTGTCCATTCTACTATTATAAAATTGATTAAGTTTATGTTTTCTCATAAAGTCTATTTTGTCACATCACAAGAAGACCCGTCTAATCTTTTACAGGCAATAATTTTTTACCGGGTGCCAGATGCCATCATTTTGTGCACCAACAAAAAAATACATACGCCTATGACTTGAAATTGAAAAACCTCGTCTTTATAGAGATTTTTACTAAGAAGGTTCTAGGCTCGAATGCGTCAGATGAACAGTGGAGGTCAGGTACTCACAGGTTAAGAACACTATTTTAAATGATACTCACGAAGCCGAACAAATTGGTAGGTTGGTTCACTACTTGGTACGTGATAACTAGTAAAGTCATGGGTGAACAACGATGTTATGGAGACCATGAACTTTTGAATACGTGCTTATTTAACATAGTAGTAACCTGGTACATATTAGGTAGTAGGATTTTCTGGGAAAGGTATCTCGCTGTAGGTACTGTGGGAACATAGTAGGTATGGTGGGAACATAGTTGGTACGGTGGGAACATAGTTGGTACGGTGGGAACATAGTAGGTACGGTGGGAAAGTAGTAGGTACTGTGGGAACATGGAAGGTATAGTGGGAACATAGTAGGTATGGTGGGAACATAGTAGGTATTGTGGGTACATAATAGGTATAGTGGGAAAGTAGCAGGTACTGTGGAAACATAGTAGGTATAGTGGGAACATAGTAGGTATTGTGGGAACATAATAGGTATAGTGGGAAAGTAGTAGGTACTGTGGGAACATGGAAGGTATAGTGGGAACATAGTAGGTATGGTGGGAACATAGTAGGTATTGTGGGTACATAATAGGTATAGGGAAAGTAGTAGGTACTGTGGGAACATGGTAGGTATAGTGGGAACATAGCAGGTACTGTGGGACCACATATGTAGAGTACGTTGGGACATAGAAAGACCATTAAAATAGTGGTCACTAAAATAAATGCCAGGGGAGACAGATAACTGATTTTACCACTTTAATATTAAGTAAAATCATTTTTTTTTATTGAAATAAACAATGCAGATTTGAAAGTAAGTAAATGAATACAATTAAAGCTTGTAATGACCTAAATAAGGTAGCCCTTAAGTGCAGCAATTATAATGGGATAACGTCTGGAATATATTAAATGGATTCTATTACTCCGAAATATTGCTTCACACGTTATGAAATTGAATTCACCTTCCAGAAAGCCTTTATTAACCCAGTAACCTCGCCTGGCTTTACTCTCCAAACAAAAAAGAAAATAATAATTATTAATTGGCAGTTTTTTTTTATTAAAAGTAATGCTAAAATCATTTAATCGTTTTACCAATTCAAATTTTTAATAAATTGGCTTTTGTAAAAATAAACCTACCCTGTAAAAATGAATATAATTGACAGCTATAAGATTTTTTTTTAGGTTTTAGGCCTGGATTTAAAACACTTATTTTGCCAACGTTTCGACATATATTTAGGATTCCCTTAGGGTTAAAAACATTTTTATACAATTAGCATTATTTATACAATTACAACTAAAGAGTGCTAATTGTTTTAGCGCGTTTTTATCCCCAAAGAAGCCATAAATATATGTAGAAACGTTGTTAAAAAAGAAATTTGTTCTGTAGCGAACAAATAGAAATTATAATATCTGACGTAAACTTTATTTTTATTTATTCAGGTATTCTTTTTTTTAAACCGACGTATAATCGAGATCGACTTGAAACAACGTAGGCCAAGGTATACTGTATTAGATCAATCTGTCTAATCTCGTGGGCGGTTACAATTGCTGTTTATGAGGTAAGAGGGTTTATCAAATAGTGTGAACTTACCTTAAGGCAGTGATATTCAACTACTGTGCTGCGTGATTCTTGAAGTCTGCCGCCAAATTTTACTGATGCATGTAGTAAAATAGCGGAGGAGACTTTTGGACAATGTATTTTGCTACCAAGGTATGCATCGAGAAGAAATATAGAAAGCAGAACTTAAAATAAAGTTTGTCTACATTTAAAGGATTTCGACAACTAAAATGAATGCAGACCTAATATAAGTACTATCGCGGCGTAGAAATCCATTTGTGATAACTAACACGTCGGTGTATGAATTAACATTGAATGAAAATGAAGTACTAATTTCGGTGTGTAATAACCTAGATTTAATTTCAAAACATTTAGAAGAATTAATTAATTCTTTCTGGAATAATCTTAGATTCAATTATCCAACAATATCAAAAAAAGTTTTAAGTGTTTTATTACAATTTTCTACATCCTATTTGTACGAGCTAGAATTTTCTGCTTTGACCAACATAAAAATGAAAAAAAGATCCAAACTTTTAAATCTAGATCATTAAATTAGAGTAGCGTTATCGTTTTTACGCCAAAATATAAATAAAATCGTCAAAAAATTATTAACCTAAATTTTGCATTTGATTTGTAATTTATCATTAAATAATTTTATTTACTTTGTAATTCTATTTTACTTTATATTTCATTTAAAATTATTATCGTCTACTATTTATACTGAATATATCGCATTATAGGTATAACAGTTCATTAACTATGTTTTTTTTTTAAATTTAACTAATTGATAGTGTGCCATCAAGTTTTTAAATTATTAAAAGTGTGGTTTGACGAAAAAAGGTTGAGAATCACTTCTCTATAGTGCTAGCAATCTATGTGGTAAAGTAGTTGACATTTTGCTGTATTTTATTTTATCTCGCAACTTGAAACAAAATATTTTTATAACATGCATCATGTTTATGCTCAAATATAATGCAACATCAACATATGGAAAATGGTAATTTTAGATGAAAACTTTCTCATCAGAAATAGATTTCTATAGAAGCTGACTTTATGCAGATGACGAGATGCAGAAATATTAATTTTGCCACATTCAAATATGAAAACTTTGTTGAATTGCCAATTCGCCAGATTGACAGCATGGCGGAGGAGGCGGGGGCGTAAATCATGCAACTGGACTGGCAGAAAAAAAATGTTTCCTTCCTGCTTTCTCTCAGTTTTACCATGAATTATGGTAAACACAGTGTTTTATTACACTTTATAAATAAACTGAACAAGGTTGTAATAACTGAAGAGTTTTTTTTCGTGGTAGTCGAATAAATATTTATGCTTGTTAACATCTTACAAAATCATAATAGCATAAAAAACCAAACGTTATGGGATTCAAAGACGGTCAGTCCGGAGCCTGTACGATGTTAGACACTCGAAATCTCTACTCGAAATACACTTGAGTCAGATAAAATTTAGGACTTTCAATGTAGAATCAACTGGTTATATGGCTTGCCCATTACTAAAATCGGTACCATATAATAAAATAGCTACACTTTCTGCATCTAGATGACACTCTTCTATTAAAAAGTGAAAAAATATAAGTGTGAGGATTGGAAAGTAAAAAAATTAGATCGTTTGCATAACTCTCAGCTGTTTTTACTAAATATAATTATATATCATATTGATACACGATATCAAAAAGACAAATAGGCAACAGAAGGTCTGCTCCACATAACTTAAGATACCCCCTTACACCGGAATTCATTAATACAAAGCAAAATATTCATGGCAATAATTCAATTTGTATTTCAATCAGTTGCATAGGGACTATATTTGCCACCGTGGGTGGGGGGGGGGGGGGGGGTTAAGTCCCCTCCTCGCCCCGCAACTGGCCGTTGATAATCCGTTAAAATTCAAAATTCCAGAAAGTCCTCAAAATATTTATTTTCATGGAATTACAATCAAGGATCAAATTTTAAACCGATGTTATTATTCCCAGATTATTAACATATTTCAGCATTCGTTTACATAATTCAATTCTCATCAAGGGAAAAAAAAATCGTTGTTACATCATTCAAATCATAAAAAAAATTGCTAAATTAAATTTACAGGCTATGCAAACAAATATAATAAAATTTTCAAGCCTCTTTAAAAAATTAGTTTTGAAAAATGTAAAATGAATTCTTTTTTTAATATACCAATAGTATAGTTGGAAAATCCGCTTAAAAACAGTATTATCCGTAAAGAATATAAAAACAATTACGACTTTAAGAACTCATTTTTGTATAAAACTTCATTTTTTGTT
Source organism: Hermatobates lingyangjiaoensis (assembly GCA_026182355.1). Classification (NCBI taxonomy): domain Eukaryota; kingdom Metazoa; phylum Arthropoda; class Insecta; order Hemiptera; family Hermatobatidae; genus Hermatobates; species Hermatobates lingyangjiaoensis. The sequence goes on from JAPFBL010000333.1 coordinate 201,403, forward strand.
GCGTTATATTTTAATTTTTTTTTCTATTTTTACCCCTTTGAAATGCCGCTTTCTGGCGCGTGCCACCCTGGGGCGACCCGCCCCTCCCAACCCCTCGCTTGCTACGCCCCTGATTTCAATGTCCCATTTACTATATATTTTGATTAATCTTAAAGTTTGACCACCGACTAATTGTATTTCATCTTGCAAATAGTTGGTTTCAAGAGTTAAGTCTCATTAGTAAGTCAGAACGTAAGGGTTAATAGTAGAATCTCAAATAAGGAGAATTCCTAAACAATGTCCAAAGTTATTTCTTAGTTAGAATCAGTAATATTACATCTTAGCTACCGCACCATCAATCATCTTCAAAGAATTTCAAACAACTAAACTTGAAATATTTCCTAATGAAATTGCTCTCTCTCTCACTCTCTCACTATAGTGTAATTCTCTTTTCTTCTAATTTACTTGTTGTGCTCACTTTGTAGAAGATCAAAGCTAGTATTTAACCGGCATTATTCAAATCAGGAGCCAACTTGATTACTGAAAACACTAAAAGATATGGTATGACCGATCCAAATGCTAATAATTCCCAGTGTTGTTTAGTTTTGGTGATTTAATTTGATAACTGGTGTATTCAAAGGGGCGTAGACACAATTTTCACCGCCGTCGTAAGATTTACCCACCACCCCCTCACCCATCACCGCCCTCCACTGGCGTTGATAATCCCTTAACCTTCAAAATACCAAAAAGTTTTCAAAATATTTATTCATGAAATTACAATGAAGTAATTTTAGACTGCTGTTATTAGTCCCAGCCTTTCATCTTATTACAGTACTCGTATCCATATACAGTGATCATCAACGAAAAGCAAAAATTATTCAAAACAAAAAAAATCCTTGATATATAATTCAAATCATAAAAAAAAAAATGAAATTAAATTTACTGGTTATGCAAACAAATATAATGTACTTTCAACCACTTTAAAAAAAATAGTGTTGAAAAATTTAAAAACATTTATTTTTAATTTGCAAATATTACAGTTAAAAAAAGTATTACACACATAAAATATAAAAACAATTACAACCTTCAAAAATCATTTTGACATAAAATTTTAGATTTTTGTTAGCCTTCTATAATTTTAATTTTTTGTATTTTCTATTTTTACACCTTCAAAATGCCGCCCTGATACATTTTGCTGAGGGTGTACCACTCCATTTCGCTACGTCACTGTATGTTGAAAACTGAATACACAACACTAAAAGTAAAGTGTAGTATTCATGAAAAAACCAGTCTATAATATTGCTGGTTTGCATATGTTAATGTTTTAATAACCCTCTTATGATACGTATGAGTTCAAAATTCACGATAAGTAACACTCAGAGTAAAGTAACACACTTACAAACTCTATATAGAGTTGTAAGTGTGCAAACTAACCTAACTAACCTAACCTATGATACATATAAGATAATTACTGTTTTTTTTTTAATATCTGTTTATGCAACAGTTTGTTTGCAACCTTGGACTCATCACAGTTATAATTATATACGACAAATTTGTCACCATGAAGACTTTTGCTTGACACGAAAAAGTATATCACTGTATTTTTGTTAGCTAAAAAAAAAAAAAAAAAAACAAATATTTGCTCACTTTCCTGGGGGTATCATAAAAACTTGATTTTTATCCTTTATTATCCTTTATATCCCCGCAACAGTGTAGAAATATGAAAAATAAATCTATTGAGTTTTAGTGAAAATGGTATTTTCGCTAAAAATTGCCATCAATTTTTGGTTTTTGGTTTTCTAACACCCTAACTTATAAGACTTTCACCTGTTAATACTGTGCTAGGAGTAAAATTCAAGCTCATTTATTATTTGGCACCCATATTAGTAAAGAACGAGCACATTACCTGTTGATTCTAACTTTGGAAGTCCTACATTTTTGCCTAAACTCAAAAGTATTTAGATTAGGGATCTTTAACGAGTACTGACATCGTTCAAGCTCAGGACTGACTGTTTAACGTCCTTTTTGAGGGATGACATGTTCAGATATATTCACCTCCCAGTGAATAAAATGAAGGCCAGGTGGGTATTGAACCCCAGACATACCAGTTCAGAGGCGAGTACGATAACCAACTGAGCAAATGAAACCCTTCGATCAATTACTTACTTTTGAGAAAATTTGTAAGAATTGTTTCTCATGAGGTCAGAAGTGGTCTAACTGGTGAGTCATATAAGTATAAAGCAGGAGTGGGCTACCTTTTTGAGAGTTCGTGCCAAAATCAGCAAAGTCACTGACACAAACTTTTTCCACGTGCCAGCCATTTTTTTTAGAACATATTTGGTATCTCTTAAGAACTTTTTAAACGAAAAAAGTAATAAATTACCTCAGTGCAGTAAAACATGGTATAAAAAAAATTATTTAACCTTTTAAAAAAAGAAGGTAACTTTGGCAACAAGATCAACTTCTTTTTCTTGAGACCTCTTTAGCTTCGTAGAGCTTAAATCTTTTCACCACCAGGACGTACCATGCTCGTACATATACTGTCATGGCATGAAAACTTATACCCAAAGGAAAGTAGTTTTTTTTTTGTGCTTAGGGTAACATGTGCTTTGCATCTGTGCTAATGGTAAGCTGTGCTCTTACGTGCCAGAGATAAGTCATCGGTGTGCCAAGTTTGGCACGCGTGCCAGAGGTTGCCCACCCGCGGTATAGAACAATGTACAACTTTTATTCTGCTGAACTATGAACTGTGTTTGTGTTGTATTTTGTAACTTTTTTTTAAATTCCATTCTAGATATATGTTTCTGGCAGGGTCACTCTTTTAAAATTCAAATTTTTCTTTATATTTATTGATCCAATGTGTTACGTCACTTGCCATAATAGTTTAACATGATGTCCTTAGAATCATAGAATCACTCAAGTAAGCCTAAGTCATAAATTGTATAAACTATATAATTCACCATGTTCCTATTTTGTAACTCCAAAAGTAAGTCCAGTTTATATGGAAAAATGCCAGTTTACAGTAGGCATTTGACGAGACTCTGTCAACACATAAATATCTTAAATTCATTACTTCTGCAATCTGTTACAGTGTGGTATTTACTCATTTTAGGAAATTCCAAAAATTGTTCTTAAAGCTCACAGATAGATATATTTTTTTAGATTTAAACCTGAAGAAGAACACTAAGTATTAGAAAAGCATGGTTAGTTTTGATATTAAACTCTTTTTTTCTTTTGTGTGCAGACGTAATTTTTGAAATTCCTCAATAAGTTAAATGTTTAAAATTTTGAATCCATAAAAATGAGTAAATCAGCAAGATACATTCAGAAAAAAATTAATAATAAATTGATAAAATACAAAAAATATATCATTCATAGCTATTCTTTCCTCCCGTGTGTGTTATATCAAACAATACGGGATAAAAAGTACATGGTAGAAGTGCTTTTTATTTGCATATGTAAAATGCAAAGTTTGTCTGTCTATCCGCTAAAGAAATAAAACTGGAGACATTTAGATACAATGAAACATTAATATTATATAAGTTTTTCTTCCGTATATCAAATCGTGTGTTTTCTATCACACAGTACAATATAATAGAAATCCATTTTATCTACTTACCTATATAAAATACAATGTTTTTCTCTCTGTCCGACATACTATACTATATTTCCAGTATAGACTATAAATAAAACTGTAGACATTTAGATACGAAGAAACATTATATAACTTTTTTCGGGGAACTAACTACGGTACTTTTTTTAAAAAAAAATAAAATTTTACTATTTATTATATAACATCCACAGATGACGTATCCACGATGGCGATGCAGGGTATACGACACCCTATTTATAGAAAAAAAAATATTAGAAAAAATAGACCCCACCCATAACCAAAACGTGGGGGCATTATAACAGCCTGGGTAGATCAGCTAGTATTATCTAAAAAAAGACTAATCAATTCATAAAAAATATTTTTATTTGAAAAAGTATACTTGATAATTTCATCGTTTTAATAAGATAAAAAAAAGTCTAATGTAAAAACAAATACTTTATTATCATAGACAAGCTCTTGTCAATAATATTATGAATGATATTATAGCATTGAAAGTAAATATTTTGAAACTTTTCTTCCACTCGACTTAAAGTCGAACCAAATTCTTCCTTTTTTAATATAATAAAGATCTGTTAAAAGGAAATACAAAAGTAAGACGAAGAAAGTTGGTGGTCTTTCCTTCATACTTTAGAAGTTGGCAACCACTTTTAATCTCTTTTACTATTAGAGTCATGAACTGGAAATAGTCTAAGCGAAAAAAAAAAATCTTTAAAAGGAAATATTGCAGTCTCTGAAAGGACAAAAGAGTTTTTCAAACTATTGCAAATAAATCTGTTTCCTGAAAAACATACTTAAAAAGAACTTTTATAAAAATACTTATCAGAAAGTTCGTTTATATTTTTCATCTTATTTTTTTTTATTTCCTACTTTAAGAACTCGTTGTGATGTTAACTAGAGTTAACATTATTTCAATCGGATTCTAACGAGTTTGTTACTTGGTAGCGTGGCAAATACTTGTACTTATATCAGATGATTGAGGCATAACCCGATTTCTGAGTATAAGAATCATAATTACATCATTGTTTTGAGTATAGCCAGAATAAGTTATAATTCTTATATGCAATTATATCTGAGTATAAGAATTATAATTACATCATTGTTTTGAGTACAGCCAGAATAAGTTATTATTATTCATAATTTCATCATTGTTTGAATCTAACCCGACTTCTTAAAATAAGATTCATAACTACATCCTGTTAGCATCCAATATTGATCCATCGCCCTTGGATCAGGGAGCATTATGGGAGTTTAAGGCAGGGTGATTGGACTCACTTTACCTGGCTAATCTGGGTCGGTCTGTTGGAAAATAATTTTAAAATTCTACAAGAATTATTAAGTTGAATGTTCATGGCTGGCTGCTTTTCTTGAATTATTATTACTTCTATTAATTGCAATTTAAAATGCTCATGTCGACTAGTAATATTGGTGATAAGTTTTATAGCTTTAGTGAACAGACGAGGAAGGAATTTCGGAATTGAAGAAATTATGTAAGAAACAGGTACAAGCCAAATATGGGGTGTTATTCACAATATATATACTCTAAATTCACAGAAAAACACACATAAAGGAGGTCACAATACCTCACTGCTATATTTTGGCTGCCTACTCATTGAAGAGGCACCCAATCAGTGTAATTAGTACATATAAATGACACGGTTTACGGAGGCAATGCCTAGAAATGAGTTGTTATCCACATAGCTGGTAAACTCTCTCCTTATAACAACGGTTGTGCCAAAATTGAAGTAAGTTATGTCTATGTGCTTCTCTCTAAGTGTTTTACTCTGTAGTTTAATATATAAAAGCAAATTTTACTATATATCATTGGTTTGTTGTACTTTACGTTTTTAAGCACATTTCTAGATTCATTTACTGTTTCATCAAACTATTACGATATAATATGAAAAACTTAAAAAAAATAAGTCAACTTCTAGTTTTATAATGTGCCCACACTACAGTCAAACAAAAACATTAACAATTTCTAAAGCATTTCTACTTGGGAGGTGTCAAAGATCGTCAAGAAAATCGTGTGTTAAATATATATCTCAGTCTAGGTTTTTTTATAATGATTCTGAAATTAGTATAGCTTGGAAATATTACATTGATTAATAAAATTGATTTTTTTGCTGCCAAGTTAATACAATGGCAAAGTATTCGCCTCTGGGTAGGTTAATCCAGGGTTCGATAACTACTTTGGCCCTCAATTTTTTCATTTAGGAGGTGAATAAATCTGTAATACGTTCTTCGTCAGTGTTAAGTCTGTACGATGGCCAGGTACTCGCTAAAAATACATACTTTACATACATTTTCAATTAAGCAAAACGTCCATTACTAAAATAGGTGCCAAATAATAAATTATGCACAATTTCTGCCCCTAGAACAGCACTAAAAGGTGGAAAGCCATATAAGTGTGGGCGTTGGAAAACAAAATAAACGTGATTTTAATTATATAATGATAATGCAATAAGTTAATTCCTACATTCAATGAATGAACATTATTTATCAATAGAAACAGTAATCAGATTTTAAAAACTTTTATTTTTATTGGTATAGATTAGATATCACTTTCTTCTTCCTTATCACTTGCACTCTATTTAAGAACATCATAATGCCGTGAATCTTGAACATATCAGTCAATAAAAAAAAAAAGGCATGTTAACTAATGTATAACAAAATATCGTCTATTTTTATGTAGATTGAATGATTAAAAAAATTGGTTTAAATAATGTTGATGTTTTTTTGTTATTTTGATAAAAAAATGTGGCAACAATGAATTCAAGAGGGAAACGCAATTTATTTAGTAGTGTCGATTGTTTTAATGAGGTGACGCTAAAGGAAATAATATTAATTAATATCACACCAAGAAAGGTTATATTCAGGTAAGATTGAAATTACATATTGATTAAGTAATTTATTCTTTAAATTGAGGTATTTGATTTCATTTAACAAAATTATACAACGTTTGTTCTTAACGAACTTGTTACTTTCAAACGATGAACTAAAATTTTTTATGAATGAAAAATGATATATTATTATGGGAGTGGTTGTGAATTATTAGACCTTTATGTTTATTTTCATTTTATGAAAGACTTTATCAAAGTTATTCATTTCAATTGAATTTCTTTCTACTCTTTCTCATATGTATATTTCTATTATCTGTTTAAGATAAATTGGTCATTATTTGGCATTTCTAAACTAAAATCAGGTTACATATCATTGTTACTTGCATTAACTATACAATAACTATATATATTACTGGTTATATTCTATTTTCTAAGACATTTAGTTTTATACAGTTCTACTCTAAGAAATATAGTGAAAAAAGAAACCTGGTTAACCAGAAACTTGAACAGAAGTGCAAAAATTAAAAACGTTTCCTTTACTTGTGTAAAGAGTTATTTATTCTTTAAATTTTTAGAGTTGGTCAAAGCAATCATGGGTTACCTAATACTTGTATAGTTCATGCAGTTATGTGTTTTTAAATGATATGCATACGAATAAGTGATATTAAATACTAGAAAACATTGGAAATAACAGAAAATAAAATGTGCATATTCATTTGTGCTATATTAACTGAAAATATTTTAGTGTAATCAACAGAAACAATATCCAAATGAATAAAATCTGAATTAGAAATTAATATTTGAAATATTAAATAGGTTTATATGAATTACAAGTTGCATTGGAATCAAATATACTTTTAATAGAATATAAAGAACTTATAAATTGTATAAGTAACTCTTTTAGCAGTATTAAAAGTATAATGATAATGATTCTTTTTAAATGATAAATTGTATTCAATACTGTTATAGAAATCTTTAGCTAAATATTTATATTCATTTAATGTAACTAGATTTTGATATGATTTATATTAAAACAGGATATTTAGTGAGTTTCTATTTCAGTGGATGAATTTATATTTTAGAATTATGAAATTAAGATTACTTAATGTTTATTTTTAGAGAAAAGTTACATTAAGCTTCTCTGGTTAAGTTATAGTTCAAAATATAATTCTATATTATATCACAAATATTTTTCAGAAATATGTGAATATCAGTCACAAATACAGAGATTGGTATTCACATTAAAAAGTTAATTTAGCAAAATAGAATAATTACAAAATGAGTTAAGTTTTTTTTTTAAAATGAATAACTTTAACTATCTTTAATAATCCAAGTATCTACCTATTAAATCAAATTAAATTCTCTATATAACTTCATTTTGAAATCTATCTTTTTAGATATGTTATTTTGTTTTAAAATATAATGGTTGTCATGGTCAAAGTTTTTTTTTATTTCTTTCAAGAAATATTTGAATCATCTTAATCTTAAATAACTTTTTCTTGTGCTGTTCGTGTATAATACTCATACTACTAAATATTATTGATTAGCTAAATATAAAATATTAAACAATTCATTTCTTTGTGAAATTATACATCAAACTAAACTACTCTATCATCTTTCTTTATTATAGTCAACAAAATGACTAAAAGTTATTATAAAGAAATGGAACTAATAATAAAATGAAAATATTTAGATTATGATTTAATTTACAATGTTTTATTATTTATTGATCTCTTCTTCAGCTTTTTAATAAATTTTTCTCACATCAATTTCTTTCTTATTTTATTTTCTTTTCGCTTTACAAAAACTATTGATCAACACCATCTACAAAAATTCACTCCCTTTTCACATTTATTCTAACATAAGTAGTTTGTTTGTTTTAATCCTTATTAATGTAATTTAATAAAATTCTACAACAGGTATTAATAAGTTGTTTGATTGAGTTTTGATGTTTATTAATAATAATACATCCACTCATTCATAATTCATGGCTTATAAGAGGCATCTAGAACAGGCTATCACCATGACATCAGTTAAAACTACCACAAGCGTCATTATCATAAATTACTTACAACAAACAACTCTAAGATATCACAAAAGTATCATTTACAAAACCTACCACTAACTCCATTATCATACATTCTTTTATATAAATTTGTATCATATTAATTCGTTAAAAATAAACTTTTTTAAATACAGTATAACCTTTTTGTAAACAGTTATAATGTTTGTTATAAAATGTTTCTTATAGGTTTTATAAGAAGCGAAAGGTTTTCTACAAATGTTCACCAGCAAATGTTTCCTTTGATAAAGGTAAATAACAAACATAACCTATTTAGTAGTAACTGCAATAGAAATATACATTCTCGTGTATATGAGAATAGAGAAGCTCTCTTGTCCTTTCCATTTGAAGTCATTTTGGAGGTTACAATGTTAGAATATAAAAGATAGGCTGTTTTATAAAGGTTTGTTAAAGAAATTTATAAAAACAATAAATACCTAGCTGCCTTCTACTTTCTTATACCTGTTATATATCACAAAGAAATCAGCTGTTCTATGCAATATACGAAACTGTAGAAAATGTCATATACATCTGCTGCATGAATGATGTTTAAATCAGACAGGTCATTAAAGCCGATCTTCTATAGAAATTATTTGGAACTCTTTAGATAGCTGACGAAATAACATCAGAAAACATTTGTGATAGCTAAGGCATTTGGTATTTTAAAGTTTTTTAAAAATGTTCTTTTTATAAGCTACGGAATTTTTTTTGTTCTAATACATCAAAGATTTTTCCTTTTTTTTTTATTTTAAATGTTCTAAAAACTTTGTGATTAAACTGAAGTCGCCACTAAATAGTTATAACGTGTTTCACTTATTTTGCTATATTTTTTACCAATATTATAAGATTATTCCACATAAATATTGTATATGATTGTTATAATGTTAATGTATAGTAATATATGCAATCTTATACTTCGTTTAAGTTTTGTATTTATTATTTTAAAATGTTCAACAAGAGAATGTATATTTCTTTTACAGTTAATACTAAATAGGTTAAGTTTTTTATTTACCTGCATCAAAGAAAACTTTGCTGGGAAACATTCGTATTTCCATATTTTTTTTATACAGAGCCTTTTATTTAGTTAACTATACGAATCTTTATAGTTGCCTATTAAAGGTTTAGTAACAATCAAACACTGTCACCAAAATAATGGAATACAACTTCATTACTTTTTATAAAATAATTGTAATAATTCGTTTCTTTAAATGTTTTATGAAAGGTGATCTTTGTGTTATTCTCCTGGTGACTTTATCCATCGAGGAATACATTTAGAAATGCCAGTACTCATTGTTTCAAACTGCTGTAATATAACTGAAGCTCATTCTGGGGTAAAATGGATAATAATATGAAATGGGAAAAGAAGACTAAGATCTTTCAACCGCAACAAGCAGTCCAGGACCATGAGCGGAGACCGCTAGTTGCGGTTGAAAGATCTTAGTCTTATTTTCCCATTTCATATTGTGGCTTGATCATTGATTGTTGTTTCGCCTGTTCATGTAAAATCTTTTTATCGATATATATATATATATATATATATATATATAATATATATATATATATATTTATCATGATTTGTTTTCTTGACCCAATATTATATATGATGTAATTTTTTTTGAGGTTTGAGGTCCAATGATTAAAACTAGTCCTTTTGCCGACGTTTCGACATATATTTATGTCATCTTCAGGGCTTGGAAATCTGTTTATGTTGCAGCATTCTTATTTAATACCGTTTCATGATGGTTACTATTTGTTTTTTGGGAGGTTTCTTTACGGTTATAAACAGATAATAACCGTATAAACGGTTATAAACAGAACATAACCGTAAAGAAACCTCCCAAAAAACAAATAGTAACCATCATGAAACAGTATTAAATAAGAATGCTGCAACATAAACAGATTTCCAAGCCCTGAAGATGACATAAATATTTGTCGAAACGTCGGCAAAAGGACTAGTTTTAATCATTGGACCTCAAACCTCAAAAGAAATTACATCATATATATATATATATATTTGTTTTGAGTTTTTTGAGGGTTTTTGGTCTGAATATTAAAAAACTTCTTTGTCACGTTTCGACATATATTCATGTCTTCCTTAAGGCTAAAACATTGATACATTTTGCTCTATTATTACAATTAATTGGTCTATAGTTTGCTATTATGTACAATATTGATAAAATATAGATTGGCATATTAAAGTGTGATTATGTTTCACAATATTTATAACTACATAGATCTAATTTTAGTTACCTGGGAAGTCTGTTTTTTTTTCTTCATCTGAATTTTTTGATGCTACATATTTAAAAACTATGCACAGTTACTTTACACAGTGACTAGGATGTTACATTTTTTACTTTACTATAAGTAAAGTATAGTGATCGTGAAAAAATTCGATCTCGAGATTTTGACGGAATTACATGTTTTGAGGTCCCAGAAGTCGTTTTATGACGTTTTTACGATGATGTCTGTGTGTGTGGGTGGGTGGGTGGTGGGTGCGTGTGTTAGCATTGCTTGTTACCACGCTACGGTCCAGAATCTTTGATGGATTAAGTTGATATTTTACACAAAAATGGGCCTCATAAAGACAAAGATCCCAATTGTTTGGGAAGAATTATGCATGATGGGAAAGTCACTTTTTTTGCCAAAAACCGTTTTTTTTAAAACATTTATTTCTCCTAAACTGATAACCCTAGAGTATTGAAATTTTGACATTATGTTTGAGGTTACAAATGGAACAAACGAAAAATATATTCAGAATTTTAAAACAACAGGAAATATTTTTTTTCAATAAAATGTAAAAATTTTGACTTATAATTCCATCTCAAACCTTGTGAGAGCGATACAAGCCATATTGTTTGACGGACAAAAATGAAACTATGCCTATAAATAGAACATTATGTGTAGAATGAGTTGAGATATTTTTTTTCAAAATTACATTCGCTAATGGGGCGTTACAGTACGATTTCTGTTTTCAGAAAATGTTTTTTTGACGCTAAACGGCTGAAAAAAAAATAATGAAAATTTGACCAAGAATGGAACAAAAAATTAGGAAATTCATAAAAAAAAATCATGAAGTTTCAATTACGTGAAAGAGCAATAACGATATAAAAACTCTTTGTTTACCCTAGACTAAGAGATCACCTGCTATACTTGTCGAATTTTTTGTATTTTTTTACATTGTTTACATTGACTTAGAAATTTTTTGAGCGAATCCACTGAGACAAAATTGATGTTTCTAATGGAAAAATGCAAATATATTATTGACTTATAAGAGATGTAAGAGGAATAATATTGTGCAGGAAAATGATAAACACTCACTCAGAAAAAATTCGTATATATGTTATTTGACAAAGGGAAGGAAAATGATCTTATTAAATACTAAGAAGCTTATTATTATTATTATTTTAAAGATTAAAATTCCCAGTATGATAATTCTATAAAAGACCAAAAATGTAAATGATAATTCATAATCTGAATCTTTCGTTTAGAGATTAATAAATGTAATTATCGTACATCTTTAATTAACAAATCACCTTAAAACAACATTTTCATCGCGGTTAAAGATGTGTGTTTCAGAGAAAAAAAGGGTATTTTCTTTAAAAAAGGGTAAATTAAAGGGTATTTTCCTGTTTTAAATTTGAAAATTTTACTTTAATATTCAATGTAGAAGGATGTTAAGTAAACGATGTAAGAAATCCACTGGCTGTTTGAACGAAAGTAATTCTCTTGTAGGAGAATAAATCGTTTCAAGAAATGTTCACTTTTGTTTTACAAAAATGTTATTACTGCTGTAGTTATACTAATGAAATTATTTGCAAATAATAAATTATTTGTGATGTACAAAAATAAGCTTATAAATTGATATGTCCTTCAATCACTATCTGTACTACCTCAGGAATGATAGGCTAATAATTATATCCCATTTAGATGTTTACGTTATGCTTAAATGAGACGTTATGTTTTATATACTCAAGAAATTTGACATTAAGTTACTTATAGTAAAGCAGAGTGTAGGCCACTCCAGATTTTTTACTTTACTATAAGTAAAGTATAGTGATCGTGAAAAAATTCGATCTCGAGATTTTGACGGAATTACATGTTTTGAGGTGCCAGAAGTCGTTTTATGACGTTTTTACGATGATGTCTGTGTGTGTGTGGGTGGGCGGGTGGGTGGGTGGGTGCGTGTGTTAGCATTTCTTGTTACCACGCTACGGTCCAGAATCTTTGATGGATCAAGTTGATATTTTACACAAAAATGGGCCCCATTTAGTCGAAGATCCCTATTGTTTGGGAAGAATTATGCATGATGGGAAAGTCACTTTTTTTGCCAAAAACCGTTTTTTTTAAAACATTTATTTCTCCTAAACTGATAACCCTAGAGTTTTGAAATTTTGACATTATCTTTGAAGTTACAAATGCAACAAACGAAAAATATATTCAGAATTTTAAGACAACAGGAAATATTTTTTTTCAATAAAATGTAAACATTTTGACTTATAATTCAATCTCAAACCTTGTGAGAGTGATACAAGCCATACTGTTTGACGGACATAAATGAAACTATGCCTGCAAATAGAACATTATATGGAGAATGAGTTGAGATATTTTTTTTTGAAATTACCTTCGCTAAAGGGGGGTTACAGTACGATTTGTGTTTTCAGAAAATGATTTTTGACGCTAAACGGCTCGTTAAAAAATAATGAAAATTTGACCAAAAATGGAACAAAAAATTAGCAATTCACAAAAAAAATTCATGAAGTTTCAATTACGGGAAAGACCAATAACGATATAAAAAGTGTTTGTTTATTCTAGACTAAGAGATCACCTGCTATACTTGTCGAATTTTTTGTATTTTTTTACATTGTTTACATTGACTTAGAAATTTTTTGAGCGAATCCACTGAGATAAAATTGATGTTTCTAATGGAAAAATGAAAATATATTATTGACTTATAAGAGATGTAAGAGGAATAATATTGTGCAGGTAAATGATAACACTCATTAAAAAAAAATTCGTATATATGTTATTTGACAAAGGGGAAGGAAAATGATCTTATTAAATACTAAGAAGCCATAAAATTCCCAGTATAATAATTCTGTTAAAAACCAAAAATGTAAATGATAATTCAAAATTGAAATCTTTTGTTTAGAGATTAATAACTGTAATTATCGTACATCTTTAATTAACAAATCACCTTAAAACAACATTTTCTTCGCTGTTTAAGAAGTTTTTCAGAGAAAAAAAGAGTATTTTACTGTTTCAAATTTGAAAATTTTACATTAATATTCAATGTAGAAGGATGTCAAGTAAACGATGTAAGAAATCTACTGGCTATTTGAACAATAGCCATGTTCTCTTGTAGGATACTATTTCGTTTCAAGAAATGTTCACTTTGGTTTTTCAAAAATGTTATTACTGCTGTAGTTATACTAATGAAATTATTTGCAAATAATAAATTATTTGTGATGTACAAAAATAAGCTTATAAATTGATATGTCCTTCAATCACTATCTGTACTACCTCAGGAATGACAGGCTAATAATTATATCCCATTTAGATGTTTACGTTATGCTTAAATGAGACGTTATGTTTTATATACTCAAGAAATTTGACATTAAGTTACTTATAGTAAAGTAGAGTGTAGGCCACTCCAGATTTTTATGTTTCTTATTCTGTGTTTTGAAGACCAAGCGTTTAGATATTTATTAAGTTTGACAAAGTACGTTTTTGTCCCTATGCGTGTCTGTTAGATTGTGAAAAAAATGTTAGTGTATATTTGACTAAGTTTTTCTATGTCTGTTCTTGAGTTGCATGAGTTTGTGGTTCTATATGGAAATCTAATTTCTAATGACATATATAATGACATTTATGGACTCTATTAATAATGATATTTTCTACTATTCTATCATTTCTAATCATATTTTGGAATATCACGTATCATCTTTGAATTTTTGTAAATTACCATCAAAGAGAAGCAAGTTTGTTAGTTTAACTATAAATGATACTTTATCACAGTGTAAAGTTTTTCTTTCTCGGAGTTTGCAAAATACTATTCATAGATTGTAGTATTTAACTAATAATAATTAAAATAATTGTTTAATTGTGCAGCAAACACTAGCTATAATTATTTGTTTTCAGTTTGATTCGAGTCAAAGAAGAGTTGTATTAAACAAGAGAAGTAAAACAATGTGAAGTTGGTTTAAAATAACTGCCGATAGAATAGGTAAGTTTAGGGAAAGTTGACGTGTTTATTTGAAATAGAGTTGAACCAGTTGAATGAAAACGTAGAAATTGCCCAGTTGGCAAGCCCGAGAGACCTGCCAAGCTTAATGGTTGGGAAGTAACATAGATAAACACAGAGACGAGTCTCAAATGCATCTGTCCTTTTTATTTACTACTATTGCTTTTTCGAACTTTCCGATAGCAAAAATCTTGCCTGATATATATATCGTTTTTCTAAAGGTCTGCTTTATGTATAGCTTCAGCTCTTTTTATGACTATTATTACAACTTTACTGTTGATTTTAATAAAGTATAATTTTCAAACTTCTTTAACTTCATAGAGTATTGCAAATATATTTGATGTGTAATCAATAGGGGGAAACATTGTAAATATTCACTTTCAATAACTCAGGATTTCTGTGTTGGGTATGTGGGGGGGGGGGGGGGGGGGGGATAGACGAACTTAGAAACAAAACTGCTGGTGGTAATCAGGTAATGAAAAAACAGGTAATCAAGTCTGTTTGGTTGTGGCTTTCTGTCAATACCAGATCCAATCGTTTTATACTCTGAGTGGATGAAGCTAAACTCTCTTCTGGACATAATCTGTTACGTCATAAATCATTTCTGGTTCCAATCTTCCTGTTTCTAACAATTTCTGGTAAATTTGGTTCAGTTCCAACAAGTTCCTGGACTAACCGGTTCTGAATCAAATCAGTTTAGGCTCCGATGAGATCTAGTTCAACTCAGTCCTGGCTCCAGTCTGTTTTGACTGTAATGAGTTCTTACCACAGCCAGTCTGTTTCCAATAAGTATTCCTTTTAATAAGTCAATTCAATTAGTTTGAGCTCCAATCAGTCAGTATACATGAAATCAGTTTAGGCTCCAATGAGATCTATTTCACCTCAGTCCTGGCTCCAATCTGTTTTGACTGTAATGAGTTCGTACCACAGCCAGTCTGTTTCCAATAAGTATTCCTTTTAATAAGTCAAATTCAATTAGTTTGAGCTCCAGTGAGTACATATGAAATCAGTTTAGGTTCCAATAAGATCTACAGTCGTCCAGAAAATAAGTTCCGTTTTGGTCGTAGCGTAGGAGTGGTTTTTGCCAAATCCGGCAACACCGCTCGAAAGAGGAGAGGTGGGGGAATAGAATGAAGTGGGACCTCAGTCGTCAATTACCAACGTCAGGCAGTAGTTGAATGACCCTCCATGTCACAGTCCGCCACCTCGATCCGTTCCTCTCGAGTTGTTTTGCGCGAGTGATTCAATTTCTTTATGCACAGGGTTTAAATCTTCAAATTCACGAACAGCTCTTTCTGTTATGGAGAAGTTGTAATGAGTGAATCAAGTGAGGAGATTACGTGAATTTAAGCGGGAAGACATCACTTGAGTGAAAGTGGACAGACCTCATTGTGACGGACGAATTGTCGCAGAATCGACAATGCAATTCAAAGATCGTCGTTCACCCTGGATGAACTCCACTGATTTCCAGGACATCTCACGATCCCTCATCCATGAGATCTCTCGGAAAACTTGACTGGAAGTTTCCCCGGTGTGTCCCTAGAGAGCTAATGTCTTCCCGCTTATAATTCACGTACCTTCTCACCATTGATTCACTCATTACACTTTCTCATAAATCAGAAACTGCTTCGTGAATTAATGATTTGAGAACCCTGTGCATAAAGAAATTGAATCACTCCCGCAAACAACTCTGAGAGGGAATCGATCGGACGTGACATGGAGGCTCATTTCAACTACCTGCCCTGAGTTTGGTAATTGACCGACTGAGGTCCCCCACACCCCTCATTCTATTCCCCCACTCTTTTTCGAGCGTGTTCCGATTTGCAAAACCACTTACCCCCTACAGACAAAACGGAACTTATTTTCTGACGACCTAGTTCAACTCAGTCCTGGCTCCAATCTGTTTTGTTCCTACTTTTGAATTAGTTCCTACTTGGATTAGTGTGAACTATAATCAGTACAGAATTCGAAGTAAATCGAATTCAACATTGTTCTCGTCTGTTCCATCTGTTATGATCTTCCTTCAATCTTTCGGCCTCTAACCAGTTCCGCCTTCTATTTGTGTTAATTCCAAGAAGTTCTTACCCAAGAAATCTCTACATACTAACCAGTTCCAGTTCTAATTTTAACTCAAGTCAAAGTTTTCTTTGTTGAATATCAAATAAGTCAAAAATTTGAATACCTTTTCAACCGGATGAATAAAAAAATCATCATGAAGGTGTCAGAACACCCAATTGGACCATGAAACCATAATTTCAGGGGACATCTCGGACTCATAACATGAACATTTTCTGCTTCACAAACACAAGGATTGCCACCTGTTAGTTACAGAGAATGAAATGATCTGTGCTTGCTTCTTCTACGCTTTTCAGCATGAGTGGTTAACTTTCTGCATGATTGAATCTACAAACCCCAACTGCCCTCTAATATATATTAATTTATCGAACCTCATAATTTTCAATTAAATTAAGCCACTCTAGGATATTATCTATTTTATATCTTTATTAATCTGTATGATTTTTTGGATCCACTGCAGAGTTGCCAACCTGAACTATGCCCCAATTTTTATTATTTATTTTGATCATATATTTATGCAAATCAATTTTATGCATCACTGCAAAATTGTAGGGTAAAAAGCTAATGAAATGGTTTTCAAATATAAAAATTTAATGGTATAAACAACGCGTTTCGAACACGTAGTGTTCTTCCTCAGGCATTAACTAAGGGTGTCTGTGTTACAACGTTAGAATCACTGTAAAATACTGTTAAAACATTGTTTTTAGAGTTTTAAAACTTAAAGTAAAATTGTAAGATTATAAAGTAATAACACAAACTTTTATTAGGTGAGACAAACATCTTGTAAGGTTCAATCTCGAGGGGCCAAGTTAGCTCAGTGGCAACGTGCTCGCCTCTGAACTGGTAGGTCAGGGGTTCGATACCCAGTCAAGTCCTGGATTTATTCACGTGAGAAGTGAATAAATCTGGGTACATCGTCCCTCAGAGAGGGCGTTAAACTGAGAGATCGGTCCTGAGCCTGTACGATTTCAACTACTCGTTAAAGATTCCTACTCATAATACACTTACGTTTGGCAAAATTTAATACTCCCAATGTAGAATCAATGGGAGGTACAATATTCCCTGGAGGAATCAACATCAAAGGACTGTCTTTGTCAGTCCATCAGCCTTCTAAAAAAAAATTGGTACAAGTGGTACAAGTCATTGTACCTTACACAATACCGTCTTTATATATAAAGCTTCTCCTCGAATTGAAGAATGATTGAAAGAAGTAATAGAATGTTGCGAGCTCTTAAGTTTTTGGTATCAAATGTTCGTTCAATAACTGAGATTCTCATTGTATTACCTTTTTATCATTTTATGTACGGTTCTTATTTAAAAAAATATTTCCCATAAATAAGATATCTTATATTTGCAAATAGTTTATAATTAAATGCTTGAAATATACCCTATACATAGAAGGACATTTGAAAAAGAAATTGATGAGAGGGTTACTTCAAAGAGATCCAGTTTACTGAAAACCACAGATTTGTTAGCCAACATGGTCAAAAGCTACTGGAAGCAATAATAGAAAACATAAAAAAAAGACTAATCGCTGGTGATCATGTTAATGCAACAAGCAATGAGCAGGAAAACTTCTTGAGCTATTTAACTCGCCGAACTCATAATATTTTAAGCACCGGTTCGCAAGAACCGGTTCTTAAAAAATTTGAATCCCACCACTGTAAAAAATGTCGTTGAGGTATATTGACAAAGCAATAAAATGGTGCTTGTTAATTTGTTTACATGGTTCAAACAAAATTAATTACCATAAACATGTGAATTACAATATTTTAAAGTGTGTATGCATTTTTTTTTGGGGCACCCTTTAAATTAGACACCATATTTTTGTAGGCATGCATAGATATGGTTAGATTTTTTTCTGTGTTCCCAACATATCTCTGTTAATTTATTCCCAGTTAATTTAAAAACATTAAATATTCCCTCTCTTCTAACTACCTTAGTAGAATATAAAGCAGCTGACGAAGTAATCAAGGCTAAATCTACTTCAATGGATAAGCGACCCTGGAATATTAACTCCTTCAATAAAGCCTGCCTCATGTTTACACTATTATAGTCCTGCATTTTGAAATATTTTCATTTTTAAGTTAAGATATAGTGCATTTTTTAATTAATAAAACTAATAATTAATTTAGCCATTATATCCCAAGTTTTGGATTATGAAAAATTCACGATTTTTCAAAGGTAACATACTTTGCCTTCGTAGCACGACTGGTTTCCAAACTCATTCCTTATCAAAGACACACTGAATGTTATGCTGTATCTGTTACATTCTCTTACGTCGATTATTACCTTCCTACTCGACATGTAATCTTAGATTGTCTATTTCTACTACTGTATAGTAGACTATTTAATATTATTATTGTGTAGTAGATTATTGTTTATTAGTTCTATTACATGGTAGATTATTGTCTATTGGTTCTATTACATAGTAGATTATTATCTATTAGTTCTATTACATGGTAGATTATTGTCTATTAGTTCTATTACATAGTAGATTATTGTCCATTAGCTCTATTGCGTAGTAGATTATTGTTTATTAGTTCTATCACATAGTAGATTATTGTCTATTAGTTCTATTACATAGTAGATTATTGTCTATTAGTTCTATTACATGATAGATTATTGTCCATTAGTTCTATTACATAGTAGATTATTGTCTATTAGTCCTATTGCATAGTAGATTATTAGTCCATTATATACATCCATATTGTTAATACCACTGAGGTTAGTATGATTTATATTAGAAATAGGTAAAACCGTCAGACCTCGTAAGATGATCATGGAGTCGTTGGAGCGCCTTCGAACGTTGTCCATCTTCGATCGCAACAAACCTATTATATAACAGCTCAGTAGGTTTGTTGCGATCGCAGATGGATAACGTCCGAAAGCGCTCCAACGACTCCATGATCATCTTACGATGTATGACGGTTTTACCTATTTGTAATATAAATTATTGTCCATTAGTTCTATTACATAGTATATTATTGTCTATTAAATCTATTACATAGTAGATTATTGTCTATTATTACTATTAAAGTAAATTATTGCCTAATATTACTATTATATTATTATGGCATTTTTACAGCTAGACCATTAGGAATTATATTTAGATTGAGACAACTAGAAATGAAATCAATATGGACAGTGCAGCTCACAATTTTTTGGGAAAGGTAATTAACCCCACTCAACCAATAAACAATAGAATCATTCATAATTAAAACAAGAAGATTAAACAAATGCAAAATTAACAAATTAACAAATATTAAAATAAAAGGTAAGAAATGTTAAAAGGAAATAAAGGTTCTAGGAAAACAGATGTGGACAGGAGTACGAGAATTCAAGGAAACTATTAGAAAGGAATTAGACACAGGAAGCTACTCGGTGGAAGCAGAAAGTGACTGACAAAAAGAACGGCACTACACGTGTTAATCACAATTAAAAGAAACGGTCCAGCGAACTTTTTTAAATAAAATAAATTCAAAACGAAGGAAACACACAGAAAGACACAGACATAACTCACATCGATATTTCGACCATCGTCAACCGCCCTGCCTTCCTGCGGAACTCTTCGCTCTTCACACCTCCTGATGACGCCGATGGTCGAAATATCTATGTGAGTTATGTCTGAGTCTTTCTCTGTGTTTCCTTCGTTTTGAATTTATTTTATTTAAAAATGTCCGCTGGACAGTTTCTTTTAATTGTGTATTATATTATTATATATTATCTATTATTACTATTAAATAGTAGGCTACTCTGTATTGTTAAAACGATCATTGAAAAAATGATCCGGAGTTCTGGAGCATGGAATATGGTAGATGGCCTAGTCAGAACGATATTGACGACGAAAAAGCGATACTTGGAAGATCTAGAAGGATAATAAAGCAAGTATGCCTCACCTAAGGTTAGCTACGACCAAGCCTGAAGTAATGTGGAAAACAGTTCCAGGCTAGGTCCTAGGTGAAAAAGGAGGTGTTTTAGTTGGTAGTCTGGTTCATACCGGGAGCCCAGCTCTAAGTGCGTAAATGCATTTCACCTCCTTACCAAAAAAAAAACAAAAAAAAAACTCTGTATTGTTACGATTATAAAGTAATAGGTCCTAATTTCTAGTACCACACTGTTAGAAAACACAATATTATTATCATAGTCCCTTTTACCTGGTAAATACATGATATAGCCTCTCAACCGGTTTTCAATTTTGTACCTCTTTGAGAGAGAATGATCATTGTCGAATGCTCTTGAGAATAAATACCTTTTGTTTCAGGTACCTAGCAGTCCCTCTTGAATATTCACAACGTGTGATACCAGTTTGGTAGCTACATCACGATGTAAGTCAGATATTTATAACATTATATTACATAATAGATTATTGTCTTAGTTATCTTATTATTAGATGCTATTCCAAACATAGTTATTGAAATATTTTCTTCAATAACTACTTAATTTCAACACATTAGTTGTGCAATTCGTAATTGTGTTGTATTTACCCCAGTATACTTAATTTTAATTAGATAGGATAAGCGTTAATTAAAACTTTGACACGTGCTCAATCATAACAAAGTGATGACTTTCATTCCAGTTACTATGGAATGAGCTAAAATAAAAGTATTATATTTTTAAAAAACAACTTCATTCATTCTGTTATTTTTGAATCATTTATGATTATATTTTTCTTACATATTTATGCCAGAGTTTTTTTTAAGTCAAAAAGTTTTTCTTAAGATATATTGATTTTTATTTTAACTATGGTCTCTGGATAACCTTCAGTTTTAATTAACTTATGGTGTCATTATCACAAAGCTAACTTTTTGACAATGCTTCAGAAGTTTTGAAATCTCAAAAGATTGTTAAGCATTTTAATTTTACCAATACAACTTTTTTTCTCTTAAAGTTATAAGATAGGGAATGTTGATTACACATTACAATTTGTAAATTATTTAATAAGTCTTTCTAAAGTCATACTACCATAACATAACTACTGAGTGAGAGTACATATAATTAATACAAATTATAAAAAACAGTTTTGTACCACACCATATGGTATACTAACAAACAGATGGCTTACCTTAAGTCATCTGCAGATAAATGTTACCATGTAAACAGTTGGCAAGTTATGACTTTATATTGAAAAGAGGGCTTTTGCTATCATAGCTGTCTTAGGAGAACATGTAAAGATTCGTGACCAATGCTGCTTCCTTTCTCGAAAAGTTTTGAACATGAAAACCTTTTACCTTTGATGTATACTCTCTGTTTATCATGTTTAGTTTGTATTTATCATACATTCTAGTTGTAGATGAGTCACATTACTAGAGTGTAATTCTAGTAATTTTTACATTACATTATTACTGTATTACCATAACTCATCCTATTTTCTTTCTAAATAGATGAAGCATCTAACCTGAAAATTACACCTTTATGAACATAGTTTTCTTTTTTTGTACATGAATAACGGCTGTCATTTATATGGATAATTTTATAAACCTGCTAGACAACCCTTGACCAGTTGGGTCATCCGTCACTTTCCTCTTAATGCAATCAATCATGTTCAGGTAAATGCAGATAAACTCTAAATAACCCTGCTGAGAGCAACATGTAATTGGTCATCATGTTGAAATACTGCTTTACCTAAATGAACTAAAACTTTCTGTAGAGTCTCAACTTGAGACTTATGAATAGTCGTGGCAAACGCTAACTGAATTGGAAATTGAATCCTTGAAAAAGAAATGTTGCCCTCTTTAGATAAAACACATTTCAATCCTGGAATTAAACTACTTCCTCTTGAAACCGTGATGCGATAATACAATGACTTTATCGTAAAGCCCCTCAGTTATTAGTCTTGATTCATTATATAAGCGCAGTAGATCAGGGTTTCTCATATACATTACAGGAGCTCCTCGAGTATACTGATGGTGTACACGAAACCAAACTTTAGTTGTGTTTTTGACTCTAACGAAGACCGCTTGTTACGGTATTGAAAGATCTTAGTCTTGTTTTCCCATTTCATATTGTGGTTTGCTCATTGATTGTTATTTCACGTGTTTATGTGAAATCTTTATATATATTATATATATATATATGGATAATAATCAAAATAACACTTGATATAATAGATGGATTAATTTACCACAATGAAAACAATTTTTGAAACAATGCTCTAAGGCCTTTCGTTAGAGCTCTCCGAAGATGTGTTAACGAAAGGCCTTAGAGCATTGTTTCAAAAATTGTTTTCATTGTGGTAAATTAATCCATATATAATATATATATGGATCTGATATGTTAAATGGAGCGCTCCTCTGTTTTAGAGTATGATCGTTGTGAGAAAACCTTTACAAACATTTGCCATAAAACACGTAACAGATGTGAAGATTGACAGAGGCATTAACAAATTTATTAGCAACTATATATGAGCTCATCATAATCAATAGTTTGATAAATAAATCACAAAAATACGTATATATACTACATTTCTGACTTAAAAGAATCTCTTACATCGCATTACCAATGGAGATGCGCTGCATAAACCTAATGTAAATGGCCCGTTTTATTTACGAAAGCAGGAATATTCTATCCTACCCGCCACACAAATAAGATATTTTACCGGTAGGTTTCTATTTATTCAGTTCTTTGTATACCACTTTCAACAATAAAATGTAAATCTTTTGAATAAAATACAAATTTTTTACTAAACATCATGAGAAATCTGTAAACAACTGAATATGAATTAATAAAAACGTGCAAAATTATCATCAATATATAGTATACTGATACATAGTTTCAACAATTGATACTCCATCAGTATGTAGTATCAATATATATTATACTGATCAGTTATACACTATCAATAAAGTATATACTGATTTAAAAAAAAATTATCTCTAAATTGTTTACTTAAAAATATTCTTATCTTTAAATTATATAGAGTTCATTTTTAAATAATTACCATAATCAAAGAAGTAATGTTTTTATTTGTATCCTTCAAAATTTGAGTTTGTTTAAACTAAATAGGGATTTTGTTTCAATGTTAAAAGTAATAAGTATTGATTTGAGAAAAATAATATTCTTTTTTAAAAAAAGGTTTAAAGTAAAATTAATTTCAAATTTTGCAAGTTTTAAATTAATAAGTTGCGTTAAAGGAATGATTTTTTCGTTAGTTGTTTGTTATAATATAGAGTAGTTTTACGCAGTGTGGTATTTGTGAGGTTTTACAGTTCGATAACAAGTTTTCAAAACTTTGATTGGTCCAGTGTTGTTAAGATAGTATGATTAACTCTACATGATGATAATAACTATAATATGATACTCGATGATTGATATCATTATTATATTGGTCCCAGTGTTGTTAAGATAATATGATTAACTATAGATGGTGATAATAACTATGAATATGATTTTTTTTTTATTGTTTAATTTTAGATTATACATTGGGAGTCCTTAATTTTGCCTACCTCAAGTGCTATCGAGTAGAAATCTTTAACAAGTACCTGACGTCGTGCAGGCTCGGGACCGACGGCTTAACGTCCTCTCCGAGAGACGATATACTCAGATTTAATCACCTCCCGCGTGACACATAACAATAACCGATAACAATTCGTTTCTTTAAAAATGCTTTATTTTTTATTATTTTATGTTTTATTCATATTTCAAAAAAAATACTTGCTGTCCTTTAGAAATATAAAATTTTGAGTACAACCCTTTCATATAAAAGTTTACGTACATCTTTTATAGGTTTTAAAGAGCCTAGAAGGTTTTTACTCCTGCAGACATGCCCTAATCTAGCAATGGCTTACCTATTTGAGACGTGGGTCAAACTTTGCTCATATCATTTTAGAACTAACTCTCACAAAAGACCATTTGCACTACAGTTGAGTTTAAAATCTATTAACTGGGTATATTTCAAACAAAACATCTTTAAAATCAACTGGTATAACTGGTCAAAATTGGCATCGTTTAACGTTTTAAAATATTTTAGTGGAGTATAGATGTTTAAATGTTTGGTGGTAACAAGTGTTTGAATGAACAAGGTGATGAATTTCATACAATATTTCTTATGAATATTATTATATATATATATATATATATATAGTTCACAAAGGAAATAGAAAAACGGATAAAAAAAAACAAAAAAAGACTCACAACAATATTTCGACATTTGCCGTCATCGGGTAGAATTAGTCCCTTTGAGTAGCTGAAGCTAACTGAGCGTACGGTCGAATGCGTTGAACACGCACGCACTCTGCTGGCTGCCCTAGGAAAGCTACTAACATCAGAGAGAAAAATAACAAAAAAAGAACAAATAAGAATAACAGAAGGAGAAGAATATTAAATGACGCAATGAGTAATTTAAAAATAAAAATAATTAAAGTGAATAATTAAAAAAAATAAAAAATAAAAAAATGAAAAAAATGAACCGGTACAAGTTGAGGCCAGGAGGAGAGCGGGCTTTGAGAAGACAGATAATTGCCTCCTTAAAGTAACCCGAGAAGACGGTACAGGAATCTGATTAAGGACTTGGACACGGAATCAGTGATTAAAGTCCAGTCAATGGGAATTAGAGTGGATAGCAATAGGAAGGTTTTTGCGTTGACCAACGGAAGCCGTCGTAACAAGCGGTCAAGAATGCTGGTTACGGTTGGAATTTGACTCTGATGAAGACTACTTTTACGGTTAAAAGATTTTATTCTTTTTTCTTATTTGTTATTGTGTTTTTGACATTGATATATAAACATATATCTGTAAGGAAAAATTGATTATAAAACATTAATGGGAAATCTGTTGCTTCTTATTTTCATTTAATTTTAGATTCACATTTTTTATTCATTATGTTGCCGAATATTGTTAAAAATCTTGCGTGGGTCAGTGTCTGACCCATAGGTCATAGTTTCGCCGTCACTGCCCTAGTCATATTGCACAAGCCCCTAAGGGAAGGGTTTACCCACGAGGCAAACATGCGCCAGACACCATCAATTTGTTTTTAATGAGGGCAATGAGGACTAATGGGTTAACCTGTTTTGATTTTCATTTACTTAAACCTTTTCTCTATGGCATCGCTAAGTTGGCCAGCTTGATGGTTGATATTTTGTTAATGTAAAGGTCTTTAGCTGTATCACAAAGCCAGCTGTCTCACCAGGATGAGGAAACGAAAGATTGGATTCACTTGACCAGGGGTTCTCAATTGTGGTTAAATTCATCCCCAGGGGTGAATTGCCTCCACAGTAAGTTCACAGAGTGAGAAAGCATAATAGATTTTGACCTCTTAATTATAAATTAAAAAAATACTATTTTAATTGTATTCTCACATATTTTATGAGCATTTAATGTTTAAAACATAATAAAGAAAAACTAAAAGGATTTTTAATAATATTTCCATTTAGTTTAGGAGGATAGACTTTTGAAAAAGGCAATTTTCGAAATGACAGGGGATGACATTGTCATAAATGACGAAACAAAAAGGGTGCATGAGTCAAGCAAGACTGGAAACCTTTTTTTGCCTAACTCAAATAAAAACACGTTTCATACCTCAAATACAAAAAAATTACTACTTCTAGCCTTGTATTGTTTTGGAAATTTTTCTTTTTTATTATTGTACACATGAACAACTTAGATATCGAATTTCAATCTAGTATCTAAAACAGGTGAGAAATTCTTAACCAAAAGCTGTTCTTATAAAAAACCCCTGCCCTAAATGGATTTTATGTACGAAATTATGTCATGCAAAACTTAGTAAAAAAGTTAATTAGTAAAATTAGCTAATTATTAATAGTTAATTTAATTATAAATTAATAATAAATTATTAATTAATGATTTATAATAGTTAATTATTAATAAAAATTATTAATAATTAATTGTTATTAATTAGTAAAATAAGGTTAAACTTAGTTTACGGTTATTTAGTAAAAAAGGTTTACAAAGTTTGTAGAGAAAAAAAATCAATGATCCGTAAAGAAAAAGAGGAAGGAAGACATGAATACAAGAAAAAAGTGAAAAGCTAAAGAAAAAAATCAGAAAGATACAAATAGTAATGGACACTCCTGATTGGAAAAACCGGAAGATGACTAATCACCTGAAACGATAGCCTGAGTAGACAGACATCCGCTCAAAATGATCAATGAGCCTGATATGTGCAATGAGGAGACTACAGGCTGGCACACCGAGGAACAGAGTGTCATCAAAAATCAGCCCCTGAAATTTAAAATTTCATAAATTTGGAAGTTGTTCCAGGCTATTCTTTTTTATACCAAAAGAATTTAGAATAATAAAAAATCTAAAAAAAAAGGTAGAAAAACAACAAAATATAATGAAGCAGGCCTCATTTTTTTTAAAAAAAAATTTTAAATGCAATATATTGTAAAAGTTGTTTAAAAACAATGTTCCAAAACATTCAGTAAAAATTCTCAACAGCTTTCCTGCAATCTACAAATTACGCTAAACAAAATAGGTTCAGAACATAGGTTTTTGTTAAATTTATTTAACTAGTTATATCCTTGGAATAGTTTTTCTCCACTGTATTATTTTAGAATAATTATGATGTAGAGTTTCAACTTGATATCTCTTTCTTGACTTTTATAAGATATGCAATTCCTGAAGAAATAAGTTTTTCTTATAAAACAAAAATTTTCTTATAAGGTACAAAAATATTTTCCTGATAAAGACAAATTTAAGAATAAAAGCAACAAGTTGGGGGTTCTCAAGAATAAGCAAAAGCGCAAAAAAAACAGTCCATCTAAGTCAAAAGTTTTGGATGAGTTATTTTTTTTAATAATTAAGTCATAAATTAATAAAAAGCTTAAAACAGTGACAGATAACATCAAACTGGACACTAGGCTAATGAATAATTCGTGTTAAAGCTGAACATGAAGTTTGAGATATGATGTTTCAATTACGAGTAATATTAAATAGTCTATGGGGAAAGATAAAACACGGAGCTGCAAGTTTTCATTGTGAGGCTTGCAGACCCTAGATGTTCAATTATAAATGAAAAGTCAACACACTCCCTACCTAACCATATCAAACATGTATCCGTTATACAAAATGTAAATCAATATTGACCAAAGTATCGCTATGGAAATGTTCTTTTTCTATACAAAAGAACCGTTATTTATTCATGAAAAAAAAACCTGTTTTATCTATTCATACATAGTAGTATTAAAAATAATTTATTTCTCAAACAACCATATATATTTTTTAAAAATGTGCGTTGAGATATCACAAAATATTTATTTATCTCATAATAGGTAGAAACTTTTTTAGGATTTATATCAATTTAAATGTACTCTCTTCTTTATTTTTATTTTGTACTATATTTACTTTGAACTATAGATAACTCTCTGATGACATTAAATTTTTTTAGTTCATGCCTGAGGAAGAACACTACGTGTTTGAAACGTGTTGTTTATACCATTAATTTTTTATATGTGGAGACCATTTCATTAGCTTTTTACTCTACATTCAATTTAAATGCTTTAAAAAAAGTAATAAATATATGTCTATAACCATAACCTTTTAAATGTAATAATAACTCCCAGTAATAATGATTATTAGCTAAATGTTATCAATTTCATTTAAAGGGAATTAAATAGTGTGATATGCAACGACTAACGATTCTTTCGGCCCACTATAGTTCATGTTGTAATTAGGAGTTCCAGGTCGTTTTCAGTTAGCGGTTCTAGACCTATTGCTGCTGAATTATAGAACTTCAGTGATTGTGGTGTGATAATATGTTATAGCAACTGAACATATCATTCCATTTAAAAGTTAATTCTTTCTTAATCAAAAAATTTTTTTAATTTTTAACATTGGGGGACAATTTCTATGTAAATCACACAGTATATTATTTTTTCTTTTGCTGTAAAACTGTTTTGTTGACGTTTGGCTTGATTTGTTATAGAGATCTGATGATGCTATTCAAATATAGCAAAACGTTAGCTAAAATGAAGTATGTTTATGTTTTTGATCAAACAATTAATTTTAATTTGACTATATACTTTGCTAATAGTGACGGAAATAGAATTGTTTTATTTGCAAAGAACAACTTGTTAACTTTTTTTAAAGTGTACATGAGATTATATGTTCATATAATCTAATGATGATGCAATCATTACATCATCACTGTCTGATGATGATAATAAAATAATCATAATAAAGAAGCAGAATATCAGTAATTCAACCACAGATTATCAATTTATATTTTTAATAAAAAAAATCAGGATATGAAAAAACTAACGATTATTAAAACGCTAATTAAAATTTACTAATAAATGAATTATTAAGTGTGATGAAAGAGCTAATGAACGCAGCTGATGATTCATCAATTAAGGTAATTATATGATTAATTATTTCCCAATTCTTTTCATATTATAAGATAAAGTTTTTAAATATCTAATAAAGGAATAATAATATAATAAAATAAAAAAAAAGCTATTAATATTTGTTCGTATGAATTACTTTTAATTTCCCAGGTTAGATTAAAAAAATTGAAAATTGATAATCTTTATAAATAAAATAATGATTTTGTCTGTACATTGCTTAGAACTGACTCATTTCAAGTTTTCTTTACGTTTCATACATTGGAGAAACCGAATCCACCCTTAGAAAAATTTCTGTCGGTTTGTCGGTTTGTCGGTTTGTCGGTTTGTCGGTTTGTCGGTTTGTCGGTTTGTCCGCAAAACTTTGTCACAGGTAAACTCAGCTACCATAAGACATATAAAGCTGAAACTTTTACAGTAGATTTGTGTAGGTCTAACTTAAAATATAGGCTATGAATTGATTGAAATTCAACGTAGAAGTGAAGTTATGGACGTTTAACGAAAAAATGTTTGTCACAAGTAAACTCTGCCACCATAAGACATAGCGAGCTGAAACATTGACACTGATTTGTGTGTGCCTAACTTAAAATATGGGCTCTAAATAGATTATTAATTCAGTACAGAAGCGAAGTTATGGGGCTTTTAGCTGTATTTTCCTAACTTCACAGACAAGTTTGTTTTGAAAATACACAGGTGTGGCAAGTAGGTATTGTTAGTTGATTTTAATTTCAATTGAGCACATGAATATATTGCGTATTTGACATCATTGAAATGGTGTTTCACAGAGTTAAGGATGTACTGTCTATTGAGAATAAATGTTTTGTAAACGAGCAATTCTCAGCCCTTAATATGAACAGGCATGATAAATCAACAAACAAGTTCTTACGCTATATGAAGCCGAGGAAAGAACTTACAAGTCAGTAAAGAGATTGGATTAGTGATGAAGAAGCAGTTCATTATCTAATTGAATTTCTTGACTCTGAATTTATTTCTCCTGGACTGCCTGCTCATGAGTAAAAACTTAAAGTAGGAGCACCAATGATGCTGCAATTTATAGCAGTAACAAATTTCATGTTACGAAACATGAGTGACCCAAAAACTGTGCAACGGGACACGACTCTGAGTTCGTGCTCTACACAGATATGCCATAGAGGCGGACATAATGACTGGATGTGGTATTGGGGAGTCTTCCGAACCACTGTCTGTTTCCATTCAAATGATTGCAAGGTCCCCTCAGAGTCTATTTCGCAATGACGTTAACTAAGTCGCAAAGGGAGACTTTATCTAACGCAGGAATTCAAGTTAGCGAAACCAAGTTTTTCTCACATGGTCAACTGTAGTTTACTTGCTCAATAGTCAGAGGTTTCAACTGATTGTTCTTCCATGAACCTGAAGGACAGACAGCTAATGTAGTGTATACAGAGGCATTTGTTTAACACTGTACTAATAATGGTGTTTTCTACTATTCTATAATTTCTAATTATAGTATTAGTATCATACTATAATTGATATGTTGGAATACCAAGTATAATAGAATTTTTAATTCCGTCAAAGACGGGTACATTTGCTAGTCTATTATAAAAGAAGCCGTGTCAATCCGTCCTTCACAAATGTAAACAAATCTGACAAGTATTCCAATTCAACCATTATTACAGGATGAATTAACAGTTTTTATAGATTTAATTTAAATTATTTAAATAGTTTTGTAAATTATTCTATACAATTGTTTAATGCGTTCATTTTAATTATTAAAATAATTAATTTAAACTAATTTTTAATTACTTAAACTTAATGACTATCTGATTTCAGCTATTGATTTAATTAATATATGCATATTTTTTATTTGATTTTTTTTATAGTTTTACAATATTAGAATTGGGTTATATCTTTCCCAATTTTACACATTTTGAAGGTAGGGATAGTTTTGACTCCAGTCCTATATAGGTGGGACTAGGGTTTGTCGGTTTTTAAAAACCAGTTTTTTTGGAGAACATTATGAAATTCGAAAACCGGTTTTTTAGTAGAAAATATCGGTTATCAATGTATGAATAACACTTAGAAAACATTTGAAAATGACTAATGTAGCCAAATGTACCAGATTGATGAAAACACTGTTGCAAGCGGTTTGGTTCTTGGAATCATATCGGTCCGATTTAATAATATGGTTATTATAAATATAATATGGTTAATAATATGGTTATTATAAAAATATGAAAATATATTGTTTTTATTTATTCGATCCCTTTGCTGAATAACTCGTTTCACTGTTATAGAAATATTTACATCCTTATATATGAAAATTATGCATAAACAACGAATAATTGTTTTTAAAGTTATTTAATTCTGGTCAACTATTATTTTTTTGTTCTACTAAATTGCATAAAACAATTATACTATCAATAAAATTTAACAGTAAATAATTTCAGTCAAAGACTTTTTTAATGACTCTAAATTTTCTGTTCGAATTACAGAATATTCGAGCAAAAAAAGTTTTTTATAAAAATTCGAAAGCGGTTAAAACCGGTTTTCTGGAAAAATTACTATTGGAAAACCGGTTTCCTAAAATGTCGGTTTTTATATCAACCCTTGGTGGGACTTTGTAGATAATCATGTTTAGTTACCATATGTAAAATTATTGACGTATATGACGCAACAAAGAAAAATATTACAATTGAAAATTATAGAAAATGGAATTCGTAATTGACAGTTTGTTCTTAAATTTTTTTTCTAAAATCGTTCGTTTTTAAAATTTTTAAACCTGAATATTTCACTATTATTTTGTTATATATGTAATCCCTTATAATCGACACACAGATTTATGAAGATATTTACAGGGCCCAAGAGATAACGGTCGAAATATTTAAATGTGAGGTCCTTTGTTACGTTTCTTTCTATATATCACAGTTTATTTTAAAAGTTATCAGTCCTTCTGGATCACATTTCGTTCATCATATATATATATATATATATATATATTATATATATATATATTTGTGTACAATGGCAGCAGGTCTTCCCTTAAGCATTTATTATATATTATTATTATATATTATATTTATCTTAACCTGATGATGGCGAATGACAGCCGAAAGCTCGTATGTATTGTTTATTTAGTTTGTTATTTTCATGATTAAAACGGCATTTTAAAGAAAGTGGTTTATTTAAGTGTTTTCGTGTTTGACCTAAAGTTCATTGTGTGTGTTAATGTCTTTTGCTAACCTTCTTTGGAAGCTACCAGAGTCTCACCGCAAAGTGATACGAAAACTAGAGAGTGTCAACAAGAAACTGGTCAATGCAGAAGCTGCTGCTTATTTTAATAATATATATATATATATATATATTTATATATATATATACACTTTTTCGTTGAAAATACGATCCAAAACGGACAAATATAGTTCAATATAGACAAAAAGACATAGAGAAATCAAAATAACACACTTACAGTCTCTAATTTTTGGTTTGAACCATCTTCAGGAGAGATAAGAGAAGGAAAACAAGCGCACTGGTTCAGGTCTCTGAAAATTAGAGACTGTAAGTGTGTTCTTTTGATTTCTCTATGTTTCTTTGTCTATATTGAACTATATATATATATAAAACTAAAGTTTATCGGGACTCGGTCAGTTCTTCAGGTTCAAATTAAACACCTATTGCCAATGCTTCGGTTTTTATTTAAAACCTTTTTTAAAAACTGTGTGTACCGTTTGGAGTGTACCAAGTGTGATTCGTTCTACGTAGGGCAAGCATCCACCAAGCTTAGTCTCCATATGAACAATCACAGAGCTTCAGTCAATAGCCGCTCCCATCTTCCCATTGCCATACATTCCAATAGCCACGATCTCCCTTTTAATGAGTGCTACAGGTTACAGATTCTGCGACAAATACCCCCCGACTGCAAAGATCTCACACTACGAGCCTCCGAAGAAGCCCATATTTGGCTATTAAGTGCGCGCAGTGCACCTGGCCTCAATCAAAAACGATAATGTTTAAAAGTTCCTTGCCTTTTCATATTTTATCATCAATTTTTTTTTTTTTATAAATTATTTCATTTATTATTATTATTATTATTATTTGTATTCTCAGTTTTATTTTATTCTATCATAGCTTAGTTAGTACTTTTGTTTATGTATCAATTTCTCTGTTGGTTAATATGTATCAATTTCCCTTAATTTTATCAATTTTTTCTTTTATTTATTTATTGTTTTCATATTCCATTAATTTAATGTAATTATAAATTGATTCCGGTCTACCTTATTTTCTGTGTCCGGGCGCGCATGCGGCAACACTGTTGGTCTCCAACCGTCTCTAAAGCAGTGCGCTTGGTTTACCTCTCTTATCTCTCCTGAAGACGGTTCAAACCGAAAATTAGAGACTGTAAGTGTGTTCTTTTGATTTCTCTATGCTTCTTTGTCTATATTGAACTATATTTGTCCGTTTTGGATCGTATTTCCAACGAAAAAGTGTATATATATATATATATATATATATATATATATATATATATATGAGTATAGTGATATAAATATCAACAGAAAACATTTATATTTACAAAAAAAATTAATTACAAATAAGGGAGTGCCACCAATGTGTGACCACCTATCCTCTTTATATATCCCCGCTAATTGTAGAAACCAAATTAGAATCACTTCTGAGTACAATTATTTTGTAGTTGAAGTGGTGAAAAAAAAATTACAAATCAAGGTGAGTTGTTAAGTATTTTAGCTAACTGGTGTTTTAATTTAGAAGGGAGAGAAAGGTATAAAAGAAGGAGGGCTTGTTTCTGTGGGACAGACTGACAAAGCATTGCTTCTAATTAAAAGGGGAAACTTGTCCTTTGATCACTTACCCCAAACTTCTATTCTTCTTCAATTAGTTTATTTCCCCTCGAGTTTATACTTAAAAAAAAATACTTGAAAAAGACTCTTATAGATTATTGAAAAACATTTTAAATTTTAATATTATCCATTTTCTTTGAAGTTAAACTTATAAATTCTTCTTTCTTGATAATAAACTTCTTGGGTATTTCGTTTTTTTTTGGATAAATAAAACATAATGTTCTTTTTCAGGTTTACATTCAAAAAACATATATACCTATAAGCCTAAATAACATGAGAATGAATTATTTGAAATTTAAACGCGACATATGAATGTTGAACTGAATTATTGAAGTTTTTAACAACGGAAACAGTATGAAAATTGATTTAATTAAGGTTTAATTTTAATAATTTAATAGTTATTATTTAAAAGTTATTATTTAATAGTTTAATAATTTTTTTACTATTTCGATTGTTAAGAAATTGTATAGTGCAATTCAAGATTCAAATATTGTATTCAATTTTCAAATAATTCAATTATTATTAAGTTCTTATAATATTATATATTATTATTATATATATTATATATTATAATTCAATATTCATTATTAAGTTCTTAAAGCTCATAGATATGTATAATTTTGGAATGTAAACCTGAAGAAAAGCAATAAGTGTTTGAAACGCTTTGTTAGTTTTGACATAAAACTCTTTTGTGTGGAGACGTAATTTTTCAAAATTCCCCAGCATGAGTAAATACCACACTATAACAGCACATTCATTGCACAAGTAATGGTTAAATAATGTTAAAAACATGTTTATTTCTTTTGTGTAAGATGTTTGTTGAATCAAATTTACATTTGATTAACAGTTTAAAAATTGATATTTACAATTTATAAATGACTGTTTGTATTTAAATATTAATTCTATTGACATATTTCTTAATGATCTAAAACATTTCATTTAACAGTACCATTTGTTTATAATTTCCAATTAAGGTATTAACAGATGAATGAACCAACTAAATTACCAACTCAAGAGCAGCATTAGTTTGAAATACTCTTACCTGTTAAAGACATTGAAATGCAAATATTCGCCAGTAAAGACACAACTTGACTGGTTTATCAACAGTTAGCGAGCAGCTCAAACAGATGTTTGAAATGTAAATTTGACTTGAATGTTCATCCTTTCTAATTGGTCTACAAAATAACAAACTAACAAACTAGATAGAACAACTTTATCAGTGCTATAGTTTTAAGATATTCAGCAATACTTTGTGCTGTAATGTTATTATCTACTAAGCTAGCATTAAGAACGTAATGAAAGTATATAATGGTGAAGCAATGTAATTTGTTGTTTCAATGCTCTCGGAAACTAAAACTTTACTTTAAATACAATTAGACTATTAAATTACAAAATAAGAATAATGAAAATGTCCCGGAGAGATCTTGAGAAATCTATTAGTGATACATGAGAAGACCAGGTTAGCTCAGTGGATAACTACACGCCTCTGAACTGCTAGGCCCGGAGTTCGATACCCGTCTGTCCCTCGATTTATTCACATTAGAAGTGAATAAATCTGAGTACGTCGTCCCTCGGAGAGAATGGTAAGCCATCGGTCCCGATCCTATACGATGTCAGTTACCCATTAAAGATACCTACTCTAAATACAATTGGTTAGACAAAATGTAGGACTCCCAATACATTATCAATCTTCATTGTGTGGCAATACAAAGGTCCCAATTTCGGCCTAAGTTTGCTCCCGTGTGGGAGGGACAATCGCTGCAACCTACAGTGTTGCCAACTGCTTCTACTACTAGTAGTAGTGATACATGAGATAAAATATCAAGATATCCATCAACAGGTTTAAATTATATATGTAAACTTTAACACATAGAAAACAACAGAGAAAGACACCACAGAACTCACTTCGAAATTTCGACATCCATCGTCATCGTCGGCTATATATATATAAAGATTTCACATAAACACGTGAAATAACAATCAATGATCAAACCACAATAAGAAAATGGGAAAACAAGACTAAAATCTTTCAACCGTCACAAGCGATCTTCGTCAGAGTCAAAAACAAAGACCGCGTGTTACGGTTGAAAGATCTTAGCCTTGTTTTCCCATTTTCTTATTGTGGTTTGGTCATTGATATATATATATATATATATCACTTAATAAAACAAAACACGATCCAAATTGGACACAATACGAGTTCGAAATTCAAGAAGAGTAACACACAGAGTAAGGAAACACACTTATAGACTCAAATTTTCGGGTAATCCGTCTTCAGGAGAAAATGTTTTCTGAAGACGGATTACCCGAAAATTTGAGTCTGTAAGTGTTTTTCTTTACTCTGTGTGTTACTCTTCTTGAATTTCGTACTCATATATATATATATATATATATATATATTTATATGCAACATATAATATAGAAACGGCCCAAACAGTTAAAGAAGTAACTGATAAAGAAAAAAGAGCAACACAAAAAAATAAAGAAACCTGTAGTAAGTGTTTTCGTTTTTACAAATATATATATATATATTTACACTCGTTTATTACAATATGAAAAACTAAAAATATCCTTGTATAAGCTGTCAGTGCAATCAATGCTAATGTTTCTCGGTTACGCATACGAGAGATAATCTACACACTAAGTAAGAACTGTAATTCTCACAGTGTTGATCTTGGTATGGAAGCTATTTTATTAATAACCCTGTTGTATTGTATTTCTAATTTTTAATCTTGTTATACATAATTCGTTCATAATAAATTGATATTAAAGATAAAAATGGTTTTATTCTGTTTCATTTTGGATTCAATAATAAAATAATATTTAAATGATTTCGATAAAATAAAGTCAAAAAATAAATGCAGCTAATCATAAGAAAAGTTTGTTTATTTTATAATCCCTTGATTGACACTATTGTGAAATCAAAGATTAAGCAAAACTTTCACTAGGTAAACCGCAAACTAAACTCAAATAGTAGAAATAATTTTAACCATTGGAATTATCCTGTATTATATTGACTTCTACCTTACAATTAAATCCCCCCACAAACGTAGAGTGCAGCCGGTGCACTGTATCAAAGGCCCATTAGGGTTTATTGGACCCATGAATATCAAAGTTCAAAATTGAAATAGGCAAAACTAAAATGGAACTGAAATGGATTCTAGGAATTATAATTTGCAAGGGCAATACTAAAGTGGAACAAAGTTGAGTTAAACTGACAATTCCACTTCACTAAAGTTCTATAATATAAGTTCTAAAGTTTCATAGCCCTGTAAGTATGTAAGTAATGGAGTTAATTTCTAACACTGACTTTATTAAATATAACAAATTGGTCGACAGAACTTAAAAATATTCTATGATTCGTCAAAACATATTACTAATGATGGAATAAAGAGAGCAAGAATCTCACACAGACATTCTATTTTTCATCTCAAGTCTTGTGAAAAGTATGGCTTGTTTGGAAAGGTACACAAGAAATGCACCCTACCATCTGTTGCAACCACATAAGTTTGAAATATATGAAAATTTTTTGTGGACACTACAACATCGAATTTAGAACCCCAGGGTGCTGTAGCACTCGAGGTTGCAAAGATTTCCTTCAATATGTGACAGTCGATTAAAGAAATTAAAATGAAGTATTAAACTTTTCAAAGATTGCTTCGAAATTTTAAAATTTTCTTTTTAGTGAACTCCTGGATTTTGTAGCAATGGAAACTCCAATTCAGAGTACGTGAAACACGATTAAAAAAATATCGATAGAGCTTTGAAAACCTCAAAGAGGCAACAACATCAGATTAACCATTGTAACAGGTGCTAAGAGAACTCCTGAGTGCTGAGACATTTGTTTTGAGAACTGCTGAGTACAAAAATATTACAAAATATAAAGGAAATTTAAACAAAATTATTAATTAAATGAAAATAATATAAACATTCAAAATAAATAAAAATAAAGAAACTAGGAATGAATAATTATATATATATATATTGTTGAAAATCAGAGCAGATTCTGCAATCACGACTTTTTTAAGTAGCTGTTCTTTTTTCCTAATAACACTTCTATGTTGCAAAGGCAATGCAAATAGCAGATTTCCCAGAGACATTTAACCAAAATTATATATCAAAGCATATATTCAAACATAATAAAGTAAGGTCCAATAAGTAATATTATATTATATTTGAATAAGTAATATTCAAACTTAAGGTCCAATATTATTGTTAGTTTGTTATAATGTGCCAATGTTTTAAAATTTTTTATTACAATATTTGTTATGTTATATTTAAATTTTACAATATTTCAGCATACTTTATAAAATGTTGATTAAAAAATATTTTTTTATTGTTTTAAACAAATTTTTGTATTTCGTCATCACGTAGAAAATAAAATCAAATTTCATATTTTAGGGTAAAAAGTTAATGAAATGGTCTCCACATATAAAAATCTAATGGTATAAAAAACGCGTTTCGAACACGTTGTGTTCTTCCTCAGGCATTAATTAAGGGTGAATGTCTGTGGTACAACTGGTACCACTGTGGAGTTGTACCACAGACACTCCACTGTAATCCGGACCATTACAACTCAAAAACTATACACTACTAATTATATCTACTTTGTATATACTGCAGTATCAAATTTTTGATTATTGAAGTTTAATGCACAAGAAAAAAGAAAAACAACAATAAGAAAAACCAACGCTGTAGCTAGGAATAGACGTGTTTTTCTTGATATATTTAATTAAATATAGTCTCACAATGTGTCTGTATGAAAGAAATTGTAGTTCTTTTTTGATTTAACGTTTTTTTTTTATTTTTATGAAGTAATTTCATTAAACTGATTCAATATATCTGGCAGCACAAACACATTGCAGTTTAAACATTTAATAAATATCTAATCATTTGTACTTGTTTTTACTTCAACTTATTAAAAAAAAACCCGTTGTTTTACATTGAAACAAAAATGTATTACAGTCTGTTTCATATAGATCTGTTATGAGGTTATATTAAATTAAATAGATCGATAAAAACACCTCCATCCCTAGCTATAGTGTTTGTTTTCTTTATTATTGTAGTCTTCAAAAAATTTATAGCTGAAATAAAAGGAACGAATGCAAATCAAACGAGATAATGAATTTACAATAACCAATCGTGCTTAATTATTTGGTCTTGGATTCATAACTACCGACGCATGTCATGCCTAAAGGTTCATTTTTTTCTACTTTCAAATAAAAGATATTTTGAACTTCTAATTATAATAAGAAAAAAAGTATATTATCGTATAAAATATGTAAATATCAACAAAAAGTTAATTAATTAAAGTTAAAGTTAAATTTTTTTAACCAAAAAAGTTCATTATAATAGTAAACATTCAATGAATAATCATATTTATGTTTTCAATGATGAATTAAATAAATTTCAAGAAGGTATCTTGGCTATGTACAGTGTTGCTTTAAAATCATCATCTAAAAAAAATTGGAATTTAATTTGGTAATGAATCATTTTGTGACAAAAACAAAGCTGTGCTGGATAACGACCCGCTAGACTATTCTTGATTTATGCAAGCTCACTGATTGCTGAACTAGTTACTCCAAGATATTTGTTTTCAATTTGTCATTTGACTAATAAATTTTTGAATTAGTCACTTGACTTGATGTTATTATTAAACTTTGATTATATGTTGATATGTTTACAAAAGAAAATTAAAAAAAAATCTAAAATCACTATTTGATATATAAATTTTACTATTTGATATATCTTCTCAACCACTGATTCTTGACAGATTTCTTGAGAAGTCTACAGGAATAACACTCCTGTTTTTTTATGCCGAACTTTTTAGCCTTGAAAATGCCAAACAATTTTTGGCAAATCGTCGGAGTATAAGCAGGAGT
This sequence comes from Hermatobates lingyangjiaoensis, assembly GCA_026182355.1. NCBI lineage: Eukaryota > Metazoa > Arthropoda > Insecta > Hemiptera > Hermatobatidae > Hermatobates > Hermatobates lingyangjiaoensis. The sequence continues at coordinate 241,233 of JAPFBL010000333.1, forward strand.
GTTATTTCTTTAGATTAAAAATTCTCAAGAAACCCTTATTTAAATTTTAATTTTTACATTTAATTACATTTATATTTAATCAAAGAGATTAAATTTTATTGCGAATCATATTTTTTTTGGTAGGGGGGAGGGGGTGGGAGGTGGTTAAAAAGCCATTTTTTTTTCAAAACGATCTTTCAGATTGCTATGTTCATCAAAATCATTCATGTTAAAACAAGTTTAGAATCAGTCTATGTATGTTCTATGATACTTACTTGTTCTTTGTCTTTTAAATCTCACTGTTTCAAAACAAAAATCATGCGCCATACTTTTCCATGTGTGAATCCATTTCGCTCTTCATTATAATGGCTTTATTAAAAAGCAGTTTGACTTTCTCAGAACAAACAGGATTACCTCACTATCTAATTTGTTAAATAAGTTATATACAGCAGTACTGTTTTTCTAAGCTTCGATATTACGTTTGAATATTTAAAAAAAAATTAAAAATAATAAAACTAACTGACCCAAACTTTCAACGTTATTGTTTTATTGTATCAATGTATAAGTGTTATTTTTCCTGAGATATTTAAATTTTTGTAAAAGAACTTGTTTCAATGACGTTAGGAGCAGTAATATACTATGTAACTTAGATAACTGATTAAAGGCAAACAATGTAAAGTGTAAAACACGTAAACCAGTGTCATTGATACCTGTAAAACTAGTGTCGAAAAGAATTGTCAGGTTGACTAGTGATTAATATTCATTTAATATAGTTATGATTACTAATAAATTATATACTTACTGCAGGAAAAATATAGACGAAACTTTTGGCTACGGTAATATTATTATAAAAGTTCGTTTATTTGTGGTATACCCACCCTATATCACCGATAAACAAAGTACCACTGACTTTTATAATAATTTTATGTTTTCTAATCTCTGTGGGACTAACAATTTGCGTTTATTTGGGCTTGGGTGTTGAGGTTTATTTAAACTGAGTTATACAGAAAGGAAATGTAAATAAATAGTATTCTAGAACAAGGGTCTTCAACATTTTAAACCTCTAATGTAATAGTTTATTATATATACTTTACAAATTTCATACATCTGTTTAATGCTTAAGTTGAAAATATGAATTTTATATCAAACGGCTTTGAAAGTGTGATTTGAACCTGGAAAACTTACCGATTCCCGATAAATGAATATATATATATATATATATATATATATATATTCATTTATCAGGAATCGGTCAGTAAATACGTGAAATGAAAGAAACATCGTCTAAACAACAATAAAATTTTCAAAACTGGGACAAAGATATTTCGTAGAAAACTCCTTAGGTTTACTCTAAAACAAGGGTCTTCAACCGGTGGGGTCGCGAAAGGGTTAAACGGTGGTCACGAAATCTTGAAATTGTTTATTTTTAAATAGAAAATAAAGCACTAAATGAAATAAATAATTTATTTATTATTAATGCGGCACAGCAATCTCATTAAAGTTACTACTGATCAAATTTATTTTAATTTTCCCTTTTTTATTTGTTTTCAATTTTATTTTTGTTCTCACTAAAGGGTCGCGAATAAATTTTGGCGTCAAAAATGGTTATAAAAAAGGTTGAAGATCCCTGTTCTAGAATATGTGTTTCAAATAGGATATAACTTCTCGACCACTGATTCTTAAAATTAAAAAAATAACGGGATTCTTGAGGGTGTGATCAAAAGAATTAACTAATCGTGATTATAAGCCAATGCTTTGCCAAAATTGTTCGGCATTTTGAAGGCTAAAAACAATTTATTGAAAACACAAGTACTGAAAACAAATAAATCGAGAATATCAACCAACAAAATACAAAAAACGCAACAAACAACACTGAAATAGGCAGTGTTATTGTTAATTAGATAAATACATCTAACTTAAATAGTTTTCTTTCAAAAAGAAAAAAAAGTTAATAACTTTGTAGATTTTTGTTTATAAAATGATTAATTTGTTTATATTTTGCTTATTTGTATTTGTTTGTAAGTTTTGCTTATTGTGTTTTCTGCTTTCTGTTTCCTTAAATTTTCTGTGGAAGTTTCCTGGCAGAGTTATTTCTCAGAATTACTTATCTGTTTAACATTTTTTTAGCTTTAATAGTTAATGTAAGTAATTATGTTTAAACAACACATTTCTTCTATTAAAAAACAATAACATTGTCTATTTTCAGTTTGCTTTTACTTTGTTTGTTGTTTGTTGCTTATTGTGATGTTTGTTTTTGTTGGTTGATATTCTGTGGATATATTTGTTTTTAGTACTTATATTTTCAATTAATTTTTAGCCTTGAAAATGCTGAACAATTTTTGGTGAAACGTTGACCTGTAATCAGGAGTAGTTAACTCTTTGGACTAAATTCTCAAGAAACTTATTTCAAATAGGATAAAAGTAAATATTTTATTTTATAATATTTCATGGCAAAAAACAAATAATCAAAAATATTTTAGTCAACAGCTACAATGTTGTTAATAAATCAACGTTTAAATATAAGAAGGGGCAATCACAGCTCTAATGGCCTAGAGAACTGCTTCTCTTTCGACCTTAGTGTTTCGACACCAGCTGAAATAATCTCGCATCATTGTCAGCTCCAGTCGCTATAATCTCCAACAGCCTTATGTAATTTACCTCCAAGCAGTTTCCCAACACTTTTCCAACAGTTAAGGAAATGTTTTTCACTAGGTGATTTTACATAAGTGTTACGGATTAAGAGGAGCGTAGTTAGAAGAGGGGGGGGGGGGGGCGGTTGGCGGGTGACGGACAACGCGGAGAGGGAGTGAGATGAAATCAGATTGTCTCTGTCACTCTCCTGGACCGCTCAACCTCTTTACCCCAAGTAAGTCGCACCTTCAAGTCCATATAAAGCAAACCAGTCCATGTAAAACATATTTATTGGATAAAGAGTCTTTCACATATTCATTATATTACTTATAAATTACAGAGTTACTTAAGTCTAGTAACTTACTTTGAAGCTGTCATACCATTAACAACACCTGAAAGCAAATCAGAAAAGAATGATTGTTTCTTGAGTTTTATAAACATGTTATGTATTTTATTATCAAGAAATTTAAGTTTAATACTCAAACGCGAAATTAATAAATTTTTATCGAAGCGATATTAGTATAATTTCTAGTATCAGTTGTATAGTAACATTTTTAACAAACTATTATTAGAAAAAGAACAGGAATGTGTTTTTATTATTTCTGCTTTTTTCCACCTTTCTTAATTTATTTACTAAACAATTTTACTATGTTTTTTAATAATTATGTAAGATTTATTATAATGATTTTTATCGAAAGATTAATTTATTTCGTTATAATATACTATTTAATTTTATAATATTTCCTTACTGATTCAGTAATTATCGCACCTCTAAAATAATTATAAAATGTACGTGTCATGCATGTGTCTTTAAGTTTTTAAAGTATATCATTCAGAAATTATTTTGTTTGTAATTGCATTACAGGAGTTTAAATATTCTTTATTACAATTACAGTAGTTATTTCATTTTTATATTCCTTGAAGGTTCTGAATAAATATCGAAACAGCAGGATTTAGAGTTAAACTTAAATTTTGTAAAAAAGGCTGCGTTTTGGTTGTTGTTTCATTGATTGTTGTTTCACGTGTTTATGTGAAATCTTTATATATATATATATATATATATATATATCATGTATAGAAGGATTTCTCCTTCCACCCACAATACTGAACTCAAGTACCTCTTTTTCTTCCTTTCTACTCTCTCCCTGATGACGAACTTCGGTTCGAAATATTGATCCAGTAAGTATTCTCGTTCTTTATATGTTGTTTTTTCCAGTTATATATATATATATATATTAATATAAAGAAATAAACTGATAAATTAAAAACACAAACGCATAGCCTCTAATTTTTGTTTTGAACCATCATCAAAATAGATAAAGGAAGAACACCAAGCGAACTGGTGCAATAACTGGCGCTTAATTTTCTCTCTTATTTCTCATGATGACCTTAAAACATTGTCGGTAAATTGTGGGAAGGTGAAGCCCATGCTGTTTGGGTTTTCGGCTACCCCATCGTTGGTGTTGGACTGGGGAAGGCTGTGGTTCCTAACCTAGGAAAGGTAGCCTCCCCAAGAGAGTCACAGTGTAAGGAACAGTATCTTCTCGGTGGTTAGCTCAGTGGTTAACGTACTTACATCTGGACTGGTAGGTCCCTGGTTCGATACCCACCTAGCCCTCGATTTATTTTCGTATGAGGTGAATAAATCTGATCGCGTTGTCCATCGGAGAGGAGGTTAAGCCATTGTTCTCGAGCATGTACGATGTCAGTTACTCGTTAAAGACCTCCAGTCTAAGTATACATGAGTCAGGCAAAATTTAGTACGCCTAATGTGGAAACAATCTTCATTTTGTGGTATCACAAAGGGTCCAATGTTTGGCCTATATGTTTCCCCTTGTTGGGCAGTCACTGCTACCTAAAGGATTGTCTACTACTACTTCCCTACATTGCCCTGTTTTCAAGTACCGGCTTCACAGTTAACTTATATTTACTGGTTTCATTGTTCATTTTGGACTGGTCAAGATACCCTGCCTCTTACTTATAATTAGGAAGCTTTCAATCCAGGAAGTAATCTCTTCCACGCCCCTGCAAAATCTATACACTAATTGTTCTTTGCGCTAGCCTTGTTAAAACTCAATATCAACGTTTTTCACATTGCTATATTTTAATTAGTATTAAGTAATTACTACTGTAGCGTCTTAATGAATTAATGTAACTGTTAACAAATTTACCACACATTTAATGTTAATGCTAGATATGTCGTAACAATTTTATAATTGTTAAAGATATTTTAATGCCAAATCCGTATATTTTTTTTATAACTAATGAGAGTAATTTTGAATTTTTAATATCATTTTGAAATAAATTATGTAAAGCCCTGTTAAAAACAAAGCTTCTTAATATTGAAGGTATAAAAGAAAAAATATTTACATTAAAACAGTAAAATAATAACAGCCTTTCTGGGGTTAATTCAGTAAATTATGAAACATCGGCTTTTTAGAGTAAATTTAAATGGAAAAAAATAAAATATTAAATAAGTATTTACTGTATTTGTCATTTTATTTAACAGAAATATTAAATAATTATTCACTAAATGTTTTTATTTATTTAACAGAAACATTTCTGCAATATTTTTTTGCGATTTTTTATTTTCTCTAAAGAATTAAAACGTGATATTCTTTAGTTTTAAAATTCATCTACTCCAATATCCTTGTTTCGATATATAAAACAAATTGCTATTTACAAATTTCTGTAACAAATTTGTTCAAATACCAAAGTTATTAGTTTATGATATGGCTATAATCAGCGTAGTATTTTCTCAGAAACTACGATACAGTTGTATAACACACAAGAATTATAAGTCTGACAATTAGGTATGTAAAGGATACGGCTGGTAGATTGATAGCAACATTATCAATAGATAATCATCCTTTATCCTGGAAGAACATCATTAAAAATATAGTTATTTGACAATTTCTTGTATAAATTTAAGTATTATATGATTCATTCGATTCATATCAAATCAGTAGAATATCTTATCATTAATAAGATTACACATTAATAAGTGTACAATACAAGCTCGGTATTGTATACAATGCAAATCTGTAACATGCTTTGTACTGACCTAGTACTACCACTTGTGTTGTATTGTATATATTGACTTTTGAGAAAAGGTTCTGTTGCTTTTCTCTGTTTAAAGTAGGGATTCCCAGCTTTCCTCGGGTCTTCACCCCTCCCGCCATTTCCCACAATGCTATTCTCCCCACACACTTTTCTTTCCAAGGTAGTGTCTATACTTTTACAACTTCATATTGATTATGTTTATAATATAATTATACAAATTAAATGCTAATTTCAATTATTAATTTATATATAAAATGTAATTTAGTGAAAATTTTTAATTTATAATTAATAGGTCAAACCCTATAGTAGCTTTTCTCACTCTGTAAACATACTCTGGTCACAGTCCCCCCCCCTGAAATCCCAAAATATTCCCCTGGGGGTAAATTTTACCCCTATTGAGAACCCTCTGGCTTATAAGCTTATTTACAAACGCAGACACGTGATTCTGGCAGTTTTCTACGAAATATTTTACAGCATTCTAAAACAAAGATGTACAAAATTGGAATCCTGAGATTTGACGTATGTATTATATCTCTAATGCGTAAAAACAGTGGAGATATCAGCATCTATACTAATATTACAATGGTAAGTGAGAGAGTTATTGAAATGTATTTTGGTTGGAGAGTTTGTATATCGTATACAGTAGAATCTCGCAGTACGAGTTTAATTCGTTCCGGACCGAGCTCATATTGTGATTTACTCGCATTACGAAGCAATTTTTCGCATTGAAAATAATGTGAAAATAAATTATCAGATGCTCAAATGTCGGTTTTTAAGTTAATTTTTTAATCATAAAATTCGAAAAAGTAATATACTTACATGTACGTGAATAATGTGCATTTACATGTAATGTAGTTTACATGTAGAATATAATGTAATTGTACATGTACAATATACAATTACACGTAAAATACACGAGGATAAAATTTACATATAATAAATACAATTGTAATATTATATTACATATAATAAATTTGTAAATGCATCAAAGATATTAAATGATGTACATTAATTTTATTTAACGTCTAGTTTTCTCTTCTTTTTATGTAAGTTAAAAAAAGCATCTGAGCGTATGGGATATTTTTTTATATTATCCACCCTTATAAAAAGTGTATAAGTCACCCTTTCGGGGTGTAAAAGGGAAAAGTGTGGCTTACTTCTGATTTATCACCCATTTGAACCAGGAGCTAACATTACTGTGGGTGCCAACGGTACGTGAGACCATCCATCAAAGTGCTAGAACGTCCAATATGTCTTAACGTCGATGATCTGAAAGGAACCGGAGTATTCAACATGCCTATGGAAAGCTTTGAAGGATCAACTTTTCTATATATTTGATATTCTATATATTTTTTAGTCAATGGTATGTCACCTTGTTGAGGCTATGCATACATACTACACTACTTAATGCTTATATAAATATTATATATCGTGTTTACATAATATAAGCAAAATGCATATTGAAAGAATTTATGAGTTATAAGATTAGAGGGTTTATGTCAGAGTCCGGGGTGGAATCGGACTGTTGAAAACACTTGATTTCATTATCGGAGCCGGATAATAACGGTCCCAGTAGTCGGAGTCACATTTGGAGCTGGACCATAAGAGACTTACTCCCAATGATAGAATCTATCTGGGTTACGAACTCTAGAATTTTCACATATTCGTATATAAGATTATGTTTAAATGCTTGATCTTTATCGAGATATACACCATGGTCGAATTTTTTTCACTCAGCGGAAGATATTAGAAAGCCAAAAAGAAAATGATAGGATTTTTAAAAGATATCGTATAAATCTGAATTGGTCGTTAATAAAAATTAGGGGTGTTATAATTTAGATTCAAAAACGTTTTGGTTTAGATCTATATCTTTTATTTAAAAATAAAAAAAACATTTTCTTATTTTCTTAATTTTAATATTTTTTTTTATTTTATTAATTTAAATGGTTGACTCGTAACTAAAGTGGGTGCCAAATAACAAATGAGTCAAACTTTCCAGCCTTGTGACAGCACTGTAAGTGATATTTTGTAAGTTTTGGCATTGAAGCATTCTTCTGCTTTTTATCCAGTTTTTATTTCATCATAGATTTATCTGCCAGTGAATCAAAAATGATTAAATCATTAGCAGAAAAAAAGAAATAACTGACCCAGTAAGGGCAGCGTAATCACTGACAGATAACTGTAAAAAATACAACTCCAGTCTTATACTTTCACAGTTTTGTTTGAAATGTTTAAACCTTAGAAGGTGTTACAGAGAAAAATGTTACAAATAAAAGTTGTAAGAAGAAATTTGTAATCTACTTTTTGCTTTTTCAGATTTCTTCTAAATGTATTTATTTTTAAAATATTTCAATATTATACATTTTTTTAATCCGATTTTATGTCTATTTGCCTTATAACTATTACAAGTTTGGCGTAGTCAAATTTTAAAAAGTCAGCCACGTACAAGTTTTATAGTCGTAATTAACGACACTGGTTTCGTTTGTAACTGACATGTCACAGGGAGCACTCAGCGTGTTCTGTTGAATTAATAAAAAAAAATTGCCTCAAACACAACTTTTTATACATCTCAACACTGTTTTTAATAATTATATAAAAAAATAGTTGGCTGAGTTTTAATGTTTGTAAGTAACAGCTAATTTGAACTTTATTTTTTGTTTATGGTTTTAGTCTGGGAAATGGTTAATGAATGTCGAAAAGAAATTGATTATATGTTTTTTTTAATACTTAAGTTTTATTCCTTTATTCCTATTGTAGAGAGTATTTTTAAATTAAACAGGGCTTCTAAATTATGTTACTCTTTTGCTATAACCCCCTCCCTTTTGAGATTACGTCCCCCCCCCCCCCAAGACAAAAACCGCGAAAACCCGCGAATAAAGGATTCAGTTTTAAAACTCTTATGTATGGTATTGCTAGATATACTCATCAAACACATTAATTAAATATATTAATATTAATTAAATTATAATTAATGAAATGTAATTTTACTCATTAATAAAGTCATACATCATGTTAATGTTGCAAAATGATAAAGTTGCAAATATATAAGTTGAGGACTCGTGAACTGCCCGCCAGCTATGCGACGATGTTGATGAATTACTATTGTACATGTTGTACTATTTATAGCCCACCTGATAATATTAGTAAATCACAATGAAAATAATACTTATTTTTATTATAAAGTTTTTCTCTGCGACGCCAACCCCCCCCCCCCCCCTCTCCTCCCCAAGGTAATTAGTAAAGAAGTTTTGTTTACGTGCGTAGTCGCTCTAGCGGTTACTTTTCTAATTCTTTATGTTAACAGACATTGTTATTTTAAACTTATTTTTCAGTTACACTGTACCATCTCTCAGTTTAATTCTTTGTTTTATATTAACTCAACATTGTTATTTTGAATGATTTTAAATTTATTTATGCAGTGTAAATGTGAGTCTTTTTCTGCTAAAAATACCTGAGAAATTTTCGAAAGAACCAATAAAGCCAAAGCGGCGAGTATGTGAGAACATAAACTGCAAATATGGAAGGTTCTATTGTATAATATATTGGCGTAAGTTATTCATAACAAAAACTTTACAGATGAATGTTAAATTATTTAGACATAGTTTAATGTTGTGCATCTGCGATTAAGTATAAAACAAATAATGGTTTTTGTATTTCATAATTGATAACTTTAATCATTGTTGGATGAAGTAACTAAGAAATAAAATCTCAGAGTAAAAAATTTCTGTTCGTGATATAACAGAATGATGAAAAAAAAAAAGGAAAGGAAATTAATTTGAAAAGAGAGGAGCTGAAACTAGACATAGAAATATAGACTGAATTGTGTCAGTGTATTGCTCAATGAATTGTGGTAATAAAGGATTAGTCGGTTGACGCCTTACGTGCAGCCTCCTTACGCTCGGCTTGCATCAGACGCATCCAGGCCATGTCGACACTTTACCATTCGTCTTCTGTCAAGATGTTATGCCAAGCCAAAGGTTTATTACTTCGATCACACACTCCCTCATCAAACCACAATATGAAATGGGAACAAAACATTAAGATCTTTCAACCGTAACAAGCGGTCTTCGTCAGAGTCAAAAACCAACTTCTGATGAAGACTGCTTGTTACTGTTGAAAGATGTTAGCCTTTTTTCCTCATTTCATATTGTAGTTTCATCATATATAAATAAATATATATAATTATTACCTATGAAAAATCGATGTTATTAAGAAATATTATTGAATCGTCTATAATTAAATTTAATAGATCTAATATTATAAACACAGTAACGGTCTCTTCAAACTTGATACTTTCGTTACGAGGGCAATAGCCTCTTCTAAGAGGGTTGACAGCTAGCGGTTAGTTTTTGACTCTTTCTTACTGTACTCCTTTGTTTCCCCAAACATCACTTTTCCTGACATTTGTCTTTTCCTGCGCTTGCACCCTTTTAAAATACCACTCTTCCTTACCACTCTTCTTAACCCTTCACCAGATGTTTTCTGCATCTAGTGTTTCAGTTGGGTTTTTGACTCTGACAAAGACCACTTGTTACGGTTGAAAGATGTTAGTTTTGTTTTCCCATTTCATTTGTAGTTTGATCATATATATATATATATATATATATAAACACTAATAACTACTCGACCGTGTGACAGATATACAACTAAAAAAAATGATTGATCGGGATGCGGTCAGTTTCTTCCACTTTCAATTCAAACTCTCATTGCCGACGTTTCGATTTTATTTAAAATCTTTTTCCAAAGGCCTACAAACAGAGGAAAACAAGAATTTTAATACGTACATTTTTTTAAAAACACTTTTACTTGTAAATTTAAAAGTTTTATTTACTTTACAGTTATTACTTGTACTTCTTTTGTTTGTGTTTTTAAAAAAATGTACGTATTAAAATTCTTGTTTTCCTCTGTTTGTAGGCCTTTGGAAAAAGATTTTAAATAAAATCGAAACGTCGGCAATGAGAGTTTGAATTGAAAGTGGAAGAAACTGACCGCATCCCGATCAATCATTTTTTAGTTGTATATATATATATGTTTGTTATTTTCATTCTCTTTGAAGCATAGTCACATGTGATACCTACCTCCAGAAACATTGATACTAAAATCAAACTAACAAGAAAGGAGTGACGGTTGGTTGGCATCCCGTACGCTAGGAGCGCTAATATGACGTTATCTCCATCATTTGTTATCTCCATGCGTTGCGAATGGCCTGTAACATATTTCTAGTCATATTCTATTTTCTCTTTACAGTTATTTTATGTTGTTATTTATCTGTTTTTACTTTCTTCTACCTGAAGATGACCTACGATGTCGAAAGTTTGTCTTTTCTTCTATAATTTAGTTATAGTTAGTACTCAATATACGTTATCAGTTATTGGAGTGTGTTATTGCCTCCAGTATGTACCTGGGAACTTTGTTATAGGCGCAGACAGCAAGTTATGGGTTACTTACCGTTGCGTCTACAACGTGCTTAGTCTCTCTTTCTCTTTTTCCCTGAAGACGGATAACCCGAAAATTTGAGTTTGTAAATGTGTTTCTTTACTCTGTGTATTACTCTTCTCCGATGTTGTACTCATGTATATATATATACATATATACAAGTTACTACAGAACTCACTTCGATATTTCGACATCCATCGTCATCGGGAAGAAGTGCGAAGTACTCGCGTTGAGAAGCAAACTGGTATATATATATCTCACAGAGTAACGAACATACTAAGTCATGTAAAATCCGTCTTCAAGAAAAAAAAAAGACAATTCTCTATACCGTTGCGTTTACAGCGTGTTTGGTCTACTTTTCTCTATTTGCCTGAAGCCCTCTTGGAAGTCTACACAATGACGAACACTCATTCTCATGACCTTTATTTAATGTTTTATTATTTAAATATGACCTTTATTAGTTAATGTTTTTGTGTTCAAATGCTTAATCAAATAAACAAAAATGGTACTAATGTTAGCTTAAACTCCTCGTAATTACTAAGAAACCTACATCTATTGGACTTGTGTATTTGTCTCCTTGGAGCATGAGCAAATCCGTGACTTAATCATATCATGGGCTGTGTCTTGTAAGTTATTTATAATAATACTTTATAACTCATGAGAGTAATGTGAGATATCTCAAAGTATCTTTGAATCAGTGTTTACATACATTATCAATGCTAAATTACTGAATTATTGTAATAATAGGTAAACATGGTAACGAAATCAAATTCATGATACTGTAGGTTGATGACTTGTTCTTAATTATTAAAAAAAGAGGCATATTATGTTGTAAATATTTTTTTTATAAATACGACCGTCGTCTTATATTTATCTGCGAGACAGAAAAAAGATGGTATATTCCCATTTTTTGATTGAGAAGGGGTGAAAAGAGCAATATTTTAACTGAATGACACAAAAAGCCAACTCTTGCTAAGTATTCTATATTACTACCATGCCAATGCTATGAACCAAAAACCCAATTCTGTTGAAAAGTTCTTGATAAAAGTTATTTATATCGGCAGTCTTCGTGTGGATCAGGGTAGAAGAAATGTAAAAGCCCTGTTAAACTGATAGTTGCCCAAGGTTCGCGATGTTCAAACGCGAAATTCATCACAAATACATTTCTTTTTAGCACAGCAAATCTTTAAAAAAAAGAAAGCAAAAAAAACAGTAACTAGTCAAAATATTATTGTTTGTATTATTTATATAAAGGTTTATTCTTAAGTTGTAAATGTATTAGTTTCCATCTTTTGGTATAATCTTTGGGTCTGAAACTAATTTTTTTTTAATATATTATATTATTATTATTATTATAAATAATATATACCACCAGCCGAGTGACTCAAACAACAGAACACCATAACGTATTAACGTAACTTATAATCACCGTTGTGGTACTAATAATAACATTTGAGTTAAAGATAGACATATCTAAAACCAGTCTTTCTGTATCCTTTCTGTAACTTTACTTTTTAATACATATTATTAAAAGAATATTAATAATTGAATTTTCTTAACATAGTATACCCTGCTTAGCGTATTTATGAGATACACGTGACCTTTTACGCAGGCATTTTTTCCACTCCTGCTGAAAGGTTAAAATATATTGAACTCAATAAGAATGTATTCAGAAATAACTGACAGACAGTATTTTATCTAATCATGACATTTCAACTCGAATGAAAGATTCATCTCTTGTTTACATCATTGCTTAACTTAATCTTTTGTTAAGTACGTCCTTTGAATAAATGATGCGCTATGAAAGAAGAGTGTTGTATGGATAGTTTGAAATAAGTGAGGTTAAAGAACTAGTAACCCTGTTGCCGGCTAACAATAAACACAGTTGTTTCCAACTCAGTGGGTGAGAGAGCTAACTTTACACTTTATTCATCCTCACAGCATCCCTTCTTATGACTGTATTAACTCACATCCAGTGTTAAGTACAAAAACCGCCATGAATAATTCATTTAATAACATTGTTTACTGTTTATTTTCCGATATTAACATTATAATAATTCACATTAAGAAATGAATAAAATGTTGTTGTCGAATACTATTTTTGATAATTTGGTGGCGAAAAACTCTTTTGAATTAAAGATCTATAACGTTTAAAACCAGCCGAGTGACTCAAACAACAGAACACCATAACTTATTAACGTAACTTATAATCACCTTTGTGATAATAATAATAACCTTTGAGTTAAATATAGACATATCCTTAAACCAAACGAATCACTCGTACACCAGAACACGTACAAAGACGTTTTAATATAACTTAAAAGAACCACTGCCGTACTAACCCTTTGAGTTAAAGATAGACACATCCAAAAACAGTTGAATGACAGCACCAGAACACTAGTAAAGGCGGTTTAATGTAACTTATACCACCGCATGGTGGCAGCTGCCCAAGCGATAGCCCAGCTAATGCTGCTGAGCTTCAATAATCTAATAAGAAATAGTTCTTTATTAGACCCAAATTGTTTCATTAACCTGAAGATGGTCACTGTATGGTTGAAAGCTTGTGACGGTAATAAATCAGTTTTTATTCTATTTCAGCAGTTGCGTTGAGTTTACCAAAACTCTGAATATTGTTTATACGTTTTTGGCTAAGTTATTGTGACAATTGCCGCAAAATTAACAAAAAATAGTAAGAAAATTTGTTGAATCAATCAGCAGTAAAGTCGTAATGCAGAGGCTACTTAACATATAAAGAAACTGTCATTGATAAAGCCCAGGGGACCAGGTTCGTTTTATGGTTAACGTATCGCCACCTGGCTCTCGATTTATTCACGCGGGAGATGAATAAATCTGAGTACCTCATACCTCGGAGAAGATATTAAACAGTCAGTTCCAAGCCTGTACGATGTCAGGTACTCGTTAAAGATCCCAACTCTAAATACATTTGAGTTAGGCAAAATTTAGGACTCGCAAAGTATAATCAACATGTTCCGATTCCGCCCCTGGAACAGCATGAACAGTTGAAAGTCTTATAAGTGTGGGTGTTGGAAAAGAAACATAATAAAGCACCGGTAACGTATGTGAAAGAAACATCCATTTCTATATAGCGTGGTTCTTGTGGTTCAGAATACACTGGTTTATTTAAAAAAGATGTCTAGATTTCATTATGTAGCATTTTTGATAATGAAAAGCATTAGAAAACTCAATGCAAGTGTCCAGTGTTTTACTAACAATTCATTTTTATTTCCTAAATGACAGATATTCTATGCGGTCACTACTTGCAGCGTGACCTGCATCAATGTGGTAAGGAAATTCATCTCAATCATGATTAAAGACACCATGGTCCACTGAGTTGATGGCTGTCGTTATTGAGCTAGGGTCATCTAGCATAGAGACTAACGGTGTAACATGAACGCCGACTTTTAAATGTTCTTCCGCAAGAAAAAATCACTTACTGCGAAATAAGACCATATCGCAGTTTACACATATACATTTTCATAGTTTATAATTGCTCAGTGTGAATACAAGAAGAACATGCCATAAAAAGCATGGGTTTTTGTTCTACTATTGCAGTATATTTGGTCTAGATGTAAATGAGTAGTTTAAATTAAGAATCAAGCTACGAATTTCTTATTTTGATGACTGTATATTTAGTTTTTATTTTACACTATTTTCTTTATCCAGGTTTGGTCTAGCGAAAACAATAAGACACCTGTAAGCCAACATTTCATCTATATTTGTAGACATCTTCAGGGCTTGGTATTTTCCTATTATAAAAATACCAATATAATCAAACTACAATACTGCTCTAGTTTGATTTGAATACAACAACCATATAAAGTTTTTTTTTTTCAATAAGAAAATACCAATCTCTGAAGATGTTTATAAATATAGACGAAACGTTAGCTTAAAGATGTTTTTCTGTTTGACGTTCGACTAAACTTCGATAAAGAAGTTAAAAATAGTGTTGAAAATATAAGGTCGAGATAAAAAAAAAATTATTTTATATATTTTATTTAATACCTGATTATTTCAAAGTAAATATTGTGTTATTAAAAATCTTGCACGCCCCTTCACAATGATTATAAATAAATAATAACGTTGTAAATGTTTAAATAGTTTTATAGCCAACGTAAAATTCTTGCTGCTGTAAATAATTCAGTTTCAACTGAACTAAACAACTTTCTTATAAAAGCACTAGAAGCATTCAGTCAATAAAGTTTAAATCAATCAATTTATAATTCAAGTTAAAATAATACTTTTTCTTCAGTTATGATAGATTAAAATTATTTTAAACCAACTTAAAATAAATTCCTTGAAATCGAATGGAAATTTCAAGCAATGTATAAAAAATTCTTGTTTTGTTAGAATTAGTTTCGATTTTATTCGAGTTCAAAGTTTAAACTTCTTATTTATTTATATTATTAATATGGCAAACCGTCATACTTGGTACGATGATCTTGGTGTTTTTGGAGCGAGTTATGACGGCTTGTCATATTAATAATATAAATCATACTAACCTCAGTGGTAATAATAATATGCATGTATTCTTATTTATAAAAAGATTTCACATAAACACGTGAAATAACAATCAATGATCAAACCACAATAAGAAATGGGAAAACAAGACTATGATCTTTCAACCGTAACAAGCTGTCTTCGTCAGAGTCAAAAACCCGTCGTTCGTCAGAGTCAGTTGGGTTTTTGACTCTGATGAAGACCGCTTGTTACGGTTGAAAGATCTTAGTCTTGTTTTCCCATTTCTTATTGTGGTTTGATCATTGTATTCTTATTTATGTTGATATAATTAAAAGACAATTTGCCGTTTATTGTGATAATATAATATCATATTATATGTGATGTATAAGGGAGCCACATGTCCAACATGAAGGAGCACTACTTGCGAGAGCCAGTTGTGCCCTCGAGCGGTCGACACTAAATTAGTATAACCACTGGAAACTGTAATAGGTCTCAGAGATGGCATAGTCTCTGCTTATATCATTTTTAACTTATTCAGCTAGTATGTCATTACTAACTAAGGCTTACTTATCCAACTCAATCTTCCATCATCAAACTGTCAATAAGAGCATATTTGCTCTTACTCATCATAAGCGTATATAATTCTACAATAATCCTAATCAAATTCAGATATTTTATTTTTTTTTCAATTTTTATCTTTAAAAATATTTTTGCTCTGATTCTCTTTTAATGTCATCAAATTTTGTAAGCATATGCATTGTTTTGCACGTATTTAATATACGTATAAAAATTTATCAGATTTTTTGCGCATTATGAATATTTAGGAAACGTAAAGGAAGTCGTGAAAACCAGTTAGCATTGCATAGTATTGAGAGTGTTAATGAAGATTTCATACAAGTATTTTTACAAGCATTCGATTATTTCTGGAAATTTATCAGTAATACATATGACTATTATGCACAATAATATATGTACTATATATTATATGTTTACACATATTATATGATAAATATATTTGCTTTTTTAGTTGACTGTCGTGCCTCCGTCAACTCACTTCTCCTGAGGACGACTTCCATAACAGTCGAAATACTGAAAAGTGAGTCTTTGTTATGTTTCTTTCTATTTATCATATGTAGTGTGTTGTCCTGTACCACAAACATATACATATGTGCAAATGAAATTAAAATAAACTGGCATTTACTTGCTATACTTGTATATTTTCAATATAAACGTGTCTGTGTAGTTATCCAAACACAGCTTAAAAGTTCATAACTTTACTTCATCGTTGAATATTCAATCTATTTAAAGATTATATTTTGAATATAATCCAAGCAAACCTAGTGTCAAAGTTTCAGCTTGCTATGTCATGGTGGTTGAGATTACTTGTGACAATATTTTGCGGACAAACCGACATACCACCCAACAGAAATTATTCTAAGGGTAGATTTTCTTTCTCTAATGAATGAAATGTAAATAAAACTTGAAATGAGTCAGTTCTAAGCAATGTGCAGACAAAACCTTTCTTTTATTTATATAGATATACTTTTGGTACTGTCAGTGGCGAGCACGCAAGCAATTGGGCTACTCTGGTTCTATATCTTACTTTATTACCAGTGCTTATATTACGGAAATATTAAATTTAAAATTTTTTTTTACATTTATATATAATATTTTGCACTACTATCATCGGCAAGCACACAAACCACTGGCTACTCTGGCTCCAATTCTTGGAATTAAATAATATTTTTTTTTATATAATATTATTCAGGTAATGAATAATATATATTATAATTTCGGGTCTCTGTCTCCATGAAAAATTATTGAACAAACAAACAAACAGTTCACGAACTTTATATAGAGAGATTTATTTAGTTAGTAGTAATTATTAATTTAAATTGTTTTGAATATATTAGTTTTTTAAAAATATTTTTACAATGAGGAATAATATTTTACTGTAACTAATTGCTAATCATTAGTTGCATTTATTGTAATAGAGCTTTGATTCCTTTCTATTAAAATAGTTTAAAAATATTATATTCAATTATATTTTAAAGTTATTTGGACATTGTTTTGACTGAAATTGGAAGTTATGTTTTGATAGTCATTTGTTTCAATGCGGCAACGGAAGGAAGTATTTGTATTTCATTTGTTTTAATGCAGATGTGATTTAAAAGTAATGCGTCATTTACTAGTCGCTTCCAAGCTGCGTCTCTTAGGTAAGTTCTGTCTTATTCCTTAAATTAAATTATTCTTTTCATTCTATAGTTTTTCAAAAGAAATTTTACATGGTATTGTAAACTACATTTTATAATTGCTATTGATTTTAATTCCATACTAATATTCAAATGTGTTACTATCAAAAACTAATTAAGTAACAATTTCATTTGAATTTTACATATTACTTTTGAAATCAATTTCCAGTAACAAAATAGATTTATTTCTGTAAATTATATCATTGAAAGTTTGTTTATGTTATAAATATTTTTTTTTAATCTTTGAACAATTATAACGTAACCTTACAATTCTGATTATTTATTTTAGTTTGCGGCATTGACACAATTACTTCTTTAATGTGATTGTAAATTTGTAAAAAAAAATATATATTTTAACTAGCAAATATTCTCCTCTTTGACGGGTACTTTCACGAAAAAACAGAATTAATACACGGTATTCCAAAATATCATTAGACATTATAGAATAGTGGAAAATATTATTATTAGTACAATATTAAGCAAATGCCTCTGCATACACCTCATTAGCTGTCTGTCCTTCAGGTTGATGAAACAACAAAGAGTTGGAACCTATGACATATATTATTCGAATTTCATATTCAAAAATTTTTTTTATTACATCTATTTATAATATATTTGTCCTACTGCCATCGGCGATCATGAAATCCACTGGGCTATGATAATTTCATAATTTCATCTACTATGGTTCCATAATTTACTTTATTACCAGCGTTTCTATTACGCAAATATTAAATATATAATACATTTGAATACTGCCATCGGCGAGCACACAAGCCACTAGCTACCCTGGCTTTATATATATATGCCAATTAAATGGAACGATTCCACGAACTAAATATACTATATTGACACAAAGAACACACAGAAATGAAACAGAAACTCACTATCTTCCTGATAACGAGGACATCAAAATATAATAGTGAGTTTATTTCATTTCTGTGTATATAGTTTATATATATATACATATATATATATATATATATATATATATATATATATATATATATATATATATTGGTAAATTATTGCCTATTTTTAATTTCACAACTTCTCTATAAATTCTCTCAATTTCTCTGACATACTTGCTCCATTTTTGTGGTACAGGATAGATCAATTCACAAAAATTAAAATGTTATTTATTTAAAATATTATTTATTTATTTAGTTATTTAAAATTTTATTTAAATATTTTGGGGAATTGATCTATCTTGTACGACAAACATGGAGAAAGTATGTCAGTTGGGTTACTTATAACTGTGTATGTCAGTAAAGTAACAACCGCTTGTTACGGTTGAAAGATCTTAATCTTGTTTTCCCATTTCATATTGTGGTTTGATCATTGATTGTTATTTCACGTGTTTATGTGAAATCTTTTTATCGATTATATAGATATATACATATATAATTATTATTATTAATATGTATTACGCGCTGTTTTTGCAATGACTAATTGTAAGACATATATTTTGACGGTGACTTTAGTTGGACATTCATGCTTGTAATATTTACCATCAAAGCTATGTTAATTTGCATTTCTCACAAAAAATGAATCTGTATATCTTCTGGTTGGTTTTGAATATTCATCTTTATTCTCTGACTAATTACTTCAAGGTGTTTACTTACAGCAGATAGCAGTGAAGGGGAATAAATTGCGAATCAAACAAGAATCTGCTAGCTAACTAAAAAGAACAGTAATTATTTAAATTAAAGCCAGTCATCATGACTCGCTTTAAGGTTTGTTGATTGTTGTTGGGGCGGGGGGGCCAATTCACTACAGGCCTTTTAAAGCCTCTACTTGGAAATTAACTCTCTTTATTCATTTCATTTAATAAAGAAGGTCAATGGAAGCTAATAGTATACCATAACTCATTTCTTACCAACATCTCAAAAAAGGAAAACACAGTTTGCCTTAATCACCAGGAAAAACTCTAATATAACAGTCCACTTCCTTATATAACCTCCTTCAAATACTTAAATATCTTTCTTCAGTACTAAATACATATTTTTTTATACCAATACTTATTTTGAATAATAGTAATCATAATAGAAAATATAAAAAACAACTCGTTCAAATACTTAAGTATTAAATTAATAATTAATACTTAAGTATACTTAAGTATACTTAAGTAATAATTCAATCAAGTATTAAAAAAGAGTATGCAATTAAGAACATAAAAAAAGTTAATTTTTTTGTTCACGCTGCAACAACAATGAGTGTTACAAAAGAAGTAATTTTTGGAAATTAATTAAACTTTTTTTACTCGATTTGCATTGTTAAATGTAACTTGAAGAAGAACAGGATGTGTTTGAAACGGATTTTTTTTCTTTAAATTCTTTAATTTTTATTTATAATCTAATTTCTTATTTCTGGTTTTCTTGGCATAAAATAAATATAAAACATTGTAGGTAATTGACAAATAGAACAGTTTGATCAAAGGGAATCATTTGTGCTCTTGTATAGTTGTTTCATTACTGTGTAAACAACTTTTTACCCAAAACCTATGAAAATGATAAGACTGGGGTCAAATGATACTATAAAGTCTCTACACAAAAAAAGTTTTTTTATTCAAACTACGCGTTTCAAACACTTTGTGTTCATCATCAGGTAAACATCAGATGATATTTTACTACTCTAATCTGTGTGATCTATGGTTCAAATCAAATACATGGACTAGTTTATCAGATCAGGCTTATCTGATGATGAACACGAAGTGTTTGAAACGCGTAGTTTGAATAAAAAGCTTCTTTTGTATGGAAACTTTGTATTATTGTTTCACCCTAGTATGTGTAAATAACACATCATTACGGATTGAACAACCAATGAGAAAATTATAAGGTTTAACACGATGAAATAGATTGAAATCTTTGAATACATCCTGTGTATAGTTCTTATGTTACCTTTAGTTTTGCGCTTTAAATTGTTCGCAATTTACTACTGTAAAAATATTAAAAATCTTATTAAATTTTAAAATTATTTCTGTTCAATAGTATTAAAATTATTACTTCTGTACAATAGTAATCATAAGGGAAAATATAAAGGAACTATTCTCCACATCAAAACTTTTTGCATAAAGAAGCAACTTGTTTCAAACACTTGATGTTCTTTTCAGTTTTGAACACTTAATGTTTATTTTAGTTTTCAACTATAAGTTCACGACAAGCCATGTGAGTCTTTACCGACTGACACTGTAGCCACGTCCTTGTTCTGTTAAAATGGAGATAGCAAAAAATGGAGAAGAAAGTAATAATTCAAGTGAATGAAGTTGAAAAATATGAAATAATAATGATTTTCTATGCTCACACTGACAGGATTTTGCTCATTAGTGCTGTTTTAGGAGCAAAAAGTGTGGCTCATTTGTTATTTGGCACCTGGTTTAGTAATGGGTTAGACACGTTAACTCGTTGATTCCACATTACGAATCCTAAAACATACCTTACTTTAGTGTATTTAGAGTAGATATTTATCGGGTGTCTGACATCGTACAAGTTCGGGACAGACGGCTTCATAGAAAGATGTGCTCAGATTTGTTCACCTCCAGGAGACAAAAATTTAGGCAAGAGTATTAGTCGAATCTGAGGCTAGTATGTAAGCCTCATACTAGCTTATTTCATATGAAAATATAAATATATACACGAAAAATAATACAACAGATGAGTTACATGTTGCATATTATTAAATTATAAATATTTATACAAAACTCCTATTTTTAATTATAAATTAATTAATTCCTTTTTTTTATATTATTTATATTCATTTGATGGGAAATTTCAGAAATTACGTCTCCACACAAAAAAGTTTTGTGTGTCAAAACTAACAACGCGTTTCGAACACTTAGTGTTCTTCTTCAGGTTTACATCTGCACAGCTGAGGGTGTTATCACAATAAGCACCTAAGAAGGACTGATTCCTTAACAGTTCTGACCAACAACTCTTTTGTATACAGACGCTATTTTTTGAAATTTCCCATAAAGAGTAAATAACACACTGTAACAGATTGTACAAGTAATGAATTACATCAATTTGAGATAATTAGTATTTTTAATTGGTTTAGTTAATTGATTAAGGACGGCATAATTAATAATGATTCATAATGTTAATTTCATCTTTGAAGAGCCAGTCCTGTACAGTACCGTAGACATAAGAAAAACTTCTTGTTTGATAGATTACATATTTTGAAGCATGCTTTTTTTCTTAATTATTACATTGTTTTTATGTTCTCTTAGTTCTTTTATGTTATATTATTTATTATATACAACTTGTTTTATATTATGTTCAGATTTAATATAAATTTACGAAGTTCACATAATTAAAGCTCTTTATAAAGAATAGGAGTATAGTATGGTTCTTATAACTTCTACAATTAGTAGGATTTCCATATGAAGACATTTGATGCGAGAAGTGACTGTACTTTCCCCAGTGTTCATTATCTTGGCAAGTATTTGAAAACAAAAGTCACAATGACTCGACTTATCTGTCTCTTCTGTGGCTCAAATAAAAACATGGTCTAGCTCAGAACAAACCGCCAACTTTTTAATCTGCCAACTCCTTCCTATAATATTTACCTACTCAACAGCCCAAGATAACTTTAAAAAAATAGTTATTTTTTTTAATATAACGTTAAAAATTATAGGCCATTATTGTTGATAAAAGTGTATAAATGATTGTACAAAATCTAGATTTTTTTATCAAAGTAAAAATAATATGGTTAATGTCTCATATTATATATATATAACTAAAAAATGTTAGTTATATATCTGTCTTACGTTCCATGATTTATTATTGTTGATATATATATATCGAGTTAATTTTTCCTATCTTCTGACCTCTGGCTTCCAAGAGTTCGGGACTAGATATATTAATTCTCCGAAATTTTTATTTTTATAAACCAACATGTTTCGGTCCACATCGACCATTTTCAAGGTTATTTTTATATACAGCTACTTTCGCAAAATTATACACACTACGTAACGATAACAACCGTTGTTGTTAAAACCCGAAAAACCCGATTTCCATTTACTTATATATATAAGTAATATGTGTTTTTTTTTCTTCTAAATTATAAACTCTAGAGTCTTGAAATGTTTGCATTAACATTGAAACGACAAACGTAATAATTTAAAAATCCTCAGATTTTTAAAACAACTGGAAATATTTTTGTTTTCAATAAAATGTAAATAGTTTGACTTATGATTCAATCGGGAAGCTTGCTTAACTTGTCAAGATGTTTGATATTATGTTTACTTATAGTACAGTTAAGTGTAGGCCACTCCATATTTTATCTACTGTATATGTATTTTTGTTCTTCAGTGTGTATTTATGTATTTGAAGCATTTTAGTATATTTTTAGTATTCTCTGTCTCTGATATTTACGCGAGTCATTACTAAAGAACTGTAAGGAATATAGCAACTAGTTGTAAATTTATATGATAACGGGTTGTAGAAGAATAAGTAAAAATAGTCCAAGCTGTAAATTATTGAAGTAAAATCTCCTTTGGGCGTTCGCTTGCATCAGGGGTTTATAAGATCTTCTGTGATCATCATTATGAACTGTTTAACTGAAGGATTGTAAACAGGCTCTTTGAATTTATGCATTTCTATCAAAAGGAAGAAATCAGCATTGCTCCTTAGGTTATATCTGTCAGTCAGGAACAAAACTGAGGGAAACTTAACCCTAACATGAGAAACTTAACTGACAGACACGAGAGCTCTAGTGATCTACTTACTCAAAACGCTGCACTTCATTCCATTATATTGCACTCTTCCCATTTAAATAACAAATTACTAAAATAAACAAAACCATAATTTATCCTCTTATATTAAAAATATAAATTATATTTTACAATCAATCTATTATATAACGTTTTTTTTAAATGTTTAAATTCTGAAGAAGAACGCTACGAAGTGAGACGCGATGTTTTTATAAAACATCTATATGTGCATAATTCTTTATTCATTACGTTGGTAGCTTTTTGGCTTTTTATAATACATTGCTATATAGTTCTTGAGGAGGAGGCATTGATCTAGGACAAAGTTTTCATACATTACATTTAAAGAGAAAAATGTCGGTTTACTTCAATTCGTTGAATATTCTCAATGTTTTAAATTTTGAAATTATATAAATTATATAAGGGAATCATATAAATGCAAAATTATATATGTCTCATTACGCAGATTATATAGTTTTCACGGTTTATATATATATATATATATTATGGTATTGAATATACCATATACTCACTAATATATGGTATGTAATAGTGAAGGTTGTAACAATCCTTCTTGAAAAAATGTTTCTAAAACTTTTATGCCAATTTCATGCTTGCATACCTTTTTAGCGAAGCCTGATAAATGGTCTACGAGACCGAAACATGTTGTTGTTTTAGTGAAAATAATACTTAGTTATTAAATAGTGTTAGATATAAACAGCGTCAGAATGTGTATTTATGAAAGGAAAAGTTTGGGCCAGTTGGTTTTTTTATTCCCCGAGCAACTCAGAAGAGCCTGTAAGATTGTCAAAGAAGTTATAAAGAATAAATGTCAAATGTCAAAAAAAAAAAACATAAAATTGTTTAAAAGAAAAAATCATTTGGAGAGTTAGTGTTCAATTTACCTGAAGTGTTGAAACACAAGTTCAGAAAACTTGAGAAATTAAATAGAAAACGATCGAAAATGAAAATTGGCATACTTTTTAATAGAACATATATATATATATATATAATACAAATTTAAAGTTTATCAGGACTTGGCCTTTTCTTCTGGTTCAAATTAAACTCTATTTGCCAACGTTTTAAATTTAACGTTTGAAAAGGTTTTAAATAAAAATCAAAACGTTGGCAATGAGAGTTTAATTTCAACCTGAAGAACTAACCGAATCTTGATAAACTTTGATTTTGTTTCTATTTTACGGTCAATACTTTTACCAATATATACATACATATCACTTAAAATTCGATAAAACGATCCAAACTGGACGCAAGTCAGTTCAAAAACGAAGGAAAGCAACACACAGAGAAAGAATCACACTTACAAACTCAAATTTTCTCCTGAAGACGGATCATCCGAAAATTTGAGTTTGTAAGTGTGCCTCTTTCTTTGTGTGTTGCTTTCCTCCGTATATATATATATATATATGATTTATTAAACAGGATTGAATATTATCTGTCGATAAGTTTCTTCTCATGAACTACAATATTCTTTAAAATGGATTTTCCATTGTGAGAACAACGGTTGAGGTGATCAATGATTCCTGTCGACGTGTCATTTCTAGGAAGATATTATTTTGTACAATTTATATAGGCAACTCTATCTTGTGGAATTTTTAAATTAATTTTACTACATAATTTCTCAATTTTAATTAAAAATACTTGAATGTGATAAAATTATAATTCGTTTATCTCCTATTATGAACCAGTAAATGTTTAATACACTACACTACTAAGTCGCTGGACTCTTTGAGAATTATCTGATCAAAAAACTCAACTCTGTTGTTCAGAGTTTCGAAAATTTATATTTTCATCATCAAAGCTGCATGGAAATACATAATCTATTATTAGTAACTAAAAAACGTTGGATTGGAAATATAACCAAATGATACATTGCATCTTACCTTACACTAATGTAAGATATGATTAATTTTTATCATTTTTTTCTATGTTTTAATCGGATGTTTTTCAGGAACTAATAATATATTATGTATTTTCTTGTAGCTTGGATAATGAAAATTTAATTATAGAAACGTTGAGTTTTTTGGCCAGACAGTCCTCCAACAGTCCAGCAAAATTAGTTATATAGTATAATAAAATTATAGTTTTCTAATAAGTTTTCTATTAAATTTAACATTCAATTCAATTAATTCATTTAGTATTTTAGTCGTTGAAGCAGTCTTTAGCAAATATAAAAATTATGTAAGAAAGAGATCAGCTAACTATTGAGTTTTAGTTGAAAACAGTTGTTTGAAGAACGTCCTTTTACAATCACTTATGAATCACTATGACAATATTTCTATAAAAAACCTGTTTACTAAATAAGACCCAAATATTGATTTTTATTAATAAGTTTGTTATCAATATAAATTGTTTATATATACGAGTTCAAAGTTCAAGAAGAATAACACACTGAGTAAGGAAACACACTTAGAGACTCAAATTTTCGGGTAATCCGTCTTCAGGAGAAAAGGGAAAAGGGAGACCAAGCACGTTGTAGACGCAACGGCAAGTAACCAACCCGGCTACCGCCAGTGCTACTCCCCGTACCCGGTCTTAAAGTATAGAATTAAGAGAAGATATAAAATTTTATGAATTCGGCGAACTAGTTGTTAAAATTACGTAAACCCCTATTCAGACCTGTATTAATTAGCCCACTATCAAACTATACAAGTGTCGCGTGACTCACATAACTTGTGCATGTATGACAACGTAATTTGCTCTTGTTTATAGCCTATATATAACTAAGCAATTTAGTTTCCGAACTCATAATATTTTAAGCACCGGTTCGCACGAACCGGTTCTTAAAAAAATTGATTCCCACCACTGGAACTATTGGTATTCAATTATGAATTTATAACAGCAAACTCAGTTAGTTTGTAACACTAATGACATTTTGTGAACCCTTGTTATTGGCACAACAACGTTAGATTGATTACTTGTGAAAATTACAAGGCCCACATCAGTAATGTATTCAATAAATGATTAAATAATTAGAATTTTTTATTGATTGTATGGTAAAAAAATGAAAACTACTTCAGTTAGTTAATAGTTCATTTGAGGCTATTTATAAATTAGTTCTTTCAGTATTCATTGTTTTACAATGACCTATAGTAAATCAAACTTGAAACATTCAATTTTGGTGAATTTGAAAACTCATTCTTCTAACATTTTTGAAAGATGATTATTTGAAAGTAAAATTATTCAAAATATGAAGCAGTTCTTTAAAACAACATATCAAACGGTGACAAGGAAAGAACACGTAGTAGAAACAACATACACTTCAAATTTCGACCTTGTCGTCGTGAAGAGAAGAAAAAGGTGATGAGTTCTGCTCAGGTGGCAGAACTGAGTTGCTGTTTGCCAGCCGAGCAGAACTCATTTTCTTCTTCTTCTATTCTCCTGATGACGACGAGGTCGTAATATTGAAGTGTGTTGTGTTTTGTTTCCACTTGTTCTTTTGTTGTAATCGTTGGTTCAGTAAAATTATTTCATACCTTCATTGTAAGGTAAAATGTATTAATAGAAATGTGTAACCTTTATTTAAAGTTTGTTCTTATAATGTTATAGCACAAGATAAAATTATTTAAAAAAAAAATGAATTTAATTAGATAAAAATGACAAAGTCGTTGAATTTGGTAATAAATGGATTATTTAAAAGCATGATATTTTCGTACTTTTCAATTACTTCCAATCTTCCCTTTTAGCGACTTCTTAGCAAACGAAACGAAAAAAAAACCAGGTTTAATATTTTGTTTGTTAAAAGGAGGTATAAATAAATTTTAATTAAGGTAGTTGCAAATCCTTAAAGCCTTCTTTAAAATTTTCTTCAAAGGTGCTTATTTTGTAATTAGAATTTTAATTATTGACGTACTATTAAGGAAATATAGCTTTGCATTAGTTGTTGTTGTTCTTGTTGAATAGTATACGACTAGTAGATTACTGCTTGATGATGAATTACTTTATAGCTTTTATAACTTTATAGCTTAGTCATCTCTTTCCAGGAGGTTTACATTCATTTAAACTGCTCCATTCGTCTGTTCTTTGAATATGAAACAAATCAAATAGAAATGATGAAATGAGGTTAAAGCAATTGTGTGATGACATTCCATCATAAATAAGCTAAAAACCACTGGTTTAGATAATATATCAAAACTATAAGCAATATTTTGTGATATAATAAGAGATGTGTTCAAAAAGTGACAGTTTTTTTAATTTCGCGCGCTCAATACGCTCTAATTGCCAAACATTTTGTTATTATGTTTGTATATTGCTCGCGATCATATGTTCACAGTTTTGACTATGTAGCATGTCTTGTTTATATATGAGAGGCTTGACGGAGTCAACGAAGTTAGACCTTTGTTTGCAAATTCGGCGATGTTTTGCTGTTAAAAATAATGAAGCAGCATTATAAATTAATTTTTGTGTAAAAAAAAAATGGTATTAAGTGCTCAAAAAACTCTTGAAATTTTGACTGTCAGGTAGGTGAGTCAACTTGAGCAAACAAAAAATTTTTATAAGTGGTATATGTTATTCCACAAAAAATTACTGTGCACTCAAACACGATCCTAAGGAGGATCAGAATAAAAATAATTTCTATAAAAATGAATATGACAAATTGACAACAATCTGTGATTTATAAGCGATTTATTCTATTGGTGAAGTTAAAAAGTGAAAAATAAAAATGAAAATGAGTAGAAGATTTTTTTTAAAAATAATTTTAACTAAAGGAGGTGTTATAGTACATTTTTTGATTTCAGAAAATGATAGTTTCATTTTAAATTAGCAACTTGCAAAAAAAAATTTAATAAAATTGCGATTATCGGAAATAACCGTTTAGCTATAAAAACTGGAAGCCCATCTTGGAGTAATGAAAAATAATAATCAACTGCTGTACTTGTAAGATTTGTTTACATTTGTACATATTGTTTACATTTAGGACATGTTTAATTGAATTGAAAATAATAATAGAGGTTTAATAAAACAATTTCAAATGTTTTAATAAGTTAATATGATTTGAAAGAAGAATGAAATTATTAAATATGAACGCCAGCAAAACATATATTTTTTTATACTTTCCATGGTATGATGTAACGTTATCTAATAGTCTTCTAATCACTCTACATGTTGCACGTTTGAACAAAACTTAATGTCAGATTTAGTACTGCAAATGTGTACAGCTGCTTAACCAAATGTGTATTATAAATATATATATGAAATCTATTGGCATATTACATATGTTCCCTAAAATTTATCAATATATCTTTACCCCACTTTCTCTTTCTCACTATCACTCTCTCTCTCTCTCTCTCTCTCTCTCTCTATATATATATATATATATATATATATATATATATATATATATAATGATCAAACCACAATAAGAAAATGGGAAAGCAAGACTAAGATCTTTCAACCGTAACAAGCGGTCTTCGTCAGAATCAAAAACCGAACCGCTTGTTACGGTTGAAAGATCTTAGTCTTGCTTTCCCATTTTCTTATTGTGGTTTGATCATTTATATATATATATATATATATATATATATATATTTTTTTTTTTTTTTTTTTTTGGTCAGAAAACAGCATGCTCCACCCGAAGGCACCACACGCATCAAAATCTTCAATGCTACACAACAATCTCCATCATGCTATGCAAATACAGCTTAAACAACAACAAAATAACCACAATGACAACAGAGCACACAGATAATACAGGCTATCATAATCAACCCAGTAAATTAAAATATTTGTTAACCACTTCCCCGAAGGCACCGACTAGGCCCTCCTCCAACAATGCTGCAAGCTGCGGGGGCCACGCACCTCCGGCAGTCACCACTTTTCTCTCCATCCTACTCCTCTCTGAGTTTAACTCAACGCAGTTGAACAGGAGGTGTTGAACTGTTTGAGGTGACCTACCGTCACAGCTACACCCTGGAGAGTTGACAAGTTTCAGGCGGTGGAGATAGTGGCCAAATCTCCCATGCCCTGTTAGAAACTGGGTCAGTCTCCAGTCCACTTTGAGGTTCTTTTTCTTTCTCTGACTGACAGATGGTAGAAATCTTTTTGTAAGTTGAGCATTGGTCGCCTCTTCCCACAACTTCTGCCAGCACTCCATGCTACGTTCATGGGCCCACTGCTTGAGGGCAGTGTTTGGCATGTGAGAGTAGATTGGCTCTGTATTTATCTGTTGGGCCGCTCTTTTGGCCAGCTGGTCAGCCAACTCGTTCCCTTCTATACCAATGTGGCTCTTGACCCAGGTAAAATAAACTGTTGCCCTTGCTTTTAAACTGTCCAGTTTTTGTCTTATTAAGTTGATCAAAGGTGAATGATTTTTGTTGCCCTGTAGACATTCTAGAGTAATCCTGCTATCTGTGTTTATGCGGACCGAGCAGCCGACCTCTACTGTCCCCGTTGCCCAGATGACCGCTTGCAATATTGCGAGTTGCTCTGCCTGGTATATATATATATATATATATATATATATATATATAATATAGAGAGAGAGAGAGAGAGAGAGAGAGAGAGAGAGAGAGAGTGATAGTGAGAAAGAGAAAGTGGGGTAAAGATATATTGATAAATTTTAGGGAACATATGTAATATGCCAATAGATTTCATATATATATTTATAATACACATTTGGTTAAGCAGAAGTACTGTTAAGTATTGGAGTACTGTAAATATACTCTTCTATTTTTTATTACAAAACGAATACTAATTGTTAGCTACTTCATCGATGATTGGATGAAAATGATGTTTATTATTACATTTTTTTCACAAAATTGAAAAATTTTGAAGTCTTAAACTAATTTCTTATGTCATTGTAAAGCAAAAAGCTAAGAAAATAGTTTCCACATATACAAGTTTAAGAGTCTAAACAAGGTGTTGTGATACGTATCACTGAGAATAATATATACGAACTAGAAACCCTTGAACTCTTAACTCAGTGTTAAGAAATTATAGCAACAGTTAATAATATACATTAACTGAATGTGATATTGCTGTTCTTGTTAGTAAGTCATGAAAACAAAGATTCTTATAAGGTCCAACCTTTTGATTTAGTGCTCATATCATGAATCAAGAAATTTATACAGTAAGAATAATTAATAAAACAAAAAATAATTTAAAAAATCCTGTATTTTATTACATAAATAAATAGAACATTAATTCAAGATATATACACAATCAAACATATTTAAAACTAACAAAACGTGTAAATTAAAATATTCCATTTATTTTACCTAAGATAAAATAATATTAATGAAAGGAATATGTCTTTATAATATTATCTTTGAACATTCGTATTTAAGCTGACAGTTGTGTTCAAGTTTGTATTCCTAAAATTATTCATTTTAAACCTCTAATGTAATAGTTTATTATATATACTTTCCAAATTTCATACATCTATTTAATGCTTAAGTTCGAAATATGAATTTGAAATCAAAACGTTGGCTATAAAAGTGTGATTTGAACCTGGAAAACTGACCGATTTCTGATAAATGAATATGTATATATATTCATTTATCAGGTGGTTCATTTATTGTTAAAAGGTGGTCACG
Source organism: Hermatobates lingyangjiaoensis (assembly GCA_026182355.1). Classification (NCBI taxonomy): domain Eukaryota; kingdom Metazoa; phylum Arthropoda; class Insecta; order Hemiptera; family Hermatobatidae; genus Hermatobates; species Hermatobates lingyangjiaoensis. Next base: position 272,330 of record JAPFBL010000333.1, read on the forward strand.
AAATCTTGAATTTGTTTATTTTTAAATATAAAATAAAAGACTAAATGAAATATATAATTTATTTATTATTAATACAGCATAGCAATCTCATTAAAGTTTCTATTGATCAAATTTATTTTAATTTTTCCTTTTTTATTTGTTGTTTATTTTATTTTTGTTCTCACCTAAAGGGTTGCGAATAAATTTTAGCGTCAAAAAGTGGGTCATGATATAAAAAAGCTAAAGATCCCTGTTCCACAACCTAAGTAGATTTTACATCTGGAGTCAATAATTATACCAGACTTAAATTCAGATAATTTATTTTTCTTTCTTCTTTTTTTTAATGTTGTTATTTGTAAAGCAATATATTACTTATTGTTTTCTTTAATATTTTTTGAATAATTCGTCATAAAATGGAATTAACAGGTATTAAAAATGTTCACCTGTGTCAAACATTCCAACTAGATCATCATAGTTTTATAAATATATTTATATATGACTCCCCGATGTGTTATAGGTTGTTTTAAAGAATATGAGAGAAGGTTGGTGTGAGTGTTACGTGGTTATTCCTTTGTTCATTGACCCTTACTTTTTCTTTCGTTTACAATCATGTTCCTTTAATAAGAATAGCAAAGGAAGAAAAGATTTCTGTAATGTCTGTTGCAAAATACAGATATTAGCAATCTTTTGAAGAGAAATACAATAAGATGGGGAGGTGGGGGGAACATATTGAGGCTAATAAGTGTGACATTAGGTAAGAAGTAAATGTCAAGTGTTGGCTGGAGCAATCCAACTGGTGTGGGAGATATTGCGTTTGACTTGCCTGGGGCGGAGGCCTTAGCACTGACCTCCTGGCCTTGACCTCGGCTCTCGCTTTCCGACCCATCACCCGTCACCCAGACCTGCTGTCATGAGTCCTGCCTGTCATCCAGCCCAAACAGTCGCAACTACGTCTTACCATAACAACGTATTAACATAACAACGTATTACTATGAGGCTTAGCGAGGGTAGAGAAGGAGAAGGTGGGAGGGCTCTAACCTGAGCCATGTAGGATATATATATATATATATATATATATATATATATATATATATATATATATATTCGATGCGGTGTTGACCAATGGGAGTAGAGTTACAGGTCCAAGCGTAAGGTCCCAGTTGCCCGCTGCTCAGCAAAAAGCCTTTGCGTTCTGCCAATAGGTATAGAGGTTGCACAGTCCCTCTGTGTTAAATGATGTTTGGCAGAAAACATTAGCCTCACTTTACAGTGCTGAGCAGCGGGCAACTGGGACCTTACGCTTGGACCTGTAACTCTACTCCCATTGGTCAACATCGCATCGAATCATATTCCTTTCCCCGGACAACCCATAGAAAACTATATATATATATATATATATATGATCAAACGACAATAAGAAATGGGAAAACAAGACTAAGATCTTTCAACCGTAACAAGCGGTCTTCGTCAGAGTCAAAAACCCAACTGAGTCGGGTTTTTGACTCCGACGAAGACCGCTTGTTACGGTTGAAAGATCTTAGTCTTGTTTTCCCATTTCTTATTGTGGTTTGATCATTGATTGTTGTTTCACGTGTTTATGTGAAATCTTTTTATTTATTTATATATATGCTTTGTTGAACACGACAGAGTAGTTCCTGTCATGTTTTTCGGCAAATAGAAGTTCTCGAGAAGAAACTTATAGACAGGAACTACTCCGTCGTGTTCAACAAAGCATGTATACCCGAAGGACTGCTACCAAAGTATACTAATATAATATATATATATATATATATATGTATATGCATGTTTTGTTGAACGACCTTTGTACTGTGGCATGAATCAATTTTATTGTCGATCTTTCATGTTTTCTCACCTTTGATTTAAATCTTTCTGGTATTAAATACACCAGTTCTCCAAAAGATTTATTTTTCAATACTGACATGTTGAAAAAAACAAATACAAAGTAATACAAATAAACAAGTACAAAGGTCGTTCAACAAAACATGCATAAAAGAAGGATTGCTCCCTAAATTTACAAATATATGTATATATATAGATTTCATTAAACACTTTTGCACCTATGTTTTAGTTTCTTTTCTTGTTAACTTTTCTAATTTTCTAATTAGTTTTTGATGTTTTCTGGGAAATCAAATATTAACTGTCCAAAAGTTTTATCTTTAAAACTCATTGTTCACAATATACACTTATTAACAATTAACCGACGTTTCAGTCTCCATGGACCATCTTCTGGGTATTATTTTAAAAATTTAACAGACTAAGGCTAGAAATTTATATAAACTAAGATTAAAAAATCATACAAAAAACAATAACACAGTCGACATGCTTAATGGTTACATAAATAAGGGAGGTTACGATTAGGCTATGCTCACTCAATTGAAACAGTTTAGACTAGATATTTGTCCCTAAGGCTAAGCCTAATTTCAATTATCTTATGCATTCCTGCTCGCTGACTCCTCTACATGTAGCTTCAAAATTCTTGTAAAATTTGTAAGTTGGCCATTTATTTATTTTAAAATAAATCTTTAAAATAAATTTTAAAGATCTTTCAACCGTAACAAGTGGTCTTCGTCAGAGTCAAAATAGTGGTTTGATCATTGATTGTTATTTCACGTGTTTATGTGAAATCTTTATATATATATGGATTAATTTACCACAATGAAAACAATTTTTTTTTTTTGCTCTCTGATCACTTGCTCTCTGACGATGTGTTAACGAAAGGCCTTAGAGCATTGTTTCAAAAATTGTTTTCATTGTGGTAAATTAATCCATCTATTATATCAAGTGTTATTTTGATTATTATTCATATATATATCAATGATTAAACCACAATATGAAATGGGAAAAAAGACTAAGGTTTTCAACCATAACAAGCGGTCTTCGTCAGAGTCAAAACCCTTAGTTGGGTTTTGACTCTGACGAAGACCGCTTGCTACGGTTAAAAGATCTTCTTTCTGATTTCCTTCTGTGGTTTAGAAGCATGTATATATACATTTACTATGTGCATATTATCTTTACTACGTATTATCTTACTATGTATGATTTGTATATGTACCTTACCGTATGTACGTGTATATGTAAATAGTACTATGTACTATTTATATATTCTAATTAATACTATTGCTGAAAATTATTATTTTGTTTATTTATGACTATTACTATAAGTTCTTAGATAACCTTTTTATTGGCTAGTATAAAATATTAATTTTTATATGATCGTTTAATAGGAAGAAATACCAATTTACTTTTAAACAGAATAAATGCTCAACAATACAGAAATGATTGTAGAAACATTTACAAAAAAAAGGTTATTCTCATTAAAAAAAACCTATCAAATTAATAATTATTATTTTCTATTTTATTGTGATGTGGGGTGGTCATATTGTCTGAAGTTATTAACAAAACACTTCTCCACAACTGCAGTGTGACCTAGAGATGACGGAAATATAACGCATATGGTATTCAATGCAGCGAACTAAGTTTTACTTCTTAGCCCTTATGAGGTGAATAAATCTGAACACGTCGTCTTTCGGAAGAGGACGCTAAACCATCGGCCCCAAGCCTGTACGATATCAGGTACTCGTTAAAGATCCCTACTTTAAATGCCCTTAGTTAGGCAAAATTTAGTACTCCTAATGTAGAATCAACAGCTAATATGGCTCTCCCATTAATGAAATAGGTGCCAAATAATAAATGAGCCACACTTTTCACCCCGCTAGAACAGCACTAAAAGGTGAAAGCCTTATAAGTGTGTGCATTGGAAAACAAACACTTCTTAGCGCTTATTGTATATAATTTTTTTAAAATTAAACAATACTACTAAAACCGAATTACTATATCAACTTGTTATTACTCGTATTATATTTCATTATCAATTTTCTATTAACTGATATAAAAATATTTAACTCACTATATAATTAAGAAATATAGCTACAGCTAGTTTATGTAATGCAGTATCTGCCAATATTATACATCGCTCATTCTGCATCTCTGCTGCTCTGTCATTTCCAATACAATCAGCCCAAACAAAAGGCTAATTCAATCTCTTAGTCATTAAATGATGTAATTATGTAATTTCTTTATCCCCTTCTGTTAATTATTTCAATTGTTTATAGTTTTATGCAACCAATATGAACTAAGCACTTGTTTATCACTTAATTGATATTATTTTCCGTTAATTAATTAAATAATTGCCTTATACTTAAGATAATTAGATTTTAGTGTGTTATATAATTATATTTACAAGTTTAATTCGTAATATCTTAATTACTTGTTGTAAAAACATTTACGATCTTATCCTAGAGCAATCAATTGATAAATGAAGAAAGATTCGAAAGTCTCTCGTATTGCTTGCAACACTTGAAGAGTTTCGAGCCCTGCCCATCTATTAGTCACTAAGATAAGCGACTTGTGTTATCGGTTTATGTAACCTCCTAACAACCCATTCTTAAATACTTGGCGGCTAAATTTCATTATTTCAATATTTCCATATTATTAATGATCTTTATTTCTTCTTTTCATACCTCAGGTTAAGCTACATTGGCATTACCACAAGTGAAAATAGTGCGAACTTTGGCTCTTTTGTAATACCACACAATGAACATTCTACATTGGGAGTACTAAATTTTCCTTAAGTCTACTCTATTTAGAGCAGACTAAAGGAGATCTTTAACGAGTACCTGACATCCTATAGACTTGGGACCGACGGCTTAACGTCAATGACGCAACCATTTTTGCTACCCGGAGGGGTAGTAAGATTTACAAACCCCCCCTCCCCCCACCCACAAATACTTTGCTGGTCATTGATAATCCCTTTCCTTTAAAATTCCAGAAAGTCAAAATATTTTTTTTCATAGAATTACAATCAAGGATCTAATTTTAGACTGCTGTTAGTAGTCCCAGACTTTCACCTTATTACAGTACTCATATTGAGTCATCACTAAAGAATATCAACATTTTTCGAAAAAAAAAAGTTTTATTCAAATAACAAAAAAAATGTTAAGTTAAATTACCTGCATGTGCAAACTAATATAAAAAACTTCCAACCACTTTAAAAAAATGGTTTTGAAAAATTTAAAATCTATTAATTTTTAATTTGCAAATATTACAGTCAAAAAATCCATTTAAAAGCAGGGTTACACAAGTAAAACAGAAAAACAATTTTGACCTCAAAAACTCATTTTGGTATGAAGTTTCAGATTTTTTTTGTTAGGTTTAATTTTTTTCTAATTTCTTTTTTTACACCCTCAAAAAGCCGTCCTCTGGCATGTGCCGCCCGTGGTGGATCTTTAATTAAACGACCTTAAAAACTCATTTTGGTATAAAGTTTCAGATATTTTTGTTGCGTTTAATTTTTTTCTATTTTCTATTTTTATACCCTCAAAAAGCCGCCCTCTGAAATGTGCCTCCCGTGGTGGACCGCCCCCTCCCCTAGCTTCACCACTGCTTAACGTCCTCTCTGAGGAACAGCGTACTCAGATTTATTCACTTAAATAAATGGCTAGTAGACTGGATATTGATCCCCAGATGTACCAGTCCAGAGGAAAGAACTTGATATTCGACTTGAATTACTGACAGTCCAAGTTAGAGCAGAACAGTAATCAAGTAGTAGAAGGCCTCTGGTCTGGGACTGTTAGTTACGACGTGCACTATGCGTTGGTTGGTGGTCTTTGGTAATATCTCTTTGCAGCTTTGATCTGTAACATCTATCGTCATAAATATTAGTCCTTTATTAAATATTAATTTTTGAATTTTTTTTCGTTATTTATTTGTTTATATTACTACCCATACAATCTTATTTTTTTTTTTATCTAACTCCATTTTATTTAATTAATAATTTCTATTTATTGTATTTTCTCTTTTTTTTCTTTTTTTTTTTAGAATTAGTTGTTTCCACTCATCTTAAGTGGTAAGAATGCCTGAGGCATGTGATGTTACGAAAACCTTGAGTTTCTTCTCACTGCTTGAGCTATGCTCCCTCTCTTTTTAGAGTTAATAAATATCAAATTTTATAGCCAGGAGATTAATGCTTCTTTGTGTTCCATTTAAATAATTGTTTACTGGTCGTTTTGAGGGTTTGATTTGATATTTATATTAAATGATTTCACTATTCACATGAAAATAATAATCAAAATATAAACAAGAGTAAGAAAGGCTACAATTGTTAATGTAATTAAATTACATGTGAAATTGATATATATATATATATATATATATATATATATTCGTTGAAAATACGAACGGAATGGACAAATACAGTTCAATGTACATAAAGAAACATAGAGAAATTAAAAACACACACTTACAGTCTCTAATTTTTGGTTGAACCATATCCAGGAGAGATAAGAGAGAGAGAGAGAGAGAGAGAGAGAGAGAGAGAGAGAGAGAGAGAGAGAGAGGAAAACCAAGCGCACTGGTACAGAGACGGTTGGAGACCGTTGGGTACCGCTTGGTTTTCCTCTCTTATCACTCCTGAAGACGGTTCAACCGAAAATTAGAGACTGTAAGTGTGTATTCTTAATTTCCTATGTTTCTTTATGTACAAGGAACTATATATATATATATATATATATATATATATAAATGATCAAACCACAATATGAAATGAGAGAACAAGACTAAGATTGGACAGGAGCTAAATTTATTACCTATGAAAAATCGATGTTATGAAGAAATATTGAATCGTCTATAATTAAATTTAACAGATCAAATATTATAAACATTAGTAACGGTATCTTCAAACTTGATACTTTCGTTACGAGGGCAATAGCATCTTCTAAGAGGGTTGACAGCTAGCGGATAGTTTTTTACTCTTTCTTGTTGTACCCCTTTGTTTCCCCAAACATCTCTTTCTGGACATTATTCCTTCCTGCGCTTTCACCCATTTAAAATACCACTCTTCCCTTAAACTCTTCTCAACCCCTCACCAGATGTTTTCTCCATCTAGTGTTTCAGTTGGGTTTTTGACTCTGACGAAGACCGCTTGTTACGGTTGAAAGATCTTAGTCTTGTTTTCTCATTTATATTGTGGTTTGATCATTGATTGTTATTTCACGTGTTCATGTGAAATCTTTTATATATATATATATAAAACTTTAAATTACACAAAGCATGACACAGAAAAAACAATAAAAAGAACACTTACAGATTTCAATATTTCGAACTGTTGTTCGTCGTCATCAGGAGTAGACTAGAATAGAGGACGAAGTGAGAGAGATCTCCCCACGTCAAAAGACGGAGGGCGAGTCATTTGTTCTTTTATTTTATTCTTTTTTCTGTGTCGTGCTTTGTATAATTTAAACCATTATAGTCCTTGTGGACCATTTTTATATTTAGTATATATATATTCGATATATATATTCCACGACTAATAAACTATATCCACAAAAAGAATACACAAAATTGAAACAGAAACTCACTACCATAGTTTAATGGTCATATATAATATGAAATGGTTATCATTAAATTGTTACATCTGAAATATGGCCTTTGTATATATATATATATATATATATATATATATATAATATACGAGTTCGAGATTAACAAAGAGCAACACACAAAGTAGGGAAACACACTTACAGACTCAAATTTTCGGGTAATCCGTCTTCAGGAGAAAAGAGAATGGGAGACCAAGCACGTTGTAGGCGCAACGGCAAATATATATATATACACAATTAAAAGAAACGGTCCAGCGGACTTTTTTACAATAAAATAAAAAACGAAGGAAACACACAGAAAGACACAGACATAACTCACATCGATATTTCGACAATCGTCGTCATCAGGAGGTGCGAAGAGCGAAGAGCGAAGAGTCCCGCAGGAAGACAGGGCGGTACTGAGTACCGCCCTGTCTTCCTGCGGGACTCTCCGCTCTTCGCTCTTCGCACCTCCTGATGACGACGATTGTCGAAATATCGATGTGAGTTATGTCTGTGTCTTTCTGTGTGTTTCCTTCGTTTTTTATTTTATTGATATATATATATATATATATATATATATATATATATATATATATATATAATAAATCAAAATATTAAAACGGTCCAAACCGGACAGATATATAAATGAAAAAAGACAACAAATAGAAGAAGCGAGAAAACTTACTGGGTCAATATTTCGAACTTCAGTTTATATATTATTTAATAGAATGCCATATTTCAGATGTAACAATTTAATGTTTTCTATTACATATTGCCTACATATCATTTTTACTTCCCATCCCTTAATTGATGCACAATGCTTCAATGTTTGGTATTATGTTCGTCGAAATATGTTTCGATTCTTCTCAAGTCATCTTCCATTTTAGTATATCACTTCAAATTACTTTCACATAATAAATATTTGAACTTGTTTGGTATGGGTGTGTGAGTATGTATGTGAGTGTGTATGTATGTGTCTCTGTGTTTGTGTGTGTATGTGTGTGTGTGTGTGTGTGTGTGTGTGTGTGTGTGTGTGTGTGTATGTGTGTGTGTGTGTGTGTGTGCGTGTGTGTGCGTGTGTGTGTGTGTGTGTTTTCCACCCAGCAGTACCCCTGCTGGTTGGGAGTTTATTAAATAGTTTACAAACATGTGTCAAACTGAGTTTAACATGTGTGTGTGTATGTGTGAGAGCGTGGGTGTGAGAGAGAGAGAGAGAGAGAGAGAGAGAGAGAAAGGGAGTATGTGTGTGTGTGTGTGTGTTTGTGTGTGTATGTTTTTTTTCCACCCAGCAGTACCCCTGCTGGTTGGGAGTTTATTAAATAGTTTACAAACATGTGTCAAACTGAGTTTAACATGTGTGTGTGTATGTGTGAGAGCGTGGGTGAGAGAGAGAGAGAGAGAGAGAGAAAGAGAGAGAAAGGGAGTATGGTGTGTGTGTGCGTGTGTGTGTGTGTGTGTGTGTGTGTGTGCGTTAGTCTATACAAATTAACCAACAATATCAGTAATAAAAAAAAAAGATAGATAATTTGTAAGACCATAATTGGAATGAAGTCACATCACTTTTCTAACATCAGGCTCAAAGTTTAATAACATAATAAATTTTAGATTTTACAGTAGGTAGTAAAGGGGCCTCTACCGCGCAACTTTATCATCTAATATAAAGCCGAAATTAAACATTCCAAAACTAATATTGTGTAAGAAACCACAATTGTACTTAGCAGTGTAAACTCTTCCATTAATTATATTGTTTAAATTAAACATTCCAAAACTGATTAAATTTTATTGTATATCCAAATCAAAATAACATTTAACTAGTGCTAGTATAATATTATGTAAGTTCAATAATATTGTGTTATTACAAATATTTTGATAAACTCTGTCTTAGGTTTAATCAAAAGGTAATCATAGGTAAATCCATTTGTCTTGAAATAAATTGATTGAAGTATCAGTAATATAATTACTAGTAATACAATCTTAACCTCAGTCGTTAATTCATTTGTAATATTTCTTTAGTTTTTATGTTAATTATTAATATTTACATTGTTTTATTTTTTCTATATTTGCAGATTTTTTTTTTTTCGTTAGCTATTTCTTGTTGTCTCCCATTCCTGTGCAAGTTGGCAACACTGATAAAGAGCCTTTTGAATAAGACTTCAAAGTCCTTCCTTACCTTCGGATCAGTCTTCGGTGAATAGTGTCAATACCTCATACTATTCTTCTGATGTAGAGACACTCAAAATATAGCAATGAGTTTTGTTATCTCTTGTATATCTTCTCGTCTGTGAATATATATATACATATATATTTCATTTAAAATTCGAAAAAACGATCGAAACTGGACGCAAATCAGTTCAAAAACGAAGGAAAGCAACACAGAGAAAGAGACACACTTACAATCTCAAATTTTCGGATGATCCGTCTTTTCTCCTGATTCCCTTTTCTCCTTAAGACGGATCAACCGAAAATTTGAGTTTGTAAGTGTATCTCTTTCTCTGTGTGTTGCTTTCCTTCTTTTTTGAACTGATATATATATATAACAATAAACACGTGAAATAACAATCAATGATCAAACCACAATATGAAGTGAGGAAAAAAAAAGACTAACATCTTTCAACTGTAACAAGCGGTCTTCGTCAGAGTCAAAAAACCAACTGACCCTCAGTTGGGTTTTAGACTCTAATAAGACCTCTTGTTACGGTTAAAATTTGTTAGTCTTTTTTTTCTCCCCCATTTCATATTGTAGTTTGATCATTGGTATATATATGTATATACGAGTTCAAAATTCAAGAAGAGTATATATATATACATATATATATTGTTAAAAATATGACCATATTTTGCTGAAGCTTACCTCTTAATAAGTTTCCCAAGTTTTCTGAATAGAGTTCTTGTTACTATATTAACAGTATATAATATGCTTCCGATAGTCGACATGGACTCATGTAACATGTCGACTATCGGAAGCATAACACAACGTTACTTGCGTCTACACGTCTACAAAGTGCTTGGTCTCCCTTTCTCTTTTTTCCTGAAGACGGATTATCCGAAAATTTGAGTCTGTAAGTGTGTTTCCTTACTCTGTGTGTTACTCTTCTTGAATTTTGAACTCGTATTGTGTCCAGTTTGGGTTGTGTTTTGTTTAATTAAGTGATATATATACATATATATATATCAATGATCAAACCACAATAAGAAATGGGAAAACAAGACTAAGATCTTTCAACCGTAACAAGCGGTCCTCGTCAGAGTCAAAAACCCAACTGAACACTAGATGCAGAAAACATCTGGTGAGGAGTTGAGAAGAGTGGGAGGGAAGAGTGGTATTTTAAAAGGGTGAAAGCGCAGGAAAGGACTAATGTCCAGAAAGGGATGTTAAACATAAATAAACTCATTTTTATTTATGTATACTTATATAGTAATATATATCCCAGAGCTCTGTCAGCTTTGACGACCTTGTCTACTGCTTACCTCCAATTTGCTAGAGATTTCATGCTGGTCTGGTGGTAATTTTCACAATAAACTTGCCAGAGATATAGACGTACAAAGAAAACAGACATATATGTTCTTGGTGAAAGAGGGACGAAGAAACAAATCTCACTTTTGGCTATCATACAAAAATATTAAAACTCACGACCATGCAGCCTGCTATTCTTGGGAGATATTGAACTAAGAAGGTCGTGAACACTGAAACAGCTGTGAGATCTAATATAATATGCTCCAAAGATGGTTCCTGCTATCATACACTTATGTTATATATATATATATATATATATATTCATTAGTGGTTAGAGGTTGTTAGAGGTGGTTTTATTGTTTACTTTTTACCTGATGATGGCCAATGTGGCCGAAAGCTTGTTTCCCTTTAGTTTTTTAACCCAGTTTGTGTTTGTGTAGTGTCAAATATAGTTTGTTTCATTAGTTTTCTTCAAGATTGTTTTCCTATTCTTGTTATGGAATTAGGTAGATTAATTTTTGAGCTACCAGTGAATAACAAGAAAATAATAAGGCAAATAGAACATCTTTCTAAGAAGATTATTAATGCTGAAGCCGCTGTGCTTTTTAACAACACTTGTTTAAAAGAAGACTTGCTGCCAGTATACACCAATATATGTATAAATATATTTATACTTTGATGTAGTTTCCTTGTAGACTACTTTAAATTTTGAAGATCATTATTTGTCTTCAGAATCTCAAGTCATGATATATTCTTTGATTTATTTTTATAAACATTTTGGTTTCATTTAAAACCCGTGTAATAATGTTAAAAACAGAAACCAATATAAAATCAAACTAAGCCATCAACAAAATATGTGGCTGTGATTACGTAATTACAATGTAGAAAATAAATATAAAAAAAAATATTTTAGAAGTAGAAGCACTAAGTAGAAGGTTAAAAAGTAGAAGTAAAATACAATAAATTTTTACATAACTGAGGCTGAGTTAGGAATGGAAACATTTAATAAAACCTTCTAAAGGACACATATACATCTCTTTCAGATCATAAACCAAGCACACATGCGTCAAATGTTACACACAAATAAAAAGAAACATTGCAACTTAAAATGTTCACTCCACTGCAAAAATATATGTATTATAGTTAAAAAAAACACTATATATCACAATATGCAATTTAAATGTGCGAAGTCATTACAGCTATGCCATTATCATAAATCTAATATGTTTTGGGATCATTTTCAATTCTTATTCCATTTTCCTCTTTTTATAGTGGTAAGTTGAACTCTTTGATGCACGTGTTTCTCACTGCCTTCCGTCTCTGCCCACTGTTTGAGTATAGCTTCTCCTAATATCTAAACATTGATGCTAAATGAGTTCTTCCACTTTTATCTCATACTTTGTATGTATATATATGTATATATATATATAGTCGTTATATATATATATTATATATATTTATAAATAAATATATATATATATTTTAAGTTGCCTTACCAACTCTGTTATCTTCCTTTTTCATGCTTTTAGGTATTTTTCACGGTATTCCTTTTTATACTTCATTTATCTTCCTGCTGTTTATTTTACCTTCAATCAACCAGAACTGCTTTTCTTAATTCTTAATTTTAATTTTAATATTAATTTTCTTCTGATCGTCTCTACTTCATTACTTCCTGAACCGGGCGCGCGTGGCAGCCCGGATCATCCGAAAATTTGAGTTAACAGAGTTGGTAAGGCGATGAGAAACAAATGAAAATACAAGGATAAGATCAATTAAAAATAAATATAATAATATAAAATAAATAAATATTAAAGCAATTTAAAAAATAGGAATAAAAATAAATAAAATAAAAATAAATAAATATTAAATAAAAAATATATATATATATAAATAAATAAAATAAAGATAAAATATATTTATCGCTTAAGGTTTAAACCGGGTTTGGAACGTGCCTTGATCAAGCAAATATGTGCCTCCTCGGATGCTCTGAGGGTTACAGTATAGTCAACGGGACGGTTTCCTGCCGTTGTGTTTCCGGCGTGCTTGGTCGCTCATTCTCTCTTTTCTCCTGAAGACGGATCATCCGAAAATTTGAGTTTGTAAGTGTGTCTCTTTCTCTGTGTGTTGCTTTTCTTCGTTTGTGAACTGATATATTATATATATATATATATATATATATATATATATATATATATTTAGTTTATTATGGCAGTAAACTTTCTCTTAAGCATATCAAATAAATTTTCACAGCTGTTATAATGTTGAAAACCTTCTTACTAGTTGCTTCAAATTTTCTAGCAATTCCACGCTGGTCGGGTATTAATTGCCATACCAAACTTGCCAGTGGAACATAGAAGTATAAAGGATTCTTGCTGAAACAGGGACGATGAAAACAAACTTTAAACTCACTATATCATTGTTTATAAACTATACTTATGAACTAAAATAACCTTCAACCCTCCTAGGTCATCATCAGATTACATATAAAATAAATTAAATATACTAAAGGGCGTGAGGACCGTTTACGTTAAAAACAACGTAATAAAATAATACGTTAATAAAATAAAATAATAACGTAATAATAAAAATTTTTTTTATCCTGGAAAATTGACTGAACCTCGATTAGAGAACACACATATTCCATCAAACGGTCGATATATTATTGAATCTGTTAAAAAAGAAAAATATACATAAATACATGCATACATTAAATACAACATTTTCAATAATACATCGATCGTTTGTTAGAATATGTGTATTATATAATAGAACCTTATAATTCTAGGTAAAAAATCAAACGCTCTTTGGTGACGCTATGGCTTTATTTAAAACCTTTTTTATAGGTATAAGTAGGAATTATTTTTTTAATAAGAAAATTAAATTTAACATTAAATTAAATTAAACATCAGCATAGAGAGTTTGATTTTTGAACCTAGAGAATTGACCGACTCCCGATTATATAATGCATATATATAATACACTAAATACATATGTGTATACTCGTACAAAAGAATATTGTCCCTACTCTACTTTTTACAACTAATTTCTATTATGAATAACGGTCAACTCTATTTTAAATAACTGTTTTGACTGCAGTGAATTATAAAGTTTATAAAGTTAAGAACTTACTTCTCATCTTGTAAAAGATATTTCATCTAGAAAACTCATAATGTTCAAACAAACTGTAAAATACATCAAAAAGAACGTTAAAAATTTTAAGTGTTTTTCTTTCATAAAGAGTTAATGATTTAGAGACATTACTTTTCTTTATTTATTTACACAAGAAAATGAAAGCTTAGTTTGCTCATTAGTTTATTTCGATGCTAACTTTGCCTAAACAATTTTTCTTTTACTTGACTATTAGCTAATTAAAGCACTAACTTTGAAAGGGTTCATTCAATAACGCTCTATTAATAAACTAAGTTTGGTTGAATAAATCATTTATGATTCGATTACATCAAGTTAGTCAGTAGTGGTCTTGAATCAGTTGGGAATTCCAAGTGTTTCAACTTGTGGATAATCTAACACAATAGTCATCTACATCAACAAAGCTCTAACTTCAGAGGTAATGACGAACAAGTGTTGATTGCTCGAGTGTCCATATGAATACAAAATTTGCTAACTCTATAAAATATATTATGAAAACTATTGTACAAAGAAGAAATACTGGTTATACAGTTAAAAGTGATTTATCTGTCTGTATGTTTGTAGAAATTCTCAACAAAAGGTCTGATAGATTATGTTATTGCTTTCCATGTCATTAAAGTTCAAACTCGAGTGTGAGAATAAATTGGTCTGCATTGAGATCAATTTATTTATTATTCCAATCAACAAAGCAGTTTTAAATAAATTCAAAATTTTGAACATCACAAATAAATGATTAAGTTAACTATGGTGAAAGATTTGATAATCATTGAATTTTAACGAAGAAATGGTCGGCTCATACTATTTTATTAAAACCGAAGTGGTCGGTTTTAGGACTATTTTAGTATCTAATAGGAGACGGTCGTCTGCCCGAAGGGAAGTGGCTATTAATCAGGGACCAGATCTCACCAAAGTAAGTGAATACCAGTTTTCAAGTCTACCTGCTAACTGGTGGACTATACCTACTGGTAAGGGTCGAGGGTTTAGGTCCCTCTTGATGTTCTGTGGGCAACCTTCTGAAAAGATACTATGGTACTTCTCATACAGCTACTCCCTAGAGAGTCCACCCTTTCTGGGCGAGAAATTACAGCTGCCACGAATCCAACACCAATGAAAGGGCATGCGGGACAACAAAAGGAAATCACACATTGGCATATGGTACCGATAGTATTTTGTGGACAGGCTTCCTAAACTGCCTTAAAGTTTTAGGACTACCATAGGATTCTTAAGAATTCGGTCGTTCCTCTCCGAAGACGGTAATGCCCATTACCCTGGGACCAGGGCTTGCTACTAGTAGTTCATCAGACCCCATCATGTCGTCATTGTTAGGAGTCTTTAGTACACAAGTAAATGACTTATAAACCCCACTTGAACGGGCTAGTTATGAGAGCCTATAAGCTCCCCGGTATGCTAAGCAAAGTACAATAGTTCATAGGACGCAGTACTACAATCACCCACAAAAAAATGCTAAGCAGGCATCCTCCCGAGAAGTTACTGCTTCCCACACAGCGACCACAAGGATCTACCCAACCTGGGTGATAACAGCCACTATGAGTCCAACCTCAGTTGGCGGGATGGAAAATGAACCCTTCCATGGGCCCTTATCGCTCGTAGTACCGACTTATTTTAAGATTTTTGGATCAAATTCCGGACCAAAGGTCCTACTGAACCTGTTCACCTACAGGTAAGGTCAGTGGCCTTTTTTACCCCTTGTTCAAAGAGCCTGTGAATATATATAAGCGAATGCAGCTTCTGGTAGAGCTCCATGGCCCCACTAGGGGCGTCCGATAGTACTTTAAGAGCTCCCAGATAGAACCCCAGACCTAGGCCCTACTGAGTCTGTCTTGGCAATAAGTGAGGTCAGTAGCCATAAAGCTTGCCGCTAATTTACGCAATCAGTGTAACCTGTTTCACACTCTCGTGGCCAGGACGTCGACAGATAGCCACATGTGAATCAAGGGGTTGCCTTAAGTGCAACTCTATATTTGAATTATCAATTCAACTATATAATTTAATTATAAACTCTATAATTCACTTCAGTCAAAACAGTCATTAAATAGAGTTGAAAGTTATTCATTATAGAAATTAGTTATAAAAAGTAGAGTACGGTGAACATTTTCTTGTACGGGTATACACATATGTATTTAATATAGGTGTATTATATAATCGGAATTTCTTGGCTCAACACAAAAGTAAAACCAGGCCCAGTGGACGGTCTTCTTAGCCCTTAGGAGAACCACTGTGTTTAACATAGAAGTTTCAGAAAGTTTTATAAGATTCAATCCGTCCAAAATGTTTAATTACAGAAAAACCAAAAAAGTTTTATATGAAATGTGTCATCCAACATGTGCAATCTTATACTGATTTCGAAACCAGTTTGTGCTTACAGAAAGTTTTTAATGATTTTAAACATTCCTAAATGTGTAATTCTAGAAGACCCAAAAAATGTTTTATATGATATATGCCAACCAACATGTGATATCTTATATTGATTTCGAAAAGACGGTGTAACAATTTGAAAACCCAACACCACAGACTAAACTAGTACTCCTTCCCTTCCACCCTACAATGAGTCATAAATTCTGCGGTAACTTCACTCTGTGATCAGATCTAATCTTGCAGCCTAATTTTGATATTAGAGACACTTCGAACCAAAGATATTCGAACAGTACACGTGTTAAACTTGTGCAATTCAGTTACTCCTTAATAACAATCTGAAACAGAATTAATTCAAAACCACAGTACGGTTCATGTTTATCATGAATAAGCTTTAACTTTATTGAATAAAGCTCTTGTCTGCAGTGCATTAACAAGTGCAAATATTAAACCTACTCATGCGTAAAACTGTTTCACGTTGAAGCTTCAATAATTGATTTTATATATTTAACAAATTTATCATTGTAATATTAAATTTATGACCTTTAAATTAAAACTATTGAAGATTAAAACAATTCTAAGTTAAGATATTCTTTGAGGATTACCATTACGTTAAAAATTAAAAAAAATAATGTATTTGGTATAATTATATATTGTAGATACCATGTTTTAATATAGTTATGTATTACCTTAATTATTCTTTAATGTAAAAATATTTATAGTAACTTAATTTTGATACTATAAACTTCTTTTTTAAACCATATAACAATTATTTACTATACCTAATGGTATGATTGGTATGTATTTTTTGTACCAATTTCGTTTCTAAATTTCATGCTACAGCTTTATATATAAAGATAACAGATTCAACAAATATTATTAAATAATATTTTTGTATTATGTTATTTGTATTTCTTTTAAAGGAATAGCTACCAAAAAAATTAGTTTTTAAAAAAATTTGTCCCAAGTAAGTATAAAAGAAAATTGATGATGTAGGAAAAGACTTGAGTTTGTAATATTTGATGTTTTATCTAGTTGAAGGCTTGCTCAATAAGCCGAGCTGAGGCCATCACAGTGGGCTGAGTCTTAATAGCTTTGCCTGAAGAAATGGCCCATCATTAATGGCAAGAACGAGCTCATAAAGCGCTTCCCTGAGAAATACTCCAGCTATAAATACAAAATAGATATCAGCTTCTCGACTATCTCATCTGCACATTACCGCCAGCCTGGGCGTTCTCCAGCCCTTGCTATAACAAACACCTGCACTGGCCTTTCATTAACCAATTAGTATGTTCAATAACGTAATATTTGCATACGCTCTGAACTTTTGCTGAAATCAAATTAAATCATATATGGCTATTAATAATTAAAGTGTATATACAAGATTTCACATAAACACGTGAAACAACAATCAATTATATATATATATATATATATTTTCTTGTGTTCTCCAGCTGTAACTTTAATTATATATATATATATATATATATATATATATATATATATATGAATAATAATCAAAATAACACTTGATATAATAGATGGATTAATTTACCACAATGAAAACAATTTTTTAAAACAATGCTCTAAGGCCTTTCGTTAACACATCTTCGGAGAGCAAGTGAACTAAAAAGAATTTGTTTTTTTAGTTCACTTGCTCTCCGAAGATGTGTTAACGAAAGGCCTTAGAGCATTGTTTTAAAAAATTGTTTTCATTGTGGTAAATTAATCCATATATATATATATATATATATATATACACTTTAACACATAGAAAAGAACACAGAAAGACACTACAGAACTCACTTCGATATTTCGACATCCGTCGTCATCGGGAAGAAGTGCGAAGTACTCGCGTTGAGAAGCAAACTACTACTGGCCTCCAGAGTAACTCGTGGAACCACCGCAATGCTGCTCCCCAGCGGAGGAGAGGAAAAATAGAAATCCTTCCAATATTTATTTAGAAAACAAGATAAAAAATATATAAAATACGAAATAATAGTAATAAAAAATAAATAATAATAATAAAATAATAATAATAATAAAAATAATAATAATAATAATAATAAAATAATAGTAATAATAATAATAAAATAAAAAATAATTAACGGTACAGGTTGAGACCAGGAGGAGAACGAGCCCCAAGGAGGCATATGAATGCCTCTTCGGAAGCTCTAAGGGTGACATGGGGATTAGACTCGGGGATTTGTTTGAGGATTTGTACCCTGAAACAATCATTGAAAGGGAGGTCATGGGAATTAGCATGGATAGCTATGGGTAGGTCTCTGCGCTGACCAACGGACGCCCTGTGATTGTTCATACGCAGGCTCAGCTTGGTTGAAGCCAAGCCAACGTAAAAAGCATCACATCGAGTACACTCCAAACGGTAAACGCAGTTACAGGAAGTGCAAGATGTATCAGAAGGAACAGGATAGGAGTCGTTACTGAGAGGGGAAGTAAAGTAAGGACTGGAGTTAATTAGGGGACAGGTTTGGCAGTTACAGCGTTCACATCGCTTCATCCCTCTGCTAGCACAGGGGCTGTTGGAAATATGGGTAAAAATGGATTTCAGGTTGGAAGGTCTACGGTAGGAGAAAGTAGGGGACTGACTGAAAATAGGAGAAGTAGACGAAGAAGAAGAAAGTATAGGAAAGAACTCCCTAATAACAGCGCCGAGCCTGTGGGAGCCTGGGAAAAAGGTAGAAATGAAGGGAGTAGTAATTTTACGATCCCTTCTAGCTGTAGGGCGGTGAATACTCTCAGCAGGAACGACGGAACTGTTGATTATATTATGAGGGTATCCTCGTTCAATAAATTTTCAAATAAATTTTCTCGTTCAAAATATATATATATATATATATAAAACAAGATATCACATGAACACGTGAAATAACAATCAATGATCAAACCACAATATGAAATGGGGAAAAAAGGATAAGAGCTTTCAACCGTAACAAGCAGACTTCGTCAGAGTCAAAAACCCAACTCAGCTGAGTTTTTGACTCTGATGAAGACCGACCGCTTGTTACGGTTGAAAGATCTTAGTCTTTTTTCCCTATTTCACATTGTGGTTTGATCATTGATATATATAAATGAAAAAGACAACACATAAAAGAAACGAGAAAACTTACTGGATCGATATTTTGAAATGAAGTTCGTCGTCAGGAAGAGAGTAGAAGGGAAGAAAAAGGGTACGTCCGTTCACGTGTACCAGTGGAATGCAACACTGTATATATATATATATATATATATATATATATATATATATATATATATATATATATATATCTGTGTGTGTGCGTGTGTATGTGTATGTGTGTATATATGTGTGTGTGTGTTCGTTATATTTAACATATAATTCTTCTTACTTTATTATGATTAACAGTACAACTTTAGTTCCTATTGTCAATTGATCATAGTTGAATTGTGAGAAGGCAGGAAAGGTCATCAAAAGGTCGTCAATTCTGAGATTGCAGTAAACGTTAATTAGTTTCATGTATATTTAAATCAAATTTTAAATATCAATTTAAATTTAAAACAAATATTTATCTGAAATAATTCCATAAACAAGTTTATTAGTTTGTTTTATTACTTTTCAAAACATTAACAAGTTTTATAAATAAATTTTTCATTATTTTTTTTTTCTTTACCGAAGTTTAGTCTAGTGTCAGACGGTAAAATACCTTTCCTGTCTATATTTGTAGATCAGGGCTGCATCGATACAGAATTTCTGTGTTGATTTAGCCCTGAAGATGTCAACAAATATAAACAAACCGTTGTCTTAAAGATGCTATACTGTTTGATGATAGACCAAACCTTGATAAAAAAATGAAAAATAGTGTTGGAAATATGTGGTCGAGATAACAAAAACATGTAAAATGTGTAAATAGTTTACGTATATTTATTTTTTTATTTCTCCGTTTCTATTTGTCTCTGTATTTTTCAATTATGTTAATACTTTGACGTTTTCCAGGTTTCCTTCACTTCGCACTGACTCAGCATCTAACCTGTCAATTGACTTCTTCGCCAGAGTGCATCTAACAACTTTTAAAGAAGAGTTGGTTTTACAAAAAATACAGTGAGTACAATTCTTGTATTTTTTTTAACAATTATCTATGTAATATATTTCATTACGGAAGTAAACGATCCGATTGTAATGTAAAAACTTAAAAAAAAAGGAACACACTATGTTGCTGATGCATCTCAGTACGATATTTCAACATCCATCGACTATTTGGATGGAAAGACACTTTCCGACTAAAGATCGACTATATAGTATCCGAAGGGAATGTAAATAGTGCCTGCCTTTGCACTATTGCCACCCTTTGTACGATAGAGGAAAAGAAAATAAATGAAATAATAAATAAATAATGAAACAAACATCATCTAAAATGGCATAACAGTAAAAATTAAAGATTCAACAGAAAAATTAACGCTATGTAGGGAAATGCAAAAGAACAAACAAAATTATTAAAAAGCAATATATATGTATATAAATATGTAAGTATGAAAACAGTTTATTAGGATATTAAGCAAAAAATCCTTTTGAAGTAGTTAGGAGTATTATTTGTTTATACGTGGAAAGTCGGGGAAGGTACTGGATTATAATTATGTAAATGAAAGTCTTGTAGCGTCTGACACCAGATTTTTTAAATTACATTTCTGCTCAATCTTTATTAAATCCACCTTTTTTAATCTCGAAATATTTGAAGCTTTTTGTAATTTTCCTTTGGAAGTGGTAAAACATTAATTATATCTTATATTATAATTAGTAGTGTTATACTGATTATTAATCATAATTTATCAAGAACTTTAATAAATGTAAACTTATTTTTTGATACTTTCTTAAAAAAAGTTAATGTTTTACTTTGATTAAGAATCTTTTCTTGTTGCGACTTTTTCAAAAACTTTTTTCTTAGGGCTGTGCTTTTATAAAGCTACTATGTTTGTTATAATAAGAAATCCTCACCTTTGGCTAATGATGTCTACAAACAAGGCAGTTAGTATAAACATGATAAACATGATGTAATTCACATAGAGAAAATATATCTTTCAAAGACTCAAAGTGATTCAAAGACCATTAATAATAATGTAACAATATTTCACGAAGGGGTTATGAGATCTGAAATGTTACACAATTGTTATAGCCCGGAGTTCTTTGAATACAATTAATAATTACCTTTAACCTTAATATCCTACTTTCAAACGAGGAAAAAAACAATACATATACATAATAGAGAACTATACGACTTATGAGAGAGAAGCTAAGAAAACCAAATCAATTATTACCATTTAATTGAATAAAAAAAAAAATACAATTCAGGATAAAAAAAAAATCAAATAATATTGATTGATACAAATACTTAAAATGTTCAAATGAGCAAGGGATACATCCTTAAAATTCGTCTACAGATCTTTTTCTTTCAACTCCTGAAACTCCTTATAATTGACCCAGTGACAGTTACATTGAAAGTTACATTCACAGTGACATTGACAGTTACATTGACAGTGACATTGACAGTGACATTGACAGTTACATTGACATTGACATTGACAGTGACATTGACAGTTACATTGAAAGTTACATTCATAGTGACATTGACAGTTATATTGACAGTTACATTGAAAGTTACATTGACAGTTTCATTGTCAGTTTCATTAACAACCATTTTTGCTGCCCTGGACGGTCGTAGGACCCCCCCAGGCCGTAATTGACCATTGATAATCCATTAACCTTAAAAATTACAGAAAGTTTTCAAAATATTTATTTCCATTGAATTAAAATTAAGGATCTAATTTTAGATTGTTGTTATTAGTCCCTTACTTTCATCTTATTACAGTACTGGTATATATAACTGTCATCATCAAATAAAACAAAAATTTTTCAAAACAAGAACATATAATTCAAATTATAAATAAATTGCTAAAATTACATTAACTGGCTTCCCAAACAAATATACTAATAAATTTTCATCCTCTTAAAAAAAACTAACTATTTAAAAAAATGGTTTTGAAAAATTTAAAATATATTTATTTTTAATTTGCAGATATTGCAGTTAAAAAAATCCGTTTATAAACAGTATTACACAAATAAAACATAAAAACAATTATGACCTTAAACACTCATTTGGATATAAAATTTCAGATTTTGCGTTCACTTTTTGTGATTTTGATTTTCTTCTATTTTTTACACCCTCAAAACGTCTGCCTCTGGCACGTGTCGCCCAGGGTGGACCACCATCCCTCCCTGCTAAGCCACTGAATTGACAAACTCTTCACATCAAGGCACTTGTCACGGCAGAAACACCTATTCTCATTTTCGTACAGCTCTACTGGACGACAGAAACAGTTGCGGAACTCTCTTTTTGTATATTACTTCTTTTTCAGCCTTTTTACTTTACTATAAGTAAATTATAGTGATCGTGAAAAAATTCGATCTGGATATTTTGACGGAATTATATGTTTTGAGATCCCAAAAGTCGTTTTATGAAGTTTTTTCGATGATGTCTGTGTGTTTTTTGGTGAAATTAAAAAAAGAAACTTAATTCATTTTTTGTAAATTAAATTATCCTTTCCAGAACTAATATTTATAGCCATAAATTCGTTAACAACCTTATAATTGTTAGGAATTACGTTTATTTTTTTGTACATTTTAATTCCGGCAAATTTTAAGCTGCTTAGAACTTCGTATATGTATTCTGCAATAAAATAATGAAGAAAAATGTTTATCACTGCTTTAATTAAAACTGGCAAATTATTCATTATTAGTTGAAAACCTGTAAAACGCGGTGGGATGTTTATTTTCTATTACTGATGATAAGATATTATTTTTCATTGATAAAAATATAGAAATTATTGTATTGATTTAAATAAACATTTTCACAAAAAAATACTTTCAGAATACATTGAGTTGTTATATTAATATAAATGTATTATTTATCGAGGTTTAGTTTAGAGTCAAAGAGTTAAACACCTTTAAGATGTTTGATGCTAGACCAAACATCGATAAAAAAGATTAATGTGGTCGAGATAATAAAACATTGTCTAAATTCATTTGAATTTAACTAAATTTGATCAGCAGTCTTCGGATTATAATTACAAATTTCATTCATTTACTTCTGAAGTATTTGCGTGAATGATTACCACTTCACGGAATGTAAAAGGTGAAAGACCTTTCCAAGAAAAGTTCATCAAATCTTTCTCCAATGAAAGAGTGATTTTTCTTCTATTCCTTTAGTAATAGAATTTCTTGGAACTCTTTAAAGCTGAAAATTCCCTTGAAACAGGTTTAAATTCTCAAAGGATTTGAATGGAGTGAACGTGACACTGAAGGGCTCATTGATTCATTATCCTTTCTGGAAATCCACAACAAAAACCTTAAATATTATGTACCCGAATCTTTTTAAGTTGTTTGAAATGTTTAGTTAATTTCTTTTGAAATAACACCTTGGTTATTTAACCTTGGTTTTGGTTACTTTTAAATGTTTAGTCTCTCTATATATAGATCACTTGTGATCTGTTTAATTTACACCTCCCCCCCCCCCCCCCCCAACAGCAAATGTAAAGTCAGTTAGGTAATGTGACTCTAGTGTAGTAAAAATTTGTTTCTAATGTCTAATAATTAAAATTTTTTATCCTAAAAGCAACCCTGAAGATGATAATCTAGAAGTGATATTGTTGTAAACAAACTAACAATTTGTTAGTGCGGAGTACTTGAATACTAAATATTTAAACATCTCTTTATGTGGTATTAAACTTAATACTTGTGTAACTAACAATAATATTCCCAGGGTAGGTCAGCAGCAACGTGCTCGCCTTTAGACTGGTAGATCCAGGGTTCAATACTCACTCTGATCTTCGATTTATTCACCTGGGAGGCGACAAATCAGGCACTTCAAACTTTAGGGCTCCCAATGTAGTAGATTTTTCATTATGTGTTATCACAAAGGTCCACTGTTCGGTCTATATGTTTTCCCTCATGGGGCTGCCACTGGAACCTAACCTAACCTAAATTACTATCAATAATGTAGTAGCTACTGTGACTACTGTTACTATTCGTGTCACTACTTGAACTACTAAGAAGTCCGACTATTGTCATTTCTACGTTTAGACACCATCTTGACAAGATTCGCAACGATGAAAATCGAAAAATTGATTTAGATTCATAAAATAATATATAAGATGAATATATACTTGGTTTCTGAACGCGCGTTGTAACCAGGGTTAAACTTAAAGAGATAAACTTGTTTAAAACGTTTAGAGATTTTTTTATTCTTTTTCTTCTTTTTTTTAAAATATATTTTATAAGTGTATTTTATTTTTTATAATTCATTTTAATTTCTTTTCTTGATTATTTATACAACTTATGTTTTTATTATTTTTAACATATAATTTATTTTTATATTATAATATTATAGTTCCTCTTAGTGCTTATTTATTTTCACTGCCGTATTTATTATTTTATTCTTAAGTTTTTCACTTTCTTAGTTTATTTTTCTTACTTCTCTTGAACAGGGCACAAGTGTGACTATACTGTTGGTCTCCAAACGTCGTTTCGCTTCGGAAGTGCAGTGCGCTGGTCCCTACATCTTTTCTCCTGATGACGGTCAAACCCAAAATTAGAGATTATGTGTTTATCCCATAGTTTACCCTATTTAATATGTTCCCATAGTTTACCCTGAAACGGTCCTTTGTAGATAGATAAGTTTTTCATTTAAAATGAATTTCTAGTTTTTTATTCAATCTTAGAGAAAGAAAACATTGATTATTGCTGCATTAAAGGTAATATATTATCTTTTGTTATGTTATCCAGATTCGTTAAATTTTATATTTTGTTCGTAAAGTAAGTTTTAAAAAGAATTTCTTACATTTTAAACATTCATTGTTAATTTTGATGAAATAATCGTAGAATGGTTTTTAAAACATTGACTGCTTTACAATAGAAGTAATTTTACTCTTTCCAATAGCTCATTTATTTTCTCTGGTTTCTCTCTTATTCTTTCACGACCATCAATTTGAGACAGGTATTCTTAATTTTTTAACTGATTACTTCAAAAAAATGTTTTAAAGATTTCTCTTCTAAATTATTTTACGAAAAAACAAGTTTATAAAGAAGTATTTTCATTTAAAATCAATGAATTTTGTAGTCAATTGTAGTTTCTTTTTGAATGAACAGAATTTATTTTATTTTGAAAAACAATTAGTTCATCTGAACGTATAACAGTCAAAAAGACTTATGTTTATAAAAGTTGTTTTTCATGAAAATAGCAATTGAAATAACTGCATAAATTATTTACTAAATACTTATTTAAATATATTTCCCTTGTTAAATATTCATATATTCATATTTTGCACAAAGTTTATTCACTCTGTTTTATGTTCAAAGTGTATCTTTATACAAAATCTATTTCATTCTCAATAAATTCAAATGTTAAATAATGTTTTAATTGAAAGTCCCGGTATAGTTTAGAATAATAAAAGCTTAAAATTATTATATTCAAATCAAATAGGAAATCATATATCAAATAAGATATCCACTCATCACTCCAGTAAACAACAAAAATTAGTTGTATAGTGGTTTGTATTATGAAAATAGTCAGTTTCAAACCACAATAAGGAATGAGAAAAAAAAAAAGGCGAAGGGCTTTCAACCCCATCAAGTGGTCTTCGCCACAGTCCAATCTCAACTGAAACCAAAGTTGTAGAAATTTGAGAGGAGTGCAGGAGGAGAAAGGTATTTGAAAGGGTATGAAGTGCAGGGAGAATAGACCAGAGAGAGATGTTACAGTAAACTAAGGAGTACAGGAAGAAAAAAGTAAAAAACTAACCACTAGCTGTCTACACTCTTAGATGAGGCTATTGCTCTTGTCAAGAAGGAATCAAGTTTGAAAATCCAGTTACCAATGTTTATAATATATGATATATTAAATTTAAACATATATTATAAACTGAGAATTCAATAATATTTCAATTATTGAAATTTCAATTATTTCAATAATAATTCAATAATAGAGGATTCAATAATATTTCTTAACAACATCGATCTTTCATACGTAATAAATTTAGCTCCTGACCAATCAATATGATGATTTTTATTATTTATATGCAAGAATACGGTGCTACTTTTATTCCTGTCTACTTACGTTGTATTGGTATTGTTTTACCACTTTGACCAATATAAATTTTATGGTAATTTTTGCACGGGATTTTTAAATACCACCCTTACTCCAGTTCCCTGGGATAGTTTTTTATTGACATATTGCCTACGTTATTACGATTGGGAAAAAAAAACTATATTATAATCAAATCTACGCGTACGCCTAGAAAGTACCCTCTTCCTCATGACTCATAATTCGGTAAAACTGTGGGATTTGACAATGAAACTTTAGAGAGAGTTTTTTTTTAGCACTCTTTAAAGCCAAGTTGATATAAGAGGAGGGATATTTTACTGATAGGGCAATTAACCTAATGTTATTAATCTCATCATTAAGGAATTCAGGAGAGCACACTCTTAACGCCCTCAAAACATTATGTATGAAGATAGTGTTAACCATTTTTTACTCGGCTTTCCTTCAAACATGGTAGTGTCACATGACTCATCATAATCATAATCATAATCATCATCATCAACTCATAGAAGTGCTAATTTCCAAATGAGCTAAAAAAAAGAAAAGGCCAATATAAGTAAAATAACATTTTATGCAATATTTCAATATTCTATTTCTAAACAAGATTAAACAATCTTTCCATTAATGAGCTCAACCAATGATTTCTAAAGGTTCGTTATCCATTGCAGAAACTAATTTCAATTCTTCATGAGCATCTGGAATCTTTCTGGTTTCATAGAATTGGCCCCAATTTTCTTAATAACGTCAAAAGGAACTTTAAAATAATACGTAACAGCTTTTCCCGTAATTTTAGAGTCCATGTCATATTGTCAGTATACTATTTATTGTGTAAACATTAATCTTGTTTCGAATTTTGTTTACTTGGCTGAATGCTCTCTTAACATCAGCATTAGAATGGGGAAGACACAGAAAATGAGATAGAATGAGGGAGGGAAGTTAAGAGATAAGGTGACAAAGGAGTTTGGGTATGCTTACATACAATAAAGAGCTATACAGCAAGCTAGGAACTACTACTGTAGAGAAAAGAGTCCTTTTTCTTTTTTTGATAAATTACGTCTTTTTATAATAAATATTTGAAAAAAATAAAGATGATTTAAAACTGAACAAGTTACCTTCTATATTCGGCTATCAGATAAAACTGTTGGATGTCGTTTGAACGAGTTTTCAACGAGCAATGATCTTGATTTGAACCAGATGTTTGAAAAAAAGTTTGGTAATTTTGAGTAGATACTATGCATAGAGACAACAAATGTGCATAAAATGCTGAAAAATGAGCTACATATTAAACTTTTATAGAGATTTTCTTGTAAATACTATATACGTATCTTTAACACTAAATTTTATAAAAACAAACATAACGGGCTAAAAAACGAGGCTAAAAAATTAATAAAAGTAGGGTTATAAAAACGTGCCAGGACTAAATTCAAAATTTAGAGGGCTAAAAGATATTGAATATGGCTAAATGTAGTCCTTTTGGGACTAAATCGGCAAAATTGTTGAGATATGGTCGCCTGAGAAAACCAAATGGTCTTCTTCCTATAATTTGTTAAATCCAAAAAAAGCGCCATATCCAACAAAATAAATTTGAGTTTAATGCGTGATTATTGCAATAAACAATATTAAAATATAATCTATTTGGAGGCAGGAATTAAAAACACGTTATTTATTCCAAATTGTGGATATTATTTTAAGATACAATAATTTTCAGGTAGGAGCTCTGATATAGAAGGAATAATGTTTTTATGTCATGTTTACATTGTATTTGTTAACTGAAGTTTCATTTTGCTTGAATTTTAATAAATATAATTTGCATATTCATGGACTTTTAATCTAGTCGTGCGCAGCTCTTCCCTGTCAAATACCTCTCCACTCATTTTTTTTCTTTATTAAAACCAATAAATGGTTTATTTATTTATTCATGAACAATTTTATGAAATCATCTGGCATTTTTTACAACTATTATTTATTTTTTTTTTTAAAAAAAAATTGCGTTGTATTGACAATGTGTAAATAAATACATGTCTCAACAGCGAGTGTATTTCACATGGACAGCTATTGTGATGACTTTCCTGTTTCATCGCTTTAAACTATATTTCTTCATTTAAAAATGAAAGTCACTCTTAGGATGTTGGAGCTAATTGAAAACAATTACCATGCTCTTTTTTCCCGCCACAACTTCTTTATCATTCCCTCTTCACCTGAATATCTTTGATCGTTGTTTCTGATAATACTGTTATTTTCTGCTTCCTTTCCCGCCTTATCGTTAGTTTAATTACTTTTCAGTGCTGGCCTCCCTCTGTTTGATGTATTTCATTCATTACTGTTAGTCAATGGTGAAACAGAGAAAAACAAGCTTGCGTTACCCTAAAGTAGGCCCTACATTTTTTAATTTTCATCAGTTTTCTACAAAGTTTAGACTCATTTTATTATATTATGTGATAAAATCTAATTTCCTTTTTTTTTACCAAATGATATTTGCAAAACAGTCTATATTTTCAAAGAACTTTTCTCTCAGTACTGTAGAACCTCGTAATAGTACGTAGTATATTCGCTTTACGAGCAGACATTTATAAGAATTTTTGTCGATTACACACCACCAAGACGCGTACGTCCAGATTTCGTCTGGACGTACGCGTCTTGGTAAAATATGTAAAAAAAAAAACCGATATAGGAGAGTTTTAAATGTCAAATAAGATATTTTTCAAGTTATGCGGCTTTTGACATAAAATTAAAGAAAAAATGAATTTAATATGTAACAACATAGGGTTCTACTGGCCTTTGCCTTAATAAAAAAAAACCTTATATATTTATATTATCAACGTGTGTGTGCTGAAATGTTTCAAACAAACAATACAAAATTATGTGAATAACTTGAGATGTTTTCCCAGCATAGCTTTATGCGTCATATATTGCATAACGTGTTTTATAAGACTCACTGGGCCGAATTCGCCCTCAAAGACCCATATGGTCCACTCTGGCGTGCGGTCAACCGCAAAAATTCAACTTATTTCAACCTAAATGACTAACTTCTAATATCAACTCAGTTGAAAATATTATCACTGTCAAAAGCATGATACAAAAAAAACCATTAATGTTGTTCTCTTTTATCTTTAAAGAAAAAATTATTTAAATAAGTCTGAGAAATAGCACAGAGTGTGAGTTTGTACGCGTGCGTATTCTGTTATTGAATTACCCTTCAATAAATTGTTTGTCTAACACTCTCAAGTTAACTACTTGAAAGCTTTATAGAAACAAAATTGTATATGTTCAGAAAAATTGTTTAAAGAAATATATTAGTTTAAGTAAAAAAAAAGGAAATATATACCATTTTATATTAAAGTGTTAGGTTCAGTATCGATTTTTCCTTTAAAAAAAAAAAAAGAATTTAAAAATTTATAGGCAAGTAGGTTTGGAGACATTAATTATCTGGTTTGGCATATTTCCAGCCCAAAATACACTAAATTAGATTACTTAGTTTCCCCCATAGCGATAAATATAAAACATCCAGTTTAAAATGACTTGAAAATTTTCATTTTTTTTTATTAAATTACTTTCACGGAACATTCAATTTGAAATAGATTAGACTTTTGTATAAGTTTTGAAAAATTTGCTGCTGATGTTATTAAGTAATTTTGTTTAAAGAACTGTTCATAGCTTTGTATTTTGGAATTGAATTTGTATGTGTGTTGAATAACACTAGAGTATATTTCAATAGCTATTTAGAATAATTAGTTTTTTATTCTTTTTTTTCCAACACCTCTTCTTATATAGGTGTAACGTTTTTTGGGCTTTACGAATGGTGTTTATATGGCTCATTAATGATTCGGCACCCATTTAATCCATAAACAGCATCGCCATGGTCACATGCTGTGATCATGGTCACTTTTGTCATGTTGTTCATTAGTTAGTCTATTTAGTTCATTGATCATTAGTAGATTTTTTTGTTAGTTTATTCTTATTGAACTTTTATATTTTATTTTTATTTTCATTTTATATTTTGGCCTTATATGGTATATACCTGGCTCTGTTGTAGAGGGACGAATCTACAAGTAATACAAGTTATACAAGTATACAAGTTAAGTAATTTCTTTTCTGTGTGTTCTTTTGAAAATTCTAGTTTGTATGTATATATATAGCAGATAAAATAATATATCGAGCGTTTGATAAAATAAGTGTGTTCTCTAAACGGGATTTGGTCAATTTTAAAAAATTGGCTGAATCCCGATTAGAGAACACATCTATATATATATATATATAAAATAAAATAAAAAACGAAGGAAACACACAGAAAGACACAGACATAACTCACATCGATATATATATATATATCGATATATCGATATATATATATATATATATAGTTTTCTATGGGTTGTCCGGGGAAAGGAATATGATTCGATGCGATGTTGACCAATGGGAGTAGAGTTACAGGTCCAAGCGTAAGGTCCCAGTTCCCAGGTCCCTGAGCAGCGGGCAACTGGGACCTTACGCTTGGACCTGTAACTCTACTCCCATTGGTCAACATCGCATCGAATATATATATATATATATATATATATATATATATATATATATATATAAATATTGTGCGTGTTACAAATAGCATCACCTATTTGTAAAGTTATTTTGATTATTTTATATAAAAAAAATGGCATCCAACGTAATTTGAATAAGTCAAAACATGAAACTTATTAATCGATTACAAGAAAAGGACAAGTAGAAACAACAAAACAACTTACTTCAATATTTCAACCTTGTCGTCATAAGGAGAAGGAGTAGAAGAGAAGTTCTGTTCGACTGGCAAACAGCAACAACTAAGCAGAACTTCTCTTCTTCTCCTTCTCTTGATTACGATGAGGTCGAAAAATTGAAGTCAGTGACTCCCGTTACTATAATATTTCGACATCCGTCGTCATCAGGTAGACAACGACTTGTCGGGTGGGACCAGCCAATGGCCTCGGGATCATTTCTCAATATTTCTGTTTATCACTTTATATATGAATACTTACATAAATACGTGAAATAACAATCAATGATCAAACCACAATATGAAATGGGAAAACAAGACTAAGATCTTTCAACCGTAACAAGAGGTCTTCGTCAGAAGTCTGTTGAGTTTTTGACTCTGACGAA
Organism: Hermatobates lingyangjiaoensis; assembly: GCA_026182355.1. Lineage (NCBI taxonomy): Eukaryota > Metazoa > Arthropoda > Insecta > Hemiptera > Hermatobatidae > Hermatobates > Hermatobates lingyangjiaoensis. The sequence continues at coordinate 303,982 of JAPFBL010000333.1, forward strand.
AACCGCTTGTTGTGGTTGAAAGATCTTAGTCTTGTTTTCCCATTTCATATTGTAGTTTGATGATTGATATATATATATATATATTATATATATATATATATATATATATATATAACGATTAGATAAAACGATTCTTCGAACTCAATAAACTAGAATTTTCAAAAGAACACACAGAAAAGAAATCACTGAACTCACTACTATATTTCAATGTCCTCGTCGTCAGGAATAGATGTGAATCGCTCTAAAGCGACAGTCGTTATCAGCCTTTGGAGCGATTCATATCTATCTTGATGACGAGGACATCGAAATATAGTAGTGAGTTAAGTAATTTCTTTTCTGTGTGTTCTTTTGAAAATTCTAGTTTGTATGTATATATATAGCAGATAAAATAATATATCGAGCGTTTGATAAAATAAGTGTGTTCTCTAAACGGGATTTGGTCAATTTTAAAAAATTGGCTTTATATATATATATAAATTTGAAATGGTCCAACAGGACTATTAGTTCATACAGGAAAGAGAAAAATAAATAAAGACCCTACTTCTGCCCGATGACGACGACTGTCAAAATATCGTTGTGAGTCTTTTGTGTTGTGTCTTTATTTTTTTTTCTCTTTCCTGTGTGAAATATATATATATATATATATATTTGTATATTTGTGTACGATGGCAGCATGTCTTCCCTTAAGCATGTGTTATTAAAATAACATATTTAAGTTTATTTAAGTGTTTTCGTAGTTCACCTCAAGTTTATTGTGCGTGTTAATGTCTTTCGCTAACCTTCTTTGGAAGCTACCAGAGTCTCACCGCAAAGTGATAAAAAAAACTAGAGAGTGTCAACAAGAAATTGGTCAATGCAGAAGCTGCTGCTTATTTTAATAACATATATATATATCTATATATATATATATATGCACGCGAAGAGAGAGAGAGAGAGAGAGAGAGAGAGAGAGAGAGAGAGAGAGAGAGACTAGTGGAACAATTCGCAAAACATTATATTCGATTCAGAGGACTATAGAAAGTGTACTAAGGTTGAAAACCCAATTTCATAATTTTGACCCAAATGCAATTTTTTCATTTCTAGTAGGTATATATTTTATATATTGAGTAAATGAATGTAAAAATACATCTACCGTAGATGGGGGTCACTGTTGTAAATCTAATTTGTTCACATAAACTTGAATAAACTGATTCTTAAATATAATATTTGTATAAAATAGAGGAATCCATCAAAGTCTCTTGTGTGTTACATGTTGAATAGCTCCAGTCGTGTATTGACTGGGTAACAGATTTGCAGATCTTTATTAAATTCAATCTCTTGTCAGCTTTCTCTTTCTTAGTCACTGCTGAATCATCGTCATGCCCATCATAAATATAAATCTCGAAAATTATAAATATCATTAATCTTCTTCTAACATATATTATTGAAAACAAAATTCTCATTCTTTAACCTTTATAATATGGACTTCTTGTGTCGAACAAGCTATTTAATAAAAAAGAAGTTAATTAATTCTTGCGTAATGAAAATTATATTAAATATTTGTGAGCTGTCAACCTCTGCGAGCAAAGATAGTTTCTATACTTCCATCATTAATTTGTGAATATTAATTAATTTAAATTTTAATTAAGGTTTTGACACTGTACGGATATATTTCAATTTATCAAACAATTAAATGAAACGATTCCATGAACTGGATAAACTATATTCATATGTATATAATACTCACAAAAGAGATTACAGAAACTCATTTATTTTGCCCACGTTCTCATCATGTATAGAGACAAAGAAGCTGTCGAAAAACAGCTGACAACTCAACATTTTAATTTACATAGTAATTTTGAAGTATACAGGGTTACAGAAATAGTTTTCAGAAAAGTGAGATGGTAAACGTATGTTGTCCCGGCCTTTGACTTGTTCAACCGCAAACCCTTTGAATATAATACTGTATTTCTTTTCTTTGATATTAGATCTTCACTAATTTTCTATTTCCCTAGATTTTTATTTAGGTAGCAGTAATTTTTACAAAACTACCAATCAAAATATTTAATTTGTTCACGACTAGATTATTATGTAATTATTATTATAATTACGATGTAAGCAATACTTTCATTATGAATATTATTAGTACTTATTAGTGTATTATTATTATTAAAAAAGAGGTCGTTATGGTACATTTTATGCTTTCAGAAAATGTCTTTTCTTAACGCTAAACCATTTACTAGGTTAGGTTAGGTTAGGTTGCAGTGGCAGCAGTCCCACAAGGGAACGCACTTAGGCCGAGCATTGGCCCTTTGTGATACCACACAATGAAGATTGATTCTACAGTGGGAGTCCTAAATTTTGCCTAACTCAAGTGTATTTAGAGTAGGGATCTATAACGAGTACCTGACACCGTGCAGGCACGGGACCGACAGTTTAATGTCCTTCTCCGAGGGACGACGTGCTCAGATTTATTCACCTCCCGCGTGAATAAATCGAGGGCCAGATGGGGATCGAACCCCGGTCCTATCAGTTCAGAGGCGAGCACGTAACCACTGAGCTAGCCTGACCCCCAAACCATTTACTATAGAACAATGAATTTTTTTCAAAATGTAAACCAAAAATTAGAAATTAACAAAAAAAGAGTTTCACATAATTCCGATTAAGGCGAAGGGCAATACTAAAAATAAGAACTAAAACCCCATCTTGGAATAATGGATCATTTGCTATACTTGTCGGATTTGTTTATATTTTTTACGTTTGTTTAAATTTTGTGAGGGACGGACTGACTAAAATGTCTCCTTTTATAATAGTATAGATTAAACAGTCAAAGTGCTTGGGTAATCTCTGAAGTACAGTGCGGCCGTCCCTTTCCTACAAGATAATACATACTTAACCATTTGCTTGGGAGGAGGAAGGAAAGCTACTGCCGTGCAGTAGTTTCATGTACAATATATTTTACTCTTTTTTTAAATGTATTATTTATTTCGTCGTAATATATCTTGCTGAGCAACTTACTTTTACCGAATTTACACTTCACCGTTATCACTTTCATTGATTCTTATCACTATATGAAAGACTCACGAGCTATGAAAGCAGTTGTTATGAAGTATTTACTCATGATAGTGAGGAAAATATATTACTTCTTCACTATAGGGAATATAACTTACAACGCGTTTTCGACACTTAATGTTCTTCATCAGGTACAGCTGCATCAAAATGGGTGTTCAGTGATTGAAAAGTTACGAGATACTATTTATTTATAGTGTTGGTTAATTAAAATAGTGTCTGTTAACTCCTCAATCACTAAACACCCCTTTTGAGGCAGATGAGCGTGATGATGAACAGAAAAAGTTTGAAACTCGTCGTAAAATGAATTCATTTGGTGAAGACGTAATATATTTTCCCCACTATCATCTGGAAGAGTTTTTTGATGAATATGAACCAGAAATTGTCAGGCATTGTCATATTCTGTCTCGACGTCTACTACGGAAAAAGTTTTGGCCGACCTTTCTCCTGGTGTTAAAGGAAGCTAGAACGTCATTTGTCATCAGCCAGCTAATGAAATGAATTTAAAAATAAATAAAAAAACATAGTTGAAAAATACCATAAACGTACAATCGATTCGTTTTTTTTTCTGCCAGTTGTAGCAAACAGTGATATACTACACTGTACATGACCTAAGTATAATACATTAGCTGTAAGGTTTTTTTAAACTTACTAATACTTAGTAATTATAAACTTATTCTCTTACTGAGAAATTTACCAAACTGCTAGAGGTTTCAGATGGGTTATATTGAAGTTTCTTGGACTCTATAGGCTATTTCTTCTCAGTCACAAAGTAAATGTTTAAAAGTTATCTTGACAAGGGAATCTTTCTTCTTATTAAAGTGCATGGTGCTACTACAGTCCAGAGTTAGAGTTCTAACTATGATGAATTATTACCCTTCTATGTATGTATACGAGTATTATCACAGAATACGGTGTTGTCTTCCAAATTCTGCGGTACAAAAAGATATGTGTCTAGAGAAAACCTGTTCACCTCTAATCTTAGACAATCGATCTATCAACTATTCCTCCCACACTCCCATTACCTAGGCATTTACAAAACAATTAATTTGTTTACCTGAAGTAAATCATCAATCATCAGGAATTCCTGCTATTCTAGCTTTAGGCTTCTAGAATCTAAGGTATTCAGAGCAGTCTGACAGTCATGTAAAATACATATCTTTGAACATGCTCAGCCAAAAAATTAAAAGAAATTGTGCTTTTAAGTTCATTATTGGATTAAAATTTCTTGTTATACTACCCATTATCTATTTCAAAATACTCACTACTGTTCTTTAATATCCCTTTAAACCCCCAAAGGAAGGTTTTCTTCACGTATATGAAGCTTTCACGTCATCATTTCTAATAATTATTTATTCTTTACAATATTATATGTTTTTTGATAGTATATTGTACACTAATAGGTCTTTAGTAGTCAGTAAACTTCTTTATTTATTTGAATAAAGCATGCAAATAACAAAAATGAACGATATTATTGTATGTGAGAAAACTTTTACGTACAACATTTCTATCAGTTCCAGTAGAATGATATTTTTTACGAAGATTTTAATATGGCATGGACTAAGTTGATGATATTTCTTGACCTGAATAGATCCAGTCATTATATTTATAATACATTCTAATTATTAATATAATTTATTTAGCCGATTCTAACAATGTCATAAATTGAGTCGAAATGTATATAATATTATTGTAAAAAATAGTACAACATGTAATACCTTGTCTGGAGCATGTTTCAATAAATAATTAAAAAAAAAGTGCTAATCTAGTAACCAAATTAGCTGACTTAATAAATTTACTTTTTATAGAAACTAAGAATAGTATGACTTGAGTACTAATGGCTGTATGTTTTAATCTTGACAATGCTCTTTATTCATTTGGGAATTTGTACGCGCCGTCTTTCTGGGAGGGAGTAAAGCTATAGGAACAGGTCTGTATACAAACAGTTACACGAGAAAAATCCATACTGTAATAAAAATAAGTGATGTCACATTTAGGACTTCCGATGGAGAATCAAAACTGGTAATGCAGCTTGGTTAGTTTGCAGTGCTGTATCACACCTAGGCCAAACATTGGCCCTTTGTGATACCACACAATGAACATTCTACATTGGGAGTGTTAACCTTTGTTTGAAATATATTTAGAGTAAGGATCTTGAATGAGTATCTGACATCTTCCTGGATCGAGACTGACGGCTTCACATTAAATTTAAAGTTAATTTTAGAAGAACTTAAGCCAGTTTAAATAAATAAAATAATGTCTTCTTCGAGAGGTGAAATTTCACCTTCCTTGTGAATAATTTGAGAGTCAGAATGGGTATTGAACCCAGGATCTACCGGTCCAGTAGCGTGCACGTTGCCATTGGGCTATCCTGGCCCCTGGTAATGTTGTTAAGCCAAAAATAACAACAGTTGTCAAATAACAAATAAAACACACTTTCCGATTCTAGAAAAGGGCTGAAGGTGAAAACCTAAAATTATACCCTTTGGAAACAAACAAACATAAGTACCTAATCGAATAGAAAATTCAATCCCTAACCTTCTCAGGATTGTCTTCTTAAGTAAAGATTGAAAACGGGAACATTTTGATATAAATATTTTGTTCCTTCACTTAGTATTATAAGAAGAATTTTGGTTTTTAAAATACTTAATGTCGAATGAAATAATGATGTGGCAATGTGCTGCTTCATGAATATTAAAAAACAAAGGGAAAATACTTCTGCTTTTTTAAAAAAATATATGTGCAGAAAGATAAATATGCCTATTTCTTTGGGTGGATAAAGAAAGATTGATCATGGTAAAGTTGTCACATATTATGTTCACAAACATAATTGTTTGTATAATATTTTGCGTACCTAATGATTCATTTACTTAAAAAAATATTACAAGTATAAAAAAGGAAATCTGAAAGTTTTAAACCCCTTTTTGAGGATTTGCTTCCTTTTTTTTTATTGAGAGTTCCAATGATTGCGACTCTATCGAAGCTAATGAATCAACCGAAGGATCTTCTTTTGGAGGCTTTCTTTTATAAATAAAGAATACCTCCCGTTGACTCTTTATTACAAATAAGATTTTATTTTAAACAAAATTTGCAATAATTTTAGCCCTAACTTTGTCAAATATAAAACGAGTAAAAATATTCAAGACAGGTATGACGTTTTTAATATTCAATCCTTCTGAGAAGGCCTCCTCAACTTCATTATTCTAGAGACTCTGAAACGTCATTATCACACCCGGCCCCTGTCAAGTGAAACCTTCACTGTTTCTGTATCGTATTAGTTGTCTTTTTTTTTTATAATTCCCTATTGTTAGTAACACAGAGCCTTGTAAAAATCATATTATGATATATATATACAATAACACAACACAGTTCAATATTTCGACTTTGTCATCATCATAAGAAGAAAAAGAAGTGTAGTTCTCCTCGTTGCTGTTTGCTAATGGAGTAGAACTCTTCTTCTTCTTCTTCTTCTTCTCCTGATAACAACGAGGTCAAAATACTACAGTGAGTTGTGTGTTGTTTCTCTGTGTTATTTTCTTATATTCGTTTGATAAGTTGTCCTAATTGTCTGTTTCAAGTTTTGAATTTATTATAAATTTTTCTCTCTCTATATATATACGAGTATATATATGATTAAACCACAATCTGAAATGGAAAAACAAGACTAAGAACTTAGTCTTAAGTTTAAGTTTTTGACTCTGACGAAGACCGCTTGTTACGTTTGAAAGATCTTAGTCTTGTTTTCCCATTTCATATTGTGGTTTGATCATTCATTGTTATTTCACGTGTTTATGTGAAATCTTTATATATATATATATATATATATCAATGATCAAACCACAATAAGAAAATGGGAAAACAAGACTAATATTTTTCAACCGTAACAAGCGGTCTTCGTCAGAGTCAAAAACCCAACTGAAAAATCAATGATCAAACCACAATAAGTAAATGTTACTTTTTCTTATTGTGGTTTGATCATTGATTGTTATTTTACATGTTTATGTGAAATCTTTTTATATATATATCAATGATCAAACCACAATAAGAAAATGGGAAAACAAGACTAATATCTTTCAACCATAACAAGCGGTCTTCGTCAGAGTCAAAAACCCAACTGAAAAATCAATGATCAAACCACAATAAGTAAATGTTACATTTTCTTATTGTGGTTTGATCATTGATTGTTATTTCACGTGTTTATGTGAAATCTTTTTATCGATATATATATATATATATATATATATATATATATATATATATTTCATACAACGTTCAAAATACGAGGCTTCAAGAGAGTAACATTCAGAGAAAAAAATCGCACTTACAAACTCAAATTTTCGGGTAATCCGTCTTCAGGCGAAAAGAAAAAGAGAGACCATGCACGTTGTAGATGCAACCCATAATGGTCAGTGAGGATCGAAACATATCGGACAATGTAAATAAAAATGTTGTTCAACTAATCTATCTTGTACCACAAACTTGGAGAAAGTGTATTAGAGAAATTGAGAGTCTCACTAGAAAAGTTGTAAAATTAAAAATAGGCATGCAATTTAACAAGTCATATGTATGTATACATATTCATATTTGTAAAATTTGGAAGCAGTCCTTCTTTTAAGCATATTTCGTTGAGTTGCGTTTCGTTGAGTTGCTCTTGTGAATCAGGCCGAAGAGCAGCTACTTCAAACTTCTACTATATAATGTGTTTTATTACCAACTCCAAAGACTAATAATTTTCCTCTTTGTTTAATTAATCACCCTGAAGATGACTGGAAGCCAGTCGAAACATGTCGGTTATAACTTAATTAACATTCTCCAACGTTTGGATGAAGGAAAGAAGAAGGTATTCAGAAACCTTGAAAAACTAGTGAAGAAAATGACATCAGCGAAATACGGTCAGCTGTTCAACGAAATATGCTTAAAAGAAGGACTGCTTCCAAATTTTACAAACATACGCACTTATGACCCAGCAGCCCGAAATAAGGACTTCACTCAGGAATACAGACGTAACCTTTTAAAGTATGAAGCCAGAAAGAATGAAGCCAAGTATGAAGAACTTTTACCAAAATTTATGAACATCAAAACTGAACTGAATGAATGCATTGAAGACCTGCAACTAATGGAGGACGTGCTTGAATGTATTGAGGTTATTACAAAGCATGAAGAAGACATCGTACTAACACGAATCAGGAAAAAATTGAATAAACTGTACAACGGCAATATACTACTCCCTACTATGACTGAAAACTACTTAAACATATCATCCCACGAACTCTCGAATAAACAGAAGAAGCTTCTATCCCTGGGGCTAAAATGCCACTATAAACCAAAGTTTGACCCTATTAAGAAGAAAATAGAATTAGAAACACTATATAACAATATATTAAATCTACAAACCCAAAATATAATCACTATTGATCCAGCACTTCCTGACCAATTACGATCCGAATCGACTAAACAACGAGGACTTAAACCGAGCATCCTTCTGAACAAGGAACTGCGGGATGCAGCAAAGGAGCTCCGAGAACACCCTGATATTATTGTCAGAGGGGCTGATAAGAGTAACTGCTTCGTAATTATGGATCGCAAGGAGTACAAGAAGAAACTTGACGATATTCTATCTGATACTACAAAATTCAAGAAAATAACCCGTAACCCTACTAAGGAACTTAAAACCAGTATCAATAAACTAATTAGAACAGTAAATAAGGAGAAGGATGAGAAAATACTACAAACCATAGTAGGAGAGTTTTCCCCAGGATATATCTACGGCACCGTAAAAATCCATAAGCCAGGAAACAAACTAAGACCCATCATTTCACAAATAAATAGCCCAGTCTACAATACAGCTAAAGAATTAAACAAAATAATAACACCCTATATGCCTGCAAAATATGTAGTTAAATCAACCGATGAATTTCTAGACATCCTTAAAATCCTGGAACCTGATGGAACTTTAGCATCGTTAGATGTAGAATCCCTTTTTACCAACGTACCGGTCAAGGAAACAATAAAAATAATCTGTGATTACGCCTACAACAACCAACTACCACCTCCACCTCTCAGCCGAACCATCCTTGAAAAGCTTCTACATGCATGCACGACGCAAAATCCTTTTACCCATGTGGACGGAAGTTTATATCTTCAGACTGACGGTGTTGCCATGGGCTCACCACTGGGGGTAACCTTTGCCAACTTCTATATGTGTCACATGGAGAACCAGATTATGAATAAACTCGGGACAAGACCCACTATCTACTGCCGATACGTTGATGACTGTTTCGTTGTAGTAAAAGATCAGAATGAACTCAACAGGCTTAAAGAGATTTTTGAAGACGAGTCCGGTCTCAAATTCACCTCAGAGATTGCTGTCAATAATAAACTCAACTTCCTCGACGTAAAGATAGATTACCATAACCGAAAACTTACTACATCAATTCACAAGAAGTCCACAAACTCTGCACCTTATCTTAATGCTAACAGTGAATGCCCACAACAATACAAGAACTCAACAATAAAAGCCTTGATACATAGAGTCTATAAAACAACAGCAAATTGGAAACTATTTCAGAAGGACATCGAGTTTACAAAACAATCCCTCATTAACAACGGCTACTCCAACTATCTCTTTGACAATATTTTAAAACAATATCTCAATTCGAAACACATCAGTCAAACCGATAACCAAATAACAGGCATAACACATAACCTTTATTACGAAAATCAGTATTCGGAAGACCACAAAATAGACGAACGCGTACTCAAGGATATAATTAAGAAGAATATAAAATGCACCTCACCCGAGGATAAGGTCGCCTTAATAACCTATTATCGGAGCCCCACCATAAGCAGCCTAGTGATGAGAAATAGCAATAAGGTTAAAGATTCTCAACTGAAGGAGTCTAATCTCGTGTATGAATACACCTGTCAAATCGGGGACCGTGAGCCCTGCAACGATTCATACATTGGGATGACAACTACATCACTGTCGAGAAGACTTACCATGCACCTTTCTATAGGTGGTCCCAAGAAACATTCAGAGGACAAGCATAATACCAAAATAACTAGAGACCTACTCGTGAGTGGAACTAAAATAATTAGAAAAGAAAACAACTTCAATCGGCTGCAAATCGCAGAAGCAATAATAATTAAACAGAATAAACCTACAATAAATATTCAAACGGGTAGTAGTGAGAGAGTGCTTAAACTATATGCGCCTGATTGGATGAAAAAACCGTTAACTGTCAGTACCCCCACCCCACCATCCACCCCACCTCAGTCAGTTGCTCTTGTGAATCAGGCCGAAGAGCAGCTACTTCAAACTTCTACTATATAATGTGTTTTATTACCAACTCCAAAGACTAATAATTTTCCTCTTTGTTTAATTAATCACCCTGAAGATGACTGGAAGCCAGTCGAAACATGTCGGTTATAACTTAATTAACATTCTCCAACGTTTGGATGAAGGAAAGAAGAAGGTATTCAGAAACCTTGAAAAACTAGTGAAGAAAATGACATCAGCGAAATACGGTCAGCTGTTCAACGAAATATTCATATTTATATATAAACTAGATATTTATATATATTTCTATTATGATGTTATATAATCATGAAACTGATCGAGTCCTGATAAACTTTATTTTTGGTTCTATTTCAATGTCAATACTTTTATTAATAGTTATATATTATATATATTTATAAAAAATATAATATCTTTATAAATAAAATAATGATTTTGTCTGTACATTGCTTAGAACTGACTCATTTCAAGTTTTCTTTACGTTTCATACATTGGAGAAACCGAATCCACCCTTAGAAAAATTTCTATCGGTTTGTCGGTTTGTCCGCAAAACTTTGTCACAGGTAAACTCAGCTACCATAAGACATATAAAGCTGAAACTTTTACAGTAGATTTGTGTAGGTCTAACTTAAAATATAGGCTATGAATTGATTGGAAATTCAACGTAGAAGTGAAGTTATGGACGTTTAACGCAAAAATGTTTGTCACAAGTAAACTCAGACACCATAAGACATAGCGAGCTGAAACATTGACACTGGATTTGTGTGTGCCTAACTTAAAATATGGGCTCTAAATAGATTATTAATTCAGTACAGAAGCGAAGTTATGGGGCTTTTAGCTGTATTTTCCTAACTTCACAGACAAGTTTGTTTTGAAAATACACAGGTGTGGCAAGTAGGTATTGTTAGTTGATTTTAATTTCAATTCAGCATATGAATATATTGCGTATTTGACATCATTGAAATGGTGATTCACAGAGTTAAGGATGTACTATCTATTGAGAATAAATGTTTTGTAAACGAGCAATTCTCAGCCCTTAATATGAACAGGCAAAAGAAATCAACAAACAAGTTCTTACGCTATATGAAGCCGAGGAAAGAACTTACAAGTCAGTAAAGAGATTGGATTAGTGATGAAGAAGCAGTTCATTATCTAATTGAATTTCTTGACTCTGAATTTATTTCTCCTGGACTGCCTGCTCATGAGTAAAAACTTAAAGTAGAGCACCAATCATGCTGCAATTTAGTAGCAGTAACAAATTTCATGTTACGAAACATGAGTGCCCCAAAACTGTGCAACGGGACACGACTCTGCCATAGAGGCGGACATAATGACTGGATGTGGTATTGGGGAGTCTGTGTGTATACTTCACATACCATTGATTCCGAGTCACTGTCTGTTTACGTTGAAATGATTGCAAAGTCCGGTCAGAGTCTATTTCGCAATGACGTTAACTAAGTCGCAAAGGGAGACTTCATCTAACGCAGGAATACAAGGTAGCAAAACCAAGTTTTTCTCACATGGTCAAATGTAGTTTACATGATCAACGGTCAGAGGTTTCAACTCTTTCTTCTACCATGAACCTGAAGGACAGACAGCTAATGTAGTGTATTAGCTGGAGGCATTTGTTTAACACTGTAGTAATAATGGTATTTTCTACTATTCTATAATTTCTAATGACATTTTGAAATACCAAAAATGACGGAACTTCTGATTCCTCAGTGGTATTGCCAAAAGGCATAGGCACACGGCAATAAAACAAAACAGGAACTTCTGATTCCGTCAAAGACGGGTACGTTTGCTATGTATTATATATAACTGTCAACTTTTTTTTAATTTAATATTTGCTTAATAAATACACTGGTAATAATGTAAGGTATGGGACCAGAGTAGCCCAGTGGCTTGCTTGATCGCCGATGACAGTAGTGCAAATGTATTATAAATAAATGTAACAAACAAATATTTTTTTGAATTTAAAATGTGGATAATATAAAAGATGGTAATAAAGTAAAGGGATCTAGCCAGGGTAGCCAGTAGCTTGCTTGCTCGCCGATGAGAGTAGTGCAAATGTATTATAAATAAATACAACAAAAATATTTTTTTTTAATTTAATATTTGCGTAATATAAACACTGGTAATAAAGTAAGGTATGGAACCAGAGTAGCCCAGTGGCTTGCGTGCTAGCTTTTGACTGGGAGCACGTTAATTAGAACTAACTCATTTCAAGTTTTCTTTACGTTTCATAGTTCAGAGTAGCCACATGTACCCTTAGAATAATTTCTGTCTGTCGGTTTGTCCACAAAATATTGCTACCATAAGACATATAAAGCTGAAACATTGATTGTAGATTTGTGTATGTCTAACTTGAAATCTAATCTTTGTATACAGAGGCATTTGTTTAGCACTGTACTAATAATGGTATTTTCTACTATTCTATAACTTCTAATTGTTGTATTAGTATAATACTATAATTTATATTTTGGAATACCAAGTATAATAGAATTTTTGATTCCGTCAAAGACGGGTACGTTTGCTAGTAATTATATATATCAATCTCTATACTTCTCAGAATTGAGCTACTTTTTACAAAGTAACACGGATTTACATAATATAATTTATTTATATTTTTTTATACCAATAGGAACATATAGAAGTAAGGATGTTTTATATATATTTTTAAAAAAAGGGTTTATTTGGCAAACTTAAGAGCTATGCAAGCAGTTATTATGTGATATTTACTAATGATTATAGAGGGAAAGAAACACTAAGTCTATCGCACACAAACCGATTTAATCACACAACGCGTTTCAAACCTTCGTGTTCAGAGTCAGGTTACATCTGCTTACTAAGGCAGATGTAACCGGACGATGAATACTAACTGTTCGAAACGCGTTTTATGATTAAATCATTTCTGTGTGGAAGACTTAGTGTTTCTTTTCCTCTTTAATCATATTTGATAAACTTTGATAACTCTAGTTGAGGAACTGAAAAATATTTCAACTAAAAACTATTGTATAGGTTCAGAAATGTGCTAAGCATTAATTCGTTACTACTTAATTGACTAGGGTAAAAAGAACTTTAGTTTCGGAGTAAGCTTGGGTGGGGTGAACATAAGAGGTCCAGACAATAGAAAGTTTGTTGATCCTAACTTTTGCCAATTGCCAACTACTGCTTCATTCCCCTCTATTCCCATGTGTCCAGGTACTCATAGAATATTTAATTAAATAGTTTTGATTATTTCAGCTTGGTTTTCAATCGTGAAATACAACATAGAATGAAGATTAGATGTGACGAAGAATATTACGATATGAAATTTTCACTAATTTGTGCATATTACTAGATTATATTTATATGAACTTATAAAACTATCAAAAGAAATTAACACATAGAAACAAAAACACAACTGACTTAAATATTTTGACCTCGTCATCATCTGGAATGCGAAGATGAAGAAGGAGAGTTCTACTTGGACGGCAAACAACTAACAACGCAGGGCGTACGGCTTCTTTATATGAGTATTGCCAACTCAAAAAAAATAAATGACTAAAAAAATGTAAATAAATAAATGTAAATAACCGTTCTTTATTTTTTAATTTGTATTTTTATTTTGTTTGTTTTTATTATATTTTGGCTATGTTATTCATTATTTCATCTTTTAGTTATTATGTTTTCAGTTATATACATTTTCTTAGTTATATATTTTTTTGTGAGTTGGCAATGCTACACATCATTAAGCTGTACCCGCTGCTTGGTTAGCTCCTGTTTGCCAGCCGAACAGAACTTTTCTGTTTGTTTTTTCTTCTTCCTTCTCCTGAAGACGACGAGGTTAAAATATTGAACTCAGTGTGTTGTTCTTTCTACCTATTCTTTTCACTTTACTATAAGTAAAGTAAAGTGATCATGAAAAAGTTCGATCTCGAGATTTTGACGGAATTACAGGTTTTGAGGTCCCAGAAATCGTTTTACGAAGTTTTTTCGAAGAATGCGCATGTCATTTCTATCGAATGACTATTTCAAACAATCAGAGCTTTCATTTTTTCCAAATCATTTTAATTATTAATTAAAAAATAAATGACGTCCATTTATTTGCAACAGTTTAAAACTAATTCAAATGTAGACTTTTTGAAAAATTTAGTTTAAAATATGAGTTTACGTTGATTAATTGACAATTCAAGAATACAAAGGTATTCTTCATAATTAACATCATAATTACAGTCGGTGGAAATTTTATATTAATTTTCTTTTCAATATTACAAGTGTATTAATTCTTCTTTAGATTATCCACGTGGATCTAGTAATATCATATTATATTGTTAACACCATTTATATTATTTTTCTACAATTGTTATTTTGCCTATTCTTATATATTTTTATAGAATTTATATTTATTTTCACTTTACCAGGAAAATAGAATACTTAATTACCACCATATATGTTGTGCAAAAATTTACCTTGTGAGTTTTGTACGTCCAACGAATTTGTCAAACTGAATCAATTCGATTATTTCGAAAACAACATTCGAAAAACTCTTTTTCTATCTTTGAAACAGTTATTTAGTATATTAGTTATACCTATTTTCAAAATTTGCCTTTTAATTTGTGGCCTTAAAAATTTTTCTATTTATGATTTTTCTTTATTTTGTGTTGTTATTTTTAAATCATTTACTTTATTACTATGAATAGAAGCTGTATTTGGCATCATACAAAGAATTCAAACTCTATATCTAGAAGACGTAGAAACCTTGATCATATTATATCTGTATTGGAAGCTATCATCTCAGAATGACAATGATTTCTGTCAAATCATACCTAAAACTATAAAATTGAAGAATACTATAAGTATTTGGTTATGAATGAGAAAAAGAATTATTACGAAACCATATGCAATCATCAATGATCATATCTTATGAATTAATCATTTAAATAATGATAATTTTTCTTTTTATATTTACAATACATGAAGGATGAAAATGTATTGGGAAATTGATCTCTACTATCCATTTAGAAAATTGCCTGATATATATAATCATCAGACTGTATTGAGTACATAAACAAGGACATCAGTCATTCAACATAATGCAATCAAGTGACCACGATTCTAGCAAAAACAGTTGTTTGTCGATAAAGTGAAGCCATCATTAGTTATAACACTTCTTACCAACACTAAACACAAGTTCAAGTTTTTTTCTTCATGATGCAAATCCAACTATCATAATTATTTTATTTGGATTACATTTTTTACTTTACTATAAATAAAGTATAGTGATCGTGAAAAAATTCGATATCGAGATTTTGACAGAATTACACGTTTTGAGCTCCCAGGAGTCGTTTTATGAAGTTTTTTCGACGATGTCTGTGTGTGTGTGTGTGTGTGTGTGTGTGTGTGTGTGTGTGTGTGTGTGTGTGTGTATGCGTGGGTGGATGGTGAGTACGGTTTTTCTTTGATGCTTCTAACATTTTTCGACAATATAATTATGTTTTTTTTTTAATTTATCTAATTGTTAGTATACCGCCAAGCTTTTAAATTATTAAAACTGTGCCATTACGAAAAAAAGGTTGAGAATCACTGCCTTAAAGACTGCGCACGCGTGTGTGTGTTTCCAGTTTAAAATTGAAATACCGAAAACATAACAGGTCCATAGAAGCACATACTCGGATTTGTGCAATATTAATAGGAATCATAGCAGATTTCTTCAATGTTATAATCAAGCTCCTTAGAAGCACTTGAGCACCTCCTGGGGGGCTCCATAGTGCAATCGGCACACAGTTAAATAATCCCTCCCTTACTGATGACATTCTATCCAAGCCACTTACAAAAACCTTCATTTTACTGTCCCTTTAATCTAAGTTAATCGCATTTTTTTTCTTATTCTTCATAAATAAAATATTAATTTTGTTTATTATTTAAGCTTGTTTTTGAGTTTTTAAAATGTATCTTATTAAGATTATAAATAAATATTATATTAGCTAAATACACCCTAATGCATGATGCGCTGTATGAATCTAAAAAAAAATTAATCTTATTTCAATTTCGAGGTAAAATGGGTAAACAAACAAAAGTCTCCACATAAATGAAGTTTTATTCAACAACAACGTGTTTCAGACACTTTGTATTCATCATCAGGAAGACACCAACCCTTCAGCACCACATCCTTGGTGTCTTCCTAATGATGAACTCAAAGTGTTCGAAACACGTTGTTGTTGTTGAATAAAATTTTATTTGTATGGAGACTTTTGTTTGTTTATCCATTTTATCTCAGAATGATTAAATACCACACAATTACGGATTGCACAACTAATGATTTTAATTTCAATTTGTTTACAAATGAAGTTAATAAAATATTTAGTTAAATCTCACCTTCCAAGAATATAGAATTTTCATTTATCTTGTTTCATTCATTTCGTTTGAAGTAGTATTACATTCAAAGGGTTTTCTTTTTAAATTAGTTTTCTTTCTCATAAGCTAGGATTAAAATAGTCGAAGTTGAAAATCTGTTGGGGGAATTCATATTTTTTTGTTACTACTTTTTCGTATCCACTTAGGAAAAAAATAAATTAAATTACGTGTTATGAACTGAATCATTCATTTCTACTTTACAGAGCATTTAATAAATAGAAAAAGTGGCGTATAAGAATTATAGCAATTGATTTTAAAAAATTGTAGATAGAATATTTTTTTATTGTAAAATGTTAATATAAAAGTATCAAAAGACTTTTTTTTTAAAAAATAGAAAAAAATGAATTTATTTTATATGAAATATAAAATAAATAGGAATTTTTATATGAAATGGGAAAACATGATTAAGATCTTTCAACCGTAACAGGTGGTCTTCGTCAGAGTCAAAAACCCAAATGAATCAGTTGAGTTTTTGACTCTGACGAAGACCGCTTGTTACGGTTGAATGATCTGTCTTGTTTTTCCATTTCATGTTGTGGTTTGATCAGTGATTGTTGTTTCACGTGTTTCTGTGAAATCTTTTTATTTTATATGTACGCAGAGTACTTACTCTTCTCGCCTGAGTATCTATGACTTAGATATTCTTAATACTATCTTTGGAGAATTAGTCACAGATATACGTTTTAAATTTCAAACAATCAAAAATCCTGGATTAGCAACTTAGAAGTTTTTACAGCCGTATTGATATAGAATTATAATCTGAAAATATTACGAATCGGAGGGATGTTACACATACTGGTAGTAAAAATGAAGTGTACTGTATTAATACAGGAAATAAAGGAGAAGGCTAGTGGGGGGGGGGTGCCCACTTCAGCTCTGCAGCAGGGGGGGGGGGGGGAGGTGACAGCCAAAGATATCGAACATAAACTTACAAAAGCGCCAGCACAATGTAAACAAAAGAAAACTTGTTTGTTTCCAATGTCACAAATACTTTTTCACAGTTAGTGTTGTTTTTCAGTTACGGTATTCATAGTCAGTGCTTTTTTAGTGCCATGGTCTTCATTTATTTTTATTTTAATAAAATAAAAAACGAAGGAAACATACAGAAAGACACAGACATAACTCACATCGATATTTCGACAATCGTCGTCATCAGGAGGTGCGAAGAGCGAAGAGCGAAGAGTCCCGCAGGAAGACAGGGCGGTACTGAACTCGGAAACCGCAGCCAGTACCCCACCACTTACCACCAAGCGGGGGAAGGGAGGGAAGGAAATGAAGAGCCAAATTAAGACGTAAAAGGAACGAGTAAAAATTATAACTATAAAAAATTATAAAAAAGTAGATAAATCAAATTAAAATTTTTTTAATAATATAATATAAAATTATAATTATAAAATTATAAAAAAATAATAATATAAAATTTTATTTTTATTTTTTTATAGAACTACATGCCCCCCAGCAGGCATTTCATGTATTACTATCTTCAATTGCACACTATACTCATTATTAAGTTATGATAGTAGTAAGTTAACAATAATAATAATTCAATAACAATAACTTTACCCTCCAATCTAAACCCTTTAATTTATCAATTATCATCCGACCAGATTCCTGCTAACCCTAGCAAAAGGCTAAAAAGATGTTGGCTCAGAGATATACTCTACTCAGCATGCTATCTAATTTCAAGTGATCAGAATAATTTATATGGAGTACCACTAGGTTAGGTTAGGTTGCAGTGGCAGTCCCACAAGGGAACACACGTAGGCTAAGCATTGGCCCTTTGTGATACCACACAATGAAGATTGATTCTACAGTGGGAGTCCTAAATTTTGCCTAACTCAAATGTATTTAGAGTAGGGATCTTTAACGAGTACCTGACATCGTAGAGGCTCGGGACCGACGGTTTAACGTCCTTCTCCGAGGGACGACGTGCTCAGATTTATTCACCTCCAGCGTGAATAAATTGAGGGCCAGGTGAGGATTGAACCACGGTCCTATCAGTTCAGAGGTGAGCACGTAACCACTGAGCTAGCCGTAAAACATATCATTCAACTGGCTTAAAAGTAAAAAAATCTAGAGTTCTGAACTATATTTTATAATTCTATATTGTGTACTTAAGGAAAGCCCAGTATCTGTTAGTCTACAAACTACTCTGGCTTTTTTTTTTTCTTTTTTTTTGATAAAACTATCAAACAGAAATTATATTATAATTGTGATCTGAAAAATGCTAAATCGCTGTGACGTTGTTACATTGTTTGGCTGAAGAATACAAAATTCAGTTTAGTTTCCATGTTATCAAATTAGAAGAGAAAGTCGTAAAATAAGTTACTTCCTCTCTTTCTTAGAAACTTTACTTGTTTAGTTTGCATTTTTGGGTACGTTATAACACAAAAAAGTTATAAGAAAAGTTAGTGTGACTAACTTGCTAGAAAACACTGCTACCAACTCAGGTATAAAAAAAACACTAAAATTACTCTTAAAGTAAAATACTCATACAACTATTCCCTAATTGTAAATAGTGATTGCATTTTTGAGTTTGAAAGAAATTTCTAACAAGATGTGGTATTTTGAACTTAAAGATAAAATAAAGTTATTTTACAAGAAAATTCCAATGCTATAAAATATACTTTGACCCGATGGAGGCAGTGTTTGGTATTGTCTTGTTATAATGCTGGGAGTCTGATTGTTTGGTAATTTACTGCTCTACAGCCTTGACAAGATGTGAGTGGTTAAGCTTTTGAAGAAGCTCATTGTGCAAGTGGCGAAACTTCATCTCTTTACCTCCTTATGTTGAAACTCCCTTTGCTACAATGTTACTTACGTAACTTCTTTCAAAGGCATATTCATTGGCTTTCACCAATATTTAAAGGAATAACTACTTGAAAACACGGTCAAGTATTGTATTGTCAGTTCTTTATACTTTTGCTTAATTTTTGAGATGAAATATACAACGTGATATTTCTTATATTAACATTTAAATAATGACTCTCTTAGACTCGATTCTGACAAAAAAGTATCTAAGTCAATGTAAAGCAGTTTATGTATTATTATTAGTGGTTTTCAGTTTTTATAACTGTATTCCTATTTTCGAAATTGATCAAGATTTTTTTCTAACTTACTTTTTTAGGGTGGTATTTTTTTAAACAAAATTTTATCGTTATATAATTAACCATTTAGCGTAAAGAAAACAATTCTGAAATAATATCATGTACCAAACGTCTCTCATCATCCTTGTAATTTAAACATGAAAGTGTTTCCTTTAAACATAAAACTCATTTCCATAACTGGTACTACTTTTGTGTCTAATCTTATTATGTCCCGTCAAATGTTGTAATCTTGATGATGTTCAAAAGCTTTCAGAATCGTTAATAATTTAAAAATTATACATTTTATACCAAATTTTTTTTTATTTAAAAAAATTTGAACTGTTTTTATTTAATACTACTGTCAACTTGATATAAGTTTGACAATTTGAACACTCTAGGTTTAGTAGTTTAGGAGAAAAAAAATTTCTGAAAACACATTGTGGGCAAAAAGAAAGTAACTTTTCATGATCCAATATTTCCTAAAATAATTACAGCATATTTATACAATAGAATACATTTTCAGGTAAAATATGAATTTCATCTATCAAATGGTGTAGCATGTAAGTGTACCCACTAAACTTTGGATACACACTCACCCAAGTCTTTTTATATCACTCACTTACTCACACGTTTACATACTTACATACATATTTACTCACATACATAAATATATAAAAACGAAACGTAAAAATGAACTTTGGGGACCATCAAAATTTCGATTTCTTTCGTGATTGCTATACCTTAGTTATAGTAAAGTAAAAATTAGTTTGATGACTTGGATATTTGTTGTGACACTACAGAATTATGCCTTTATATTTATAATAAGGAAAAAACAAGGGCATATTTATTCTATAAAGTTCATATTCAGATAAAATATGAATTTCATCCAGTAAATTATGTGGCGTGAACTTACCCATTAACCTCTGGATACACACTCACCCATACAGCATAGTCTATATATAATATACATACATAAACATCAATCAATGATCAAACCACAATATGGAATGGGAAAACAAGACTAAGATCTTTCAACCGTAACAAGCTGTCTTCGTCAGAGTAAAAAACACAACTGAAACACTAGATGCAGAAAAATTTGTGTGAGGGGAGAGAGAAGAGTCGGAGAAAATAGTGGTCTTTTGAAACGGTATAAAGTACAGGAAAGGACAAATTTCCAGAGAGGGATGTTTGGGGAAACAAAGGAGTACAATAAGAAAGAGTAAAAACTTTTTGGGTCATAGTCAAAAACCCAACTGAATCAGTTTTTTTTTTTTCAATAACCCAAAGATCTTAGTCTTTTTTTCCCATTTGATATTATGGTTTGAACATACACATCAATACACATACTGATAAAAAAAATGAACTTTTTGGACCTGAAAGCATCTAAAACAGTCAAAATTTCGAAATCTTAGAAAAATTTCAATTTTTTTTCATTATTGTTGTACTTTATTTACATTAAAGTGAAATTAGTTAGGTGACTTGCGTAGTTTGTTAAGACGCACACCATAGAGAATCATGCCTTTACTTTTATTATAAGGATTGCTCAAATAAAATATTGTTGGTACTAAAACAATACACATTACAATAAACATTGATTTATTGGGAATATTGAGTTGATTAGATTGATTGTAGGACACGCGTCAAAGGGTCGGAAAGTTTTTATGGGTCAAGGAAAGAGCAAAGCGATTACAGGGGAGGTGGCCGGGGCGTTTTGTTTGCTCTTTTGTTGACGCAAGAGAAAGTGGTGGCCGGCTGAAGAATTAATCTTGCCTCCATAAAGCCCAATCGCCTCTTGACTCTGTCAAACAGTCTTTTCTAAAACACCTTTTAAATTACTCTTTCTTTTTGTCTTCATGCTTTAAAACCTATTTAAATGAGATTATTTTGATTATTTCTACGATTTGGTAACAGTTTTAAAATTGCTTCAAAGTTTCAACACTCTAGGGGAAAAAAAATGTTACCTAAACAAACATTTTTAACAAAAAAAAGTAACTTTCCAATGATCCAATAGTACCAAAAATTTGGCATATTTGTACTATAAAGCCCATATTCAGGTAAAATATGAATTTGACACCGTTTATTCCATATTTTATGTTTCAAAAGTATGAATTTGATCAATTAAAACGTTTCAAAACGTTTGATTTGAACCTGGACAATTAACCGACTCTTGATAAATAAAATTTGTTTAATATATATGTATAACAAAAATTAACATTAAATACGTGAAATAAAAATACCATCGTGTAAACAATAATAAGATTTCCAAAAATGGGACTAAGATCATTTATCAAAAACAACTGTTTATTCTATAACATTCATACAAACAAATACATGGTGTTCGTACAATTATTACTTGACGTTATAGGTAAAATTAAAATAAGATATATTCTCAATTAATTAATAAGTTTTATTGTATAAAAGTAGATATAGGATAGATTCAGGTTTGTGATAAATGTTTAATCTATAAGGGAACACATTGTAAATATACGGTCCCGATGCAGGGTTACTGAGTTGGGAGAAAAAAAAAACACGTCCAATCATATGGACCCTACATCACCTTGCCTTGTACAGTCATTACGCAACTGAACTGTGAACGAAGTACGACGTTCGTTGTCTACGAAACAACGTACGAGTTGTTTAAACTCAACATTAAATAATTAACATTAAATAATTCTCATTTAACAAATTAGCAAACTAAAAAGATATACTTTTAACAATAAGTTAGGTTAGGTTACGTTGCAGTGGCAGTTCCACAAGGGAACACACATAGGCTGATCATTGTCCTTTTGTGATACCACACAATGAAGAATGATTCTACAGTGGGAGTACTAAATTTTGCCTAACTCAAATGTATTTAGAGTAGGGATCTATAACGAGTACCTGACATCGTACAGGCTCGGGACCGACGGTTTAACGTCCTTCTCCGAGGGATGACGCGCTCAGATTTATTCACCTCCCGCGTGAATAAATCGAGGGCCAGGTGAGGATTGAACCCCGGTCCTATCAGTTCAGAGGCGAGCACGTAACCACTGAGCTAGCCTGGCCCCTACTCTTAACAATACTCTTATTACTTCTTGCTCTCTGTATTCAAATTTTTAAGTAATATCTTGGATGCGATATGACGTATTTCTGAACTAGATTTGAATCTAACAATTTCCTCCATATTTCATGGTGAGTAAATATAATCACAAAGATTTGAGTAAAGAAGTTTAAACTCCATGATCATATATTAATATGTCATGTACACGACTGATTCAAAATAGAGTCAGTTTTAGCTGGTTACTCATGTATTTGTTGGAAGGGTTATAACCCACACAGGAGAATATTACAATAACGAGTAATTATTTGGCATATAAACGGTGATACATTATGTGGGTCTGTTATAAAAATAGAAACATTCAGGAGACAGTATTACAGCCAAGTATAATATTATTGGAGTGTACAAAGCATCTAAGTTTTTTAGACAATCAGTTTTTTTTTTCTCTTCTACTTCTACACATTATTGATTAAGATGAATATAAATCTTCTATAAATTTATCTTTTTAACAGTACTTTATTGTTCTTTAACGAAATAATAATATAAAGCTATCTGATTTCAGATGAATGAGAAATTATCCCCTATTAATGCACTTGAGTTGGCCAAAGCAGAACTTAGAGAGGATGACTGTTCAAGGAGAGATGCTTTAAGTCAAATAAGAAACTGGGTCCGAAAGAATCCTAGAATATCCGCTTGTAGAGAAGGTACTTTATTTTAATTAATATTAATTAATAAATTGTTTCTGCTAACCCAATAATCCGAATGGATGAAGCGTTTCGAACACTTGATGTTCTTCTTCAGGTTACATCTGCTCTACTGGGGTAGAACAGACCAGCTTGCTTGATATCACCTCCCGAACAACCACCCAATCAGAGCAGATGTAACCTGAAAAAGAACATCAAGTGTTCGAAACGGTTGTTTAGTTTCTTGTAATAAACTTTTTTGTGTGGAGACTTCATAATTTTCCTGACATTTGTTTGTTTCTGTTTGTTTATAAATATGATTCCAAAGTTTTTTTCTTGTGGACAATTTCCAAACCAAAATGTCAGACTTTATTTCCTATGATACACGAAATTAACAATTTAACATTTTTCCAATATACACTTTTTGTTTATTTATTATCCATGAATTCATTAAGTCAATTGCATTCACACCAGAGTACTTCCAACTGTGGTTGAAAGTAAAAGTAAATTCTATTGGTAATACCCAAAAATGTTACCCAACCGCTGGTTTAAACCAACATTCGTAAATAATCATTAGTACATTATTTTTATCAAAAATATATTATGGTATTAGTCATATTTTGGAGAGTTATTAAATTATATCAAAAAATAGTTAACTGTAATCCTCTATCTTTGAATATTGATCATAAGGAGCTTAAGAGCAAATCCCTTTACATCAAGATTAATATTTCATTAACCAAATCAGTAATCTTTTAATATTATCTTCAATTAGCAATTCAATTATTTTAATTAGTGGCCATTATCTCTTAAATTAACAATAATTCTCATCCAGTTAAAACAGTGTAATCCAAAATGATAATTTAATTGCAATCAAATCAAGTATACAATTTAATTACAAGTATTTCAATCATGAATTTTATTAGTTATTTAAGATTTAATATTATATAAAGGTATTGTTTTTTTTTACCACAATTACTAATCAATATTTTTCTTGTTCTCGGAACTTGGTCAGGGTTAATCATTTGACATCACCTTTTTTGCCAACATTTCGTCTTTATTTTATTATCTTATCACGACATGTGCTGCTACCCAGCGACATTTGTTGAAACACTATCTTTTATATTACATTAATGATTTATAATCGAACTATAAATTCTAGTTAAGTTATCAGTATCTGTTATTTTATTACAAGTATTATTAGTATTTTTTGTATATCATTTCTTTTATCAATCTTTTATTGTATGAAGTTTCATAATCTAAAATTGATTAATTTTCAAATTGAAACATGTGTTGATTTTTAATTGCATGAGAGGCTAAGGAACAAAACATTTTATATTTTTAAAATTTGATTTGTGTAAATCTTTTAGGTATTGTTTGGTTTGATCTATAATAGAATCTAGCTATAATATAATGTAGCTAGTTTTCCAATGTTATCTTAGTTTATATTGCCATGGAGTTATTAATTGTAATAAAGAAAAAGTGTTTTCAACAAATGTTGCTGGGTAGCAGCGTGTAACATATAATGACAGATAACGGTTTTGTTGGTTCAGTGTTGGAAGCTAGCCTTGAGTAAGTAAGATTTTTGAATTTTTATGATGAATGCAATGTAGATATGACAAATATCCATTCTTTTTGTTGGTTTCTAGCCCTGAGGATGTCTTAAAATAAAGACAAAACGTTGTCAAAAAGATGATTTCAAATAATTAACCCTGACCAACTTCCGACTTCCGAGAAAAAGAAAAAGTATATATACATATATATATATATATATATATTGTAGGGTAAAAAGTTAATGAAATGGTCTCCACATATAAAAATTGTAATGATATAAACAACGCGTTTCAAACACATAGAACACTACGTGTTCAAAACGCGTTGTTTATACTATTACAATTTTTATATGTGGAGACCATTTCATTAACTTTTTACCCTACAATGAGTAAATACCACATAATAAGTGATTGCACTACGTTAGAATATATATATACAAATATATATTTATATATTGTATGTAGCCCATCTGCAAATAGCTAACAATTCAATACCTCGAGAAAAATGTTCGGATTTCCGCTGAAGAAGTAACAAAATTGTGAACGAGAAGAAAAATGAAAAAAAGAATGTACCAGATACTACATTACGTCATCAGAGTTTCTTTCTTACTTTGTTTGCTCTCTGATGACATAAAATGAAAGGCCTCAGAGCGTTTATTTCTTTTGTTTTTCTTTTTCCTTGTCGTTTAGACTTCATATATGAATATGTAAGTGAACTTATACAAGTTCAAAATCGGACAAAGGTAGAACTTAGACTTAGAGTAATGAAACACACTTATTAACTCAAATTTTCAGGAAATCTTGTGAATCCACACAAGATGATTGATTCTACATTGGGAGTCTTAAATTTGGCCTAACTCAATTGTATTTAGAGTAGGGTAGGGATCTTTAACGAATACCTAACATCGTACAGGGTTCAGAATGAAAGCTTAACTCCTTTCCGAGGGACGACATGCTCAGATTTATTACCCTCCCGCGTGAATAAATAGAGGATTAGAGTGGGTATTGAACTCGGGACCTACCATTCCTGAGGTCAGCAATTTGCTACTGGGCAAACCTCATATTCAAATACAGACAAATCAGACTTGTTCATAAAACGAAAAACAGTTATCATTATGTTAAGTTTATTATTTGAAGTTATAATACTTCATTTATTCGATTTTTTTTTTAAGCTGTTAGTTTTTGTTTCAGATGACAGTTTTTTCTTGAGGTTCCTCAGGTGCAAGAAGTTCAGCGTGCCTATGGCTCAGGAGGCATTAGAAAGATACCTAATGCTCAGACAAGTATGGTCTGTGGCATTTTGCAATCTCGACTACAGAATTCCCAGCATCACACAACTCCTTGATCTTGGGTATCAATTATTGTTCTTTTATCATTTTACATTTATAAAACAAATCTATCTAAATATTTACTATAAAAAAAAAGTTCCTTAAAAGTTTCGATATCAGTAGCTGAAAATATATCAATTATATAATTATTATATTAAGAGTGACAGTTATAATCAAACTGTGTTAACTTTATGATAACATCAAAAACTGTGATTATAAACATCAAATACTGATAACTATGAGTACAATCATAAGTACTCATGATTGTACTCAGAAACAAGACTAAGTACAAACATGACAGCTATAATCAAAGCTATGATAGTTTATTGATTGACAAAATCAAAAATGTGAGTATCAAGAGTAATTGTTTAATTAAAACGGCGCTATCATATTGATAATATCAAAAACTGTGCGTATATTAGTACTGACAACTAAGGGTTAATATGTAGAAAAAAAAAGCCCCCTCATAGAGTCTGGGTATTGATATCTACTATTGGTATTATAACTGAATGAGATAGGTCTTATACATAATATAATATACAGGGTAAGTCAAAAGTAGGTGAACAGCTAGTGATAACATTTCTTTAGTGATTACTTATACGTACAACTACATATATACAGTGACAAAATTATCACTTTTACGAATTAATTTTATTGTTAACAATAATAGAAAATAATTTAAATTTTATGAACACAGGTGCTCAAAAACTGTTTTCAATCACGATTAACGCAGCTTTCAAGTCTATCTCTTATGCTTGAGGAAGTATTTTTGCCAAGTCTGTTTGGGTTTCAAGTCGGTGTTATACAAGTTTCTACATCGGGTGATGTAGAATGATAAAAGAATGGACCAGATACTACATTACGTCATAAGAGTTTCTTTCTTACTTCGTTTGCTCTCTGATGACATAAAATGAAAGACCTCAGAGCGTTTATTTCTTCTGTTTTTATATAATTGACAGACTTGATACCGTGTGTGTACACCGATACATCAAGGACCCTTCGTGATGTACGGGTGTACATCTTGGTTTTCATGATAATGAAATCATGAAATTTCATATCCTGATCTTCAGTTTCTAGATGAAATATTTCCTCTGAAATGGACTGGACTAAGAGGCCCAATTCATTATCAACACATTCTCCAAAATGACTTCAATAGGTTTTTTTTTGAGATGAACTGAAGAACAAAGTTTATAGTTTAATTTCAAAACAATGAAATTATGGTATAGTGATTTAAAATAAGTAATTCATTTCAGAAAATTATTATATCTACAAAAATTATTATCGAAGTGTAAGGGGCAAACTTCCAAGCTGTCTATATCGTGATGGAAAACACCTTGAACTCCTTCGTTAATGAAATTCAAAAGCTTTTGTATTATTCACAATAAAATTTAATCGTGAAGGTAATAATTGTGTCAATACATATAGTTATATATATAAGTACTTTGTAAATACATTTTATCATTTATTGTTTACCTACTTTTGGCTCACCCTGTGTTCAGGTTGTGACATAGCATACCTGCCCTCTTAGGGCAGCCTAGCGGTACTTGCCGGCTTAGCGGTACCTGCCCTCCTAGCTTTGCCCAATGTTACCTGGTTAGTCTCAGACCCTTTGCCTAATCATTACCTTCTCAACCACCAATCAAGCACCACCTCAAGCATTCTGTTCTCTACACCCAAAGCAAGCAAGACATCAAGCATTCACTTCCCAACCTCCAAGCGCCCACTCTCTCCACCATCAGTCAAGCATCTCTGTCATCACAGGCCAACTCTCCAACCAAGCAACAACTACTCTTTAAGCAACCCCAGTTGTGATACCAGCCACAACACCCTGTATGTTATTGTGTAGCGGCAACACTGACGAAGGCTAGTGAGAAACCAAGTGTTGCCACCATCTTACAATTTGAATTTGATTCTTATCTGCCTCGTATTTTTCGCCACGGCTAGCATGCTTAGCGGGTTAATCACATCGAGCTGGCCAGATGTATAGATTGATTATTGATGTATAGATTGACCCATCAATAAGTTTAATCAAATTCTATAATGTGTGGGCTTATATAGCACTGCAACATTAAAATACATCTATTATAAATATTTAGCGTATAATTTCAAATAGTTATAACAGTCCCGCAATTGTATATACATTATATAAACACTTTTTCTTCTTCTTGGAGTTTGGTCAGGGTTAAATACAGAATCACCTTTTCGCCAACGTTCCTCGCCCACCTTTCGAGACAAAACGTTGGCGAAAAGGTGATTCCGTATATTAACCCTGACCAAACTCCAAGGAGAAGAAATAGTGTTTATTAGTAAATTGAGGTCAAGAAAAAAATACCTTATTATATATATATATATAATATATATATACAGAGAGACACTTACAGTCTCTAATTTTCGGTTGAACCGTCTTCAGGAGAGATAAGAAAGGGAAACCAAGCGCACTGGTACAGAGAGGGTTGGAGACCATCTCCAACAGACATGGTTAGAGACTGTAAGTGTGTGTTTTTAATTTCTCTATGTTTCTTTATGTACATTGAACTGTATTTGTCCATTTCGGATCGTATTTTCATCGATAAAGTGTGTGTATATATATATATATTTATATGTATTATTATATAATTGTGAGTTCGGTTGGTTTGGCATCATATGGCTTGTCCAAATGGTTAGTAAGTATTTTAAGCCCCTTAATTGGAAAAATTTCAGGCAGCTATATAAAAAACAATGTGGATTTAATTAAAAAATTAAAAAGCGTCAACATGAACAAAAATTATAGATTAATCAGTTTCGATGTGAAGTCTCTTTTTACGAATGTACCAGTAACTGATCTGTTGAGCTTACTCCAGGAGGAATTAATTAATTATTCCCATCCCCTTCCATCTACCACTATAATAAAGTTAATTAAGTTATGTGTGATAGATTGTCATTTTCAATTTGAAAATAATTATTATGTACAAAAATTTGGTCTTGCTATGGGTAACTGTTTATCCCCCCTCCTAAGTAATTTATATATGGAGTTTTTTGAGAGTAAAATGTTAAGCTCAATTTTGCCCAAAAATGTTAAATGGTATAGATATGTTGACGATATTCTTTGCATTTGTCCCAATTCTTTAAATAAAGTTGATTTCCTAACAAAATTGAATTCATTAGTGCCGACAATCAAATTCACAATGGAAGAAGAAATAAGTGGTAATTTGCCCTTCTTAGATGTCCTGATCCATAGGTTACCTAATGAGTTACGCTTTAGTGTATATAGAAAACCTACGAATGTACTTGCATACATTCATTTTTATTCATCGCATCCAAAAAATGTTAAAATTTCTGTTTTTAGAAATATGTTTTTGAGGGCCTTAAGATTTTCCTCTCCTGAATTCCTTAATGAAGAGATTAATAACATTAGGTCAATTGCCCTTTCATTAAAATACCCCTCTTATATCTTATATCAATTTAGCTTTGAAGGGTGCTAAAAAAACTTTCTCTAATACTTCAACAGAGCCCCTTTTATTGTCAAATTCTATAGTTTTGCCATACCACGAATCATTGGACCCCCTTCCAAGATTAGCCAAACAACTTGATTTTAATATAGTGTTTTCTAATCGTAATAACGTGGGTAATATGTTAATAAAAAACTCTCCAAGCGAATTGGAGTCCGCTGGTATTTATAAAATTCCGTGCAAAAATTGCCATAAAATCTATATTGGTCAAACTGGTAAATCATTAAAGACACGTGTAAAACAACACCAATATAACGTAAGTAGACAGGAAAAAAGTAGTGCCTTATTCTTGCATATAAAAAATGAAAATCATCATATTGATTGGACAGGAGCTAAATTTATTACCTATGAAAAATCAATGTTGTTAAGAAATATTATTGAATCGTCTCTAATTAAATTTAATAGATCTAATATTATAAATATTAGTAACGGTCTCTTCAAACTTGATACTTTCGTCACGAGGGCAATAGCCTCTTCAAAGAGGGTTGACAGCTAGCGGATAGTTTTTTACTTTTTCTTACTGTACTCCTTTGTTTCCCCAAACATCCCTTTCTGGACATTAGTCCTTTCCTGTGCTTTCACCCTTTTAAAATACTTCCCTCCCACTCGTCTCAACTCCTCACCAGATGTTTTCTGCATCTAGTGTTCAGTTGGGTTTTTGACTCTGACGGAGACCGCTTGTTACGGTTGAAAGATCTTAGTCTTGTTTTCCCATTCTTATTGTGGTTTAATCATGTATTATTATATAAAAACTGAACACCGAATATGCCAAGATGGTGGGGGCCCCTTTTTCTGCATATTAACTCAACTACAAGTACAATCGTTAAATGTGTTATTCCATTGATAATTCAAAAACTCTGAGTATACAAATAATGATTGCTATATCAAAGTCCACCCCCTAATAACAAGAGATATATCCGTTTAACAGGGTTTCTACTACACACAAGAAAACTGTGAAGTACTTTGCAAAAAGAATGTAAGAATGTTTGTATTAATATATATCTTTTATTTACTTGTTATATTTTAATTAATAATGCATAGCAATTGGTATGAATTAATGCACAACCCAAAAAATTTCAATTTTTAAAAAACTTGTAAATACAATTCAATTCAATTCACAGCTTTTATATCGAACAAAACAAAAGCGTTTTGTTGAAATTAATGGTAAACATAGAAAAATTAACAATATGACGATGTTTTTAGCAAAGTTTATTTTCAACAGAAGCTTTGAATATTTCAACTTAACAGTTCTACAATGGTACAGTATTTCGTTTCCTTTCAATATTAACAATCACCTTTTGTGTTGAAGAGGACAATAATGATTTCATCAAATCCCTTTTTGTACTGACTTCATTACAATTCTAAAAATAAAATCACTGTAAATTTAAATACCTTTAAGTAGAGTTGGGGGAAGTCAAATTGAATTGTTTTAGCATAATGCCTTCTTTTCATTCCTTTAGATGCCGAAAAGATATACATAAAATTCGATTACACTTATATTAAAGTAATGCCGTTTTTACAGTCCTTTTTTGTTTTGTTTTATAATAGACTTTTCTGCAACTTCTGCTTTTTTTGTTTGGAAATTTTATAACTCTTTTTTTTTATTAACCAATCGTACCTTAAGTGTTTATTATATAGGTAAAGGTTTCAATTTTCATGGAGCGTTTTTATTCAGTGCCTAGATAAGCCAAAACTAGCGAACAGTTATGTTATTTTGAAGAAGTTAATTTTGTGTTAAGTTATTTTGAAGAAGTAAGAAATTAGTTGAATAATCATTCTGAGGTAAAATGGATAAACCAACAAAAGTCTCCACACAAATCTCCACACATTTGTGTGGAGACTTTTGTTGGTTTATCCATTTTACCTCAGAATGAGTAAATACTACACAATTACGGATTGCACACTAATGATTTTTTTAGTTGAATAATATTGATATAACTTCTCAACTACTGCTTATGAAAATTCAAAATAGGTTTCTTGAGGATCAGGTCCAAAGATTAAATAGAAATGGCGTAAATAGTTTTTTTTTTTTTTTTTTAAAAAAAGACTCAAGAATGCTTAACAATCTTCGGAGATATGTCGGCTTATAATCAGGAGTATTTAATCTTTGAACTTAATCATCAAGAAACCTTTTTTGAATTTTAATTTAATAATTTATTAGTGAAATAATTATAATCTTTTCATAAAATGTATAGTTCGTATCATATTAGTAAATATGAATGACCAAATTCATTTTTATGAATGAAATACTATAACTATAGTTATAGTATAGTATATTACAGTACGGTATACTATATACTATATTACAGCATAGTAAACTATATACTATACTATATTGCAGTATAATATACTATATAATATACTACAGCATAGTAAACTATATACTATACTATATTTCAGTATAATATACTATATTATACTATATACTATACTATATTATATATTATAGTATAGCATAGTTCATATCTTTTATCCTTGAACAAAGTATAAAATATAGGGAGTGCGAGGTTAGAGCAAAATTTTTTTTGTGGTGCAGGAGTAAAAGAAGGTTGGGAACCATTGGTATAGATCAGCGCTTCTTAAACTTTTTTACTTCAGGGCGCACCTATGAAACCAAACCAAAACTTTGGGGCGCACCTATGAAACCAAACCAAAACTTTGGAGCGCACCTATGAAACCAAACCAAAACGTTGGGGCGCATCAGTGATTTTAATATAGAAAATTTAGTCCTGTGATTTGATAACAGGAAAATGATTGGAAATTAAAATGTATAGTTTTTTTTAAGAAAAAGAAAGAAAGAGAGAGAAAGAGACAGAGAGAGTGAGAGAAAGGGAGGGCTAGTAAAAATGATTTAAATCCCCGAGTAAAGGCACAGATGAAGTATTATCCATTCATGCTTAAAGATTAAAGAAATTTACCTTCCAGTTCAAAATATGAAGTAGCCGAGACTTGACTCAGACTTGAAAACCCCATACTTGGTGTTTTCTCAAATAAATTAAAATGGTGCAAAAACTAAAATATAAATCTGTTATATAAACTTAATCTTCCATTATCTTGGGGCGCACCTGGCTACCTTCCAGGGCGCACCGTTTGAGAAGCACTGGTATAGATGGTTCGTCATTGAGTAATACAATAAATCATAAAGGAGCCCCATTTACGTACTTTGATTAGCACAAGAAACCTTAGTCCTACAAGTGCAGACATTGATAAAAATATAACAAATATACTAAAGTTTTATCCTTTGTGAGAGCAATAAGAATAAAAGGGAGGGACCAGCAAGTTTACATAAATCCATGTTTGGGTTTTTGACTCTGACGAAGACCGCTTGTTACGATTGAAAGTTGTTGGTCTTGTTTTCCCACTTCATATTGTGGTTTGATCATAAATTCATCTACCTTCCTTTTAAAAAACTATAAAATAATTCAAATTATAACCGCAAAAATTAAACTATTTAAAAGGACAATTCAAACTCTGATAAAAAAGAAAAGAAAATACTTTATGATCAGTATTAATATTGAAAAATAAAATATCTCAGTTTAATAACTTCGAATAAGTTGTGAGATAAGTAATAAAAAAGTTCTTCGACAGATTTTTTTTTTTTAAAAACTTGAATCGTGAAGAGAGAAATTCATGGTTAATAAAGTTTTTAGGGAAACCTATAAAGTAGTGGTGGTATATTTTTTTTATTTTTTTTTTTAAATGGATTGATTTTCAGAAGTTAGTAAAGAGATGTGTTTTCACTTTCAACTCGTACATTATTTAAAAGTATAGTCAACCAACTCATTTTATGAGAATGTTTTTTTATTTGAATTTTTTTAAAAATATTATATTCATAGATTATTTTATATGTTGTTGGAAACTATTTCTGTATATCATTGCTTTTTTACTAAAATAATAATAAATTCAGTACATTTAATTAGATTGATATATATATAATTTATATATTATTGAAAATGACACCAAATTTAGCTGATACCTGTTTCTTAACAAGTTTCTCAATTTTTCAAAATAACACTCTCGTTATTTCGTCTACACAATAAAATACATCTCCTATAGTCGACATGTTTCGAATGATCAACATTCAACATCAGGATGTGAATAACATCTAAGTTGAATTATCTGGTTTATTATACATACACGGAGAAGGTAGAAGGGGTTGTTTCTCAATAAGTTTAAGAAAGGTTGTGCGTTAATCTGGGGGTGAGTGGCCTCTCGGCCTGAGTCACTACCTGCAAGGGTTTCTGGATGCCCTTGTTGTGAATTAAACAGTCTCAAAATACGGCTTATTTGGTGTCATTTTCAATAATGTGAAAATGACACCAAATGATAGAAGTCAAGCAAGGACTTCTACCAAAGTTTACAGATATCTATATGTTAACGAGGGCAATATGTTAATAAAAAACTTTCCCAGCGAATTGGAGTCCGCTGGTATTTATAAAATACCGTGCAAAAATTGCCATAAAATTTATATTGGTCAAACTGGTAAATCATTAAAGACACGTGTAAAACAACACCAATACAACGTAAGTAGACAGGAAAAAAATAGTGCCTTATTCTTGCATATAAACAATGAAAATCATCATATTGATTGGACAGGAGCTAAATTTATTACATATGAAAAATCGATGTTGTTAAGAAATATTATTGAATCGTCTCTAATTAAATTTAATGGATCAAATATTATAAATATTAGTAACGGTATCTTCAAACTTGATAATTTCGTGACGAGGGCAATAGCCTCTTCAAAGAGGGTTGACAGCTAGCGGATAGTTTTTTTACTCTTTCCAACTGTACTCCTTTGTTTCCCCAAACATCCCTTTCTGGACATTAGTCCTTTCTTCCGCTTTCACCCTTTTAA
Source organism: Hermatobates lingyangjiaoensis (assembly GCA_026182355.1). NCBI lineage: Eukaryota > Metazoa > Arthropoda > Insecta > Hemiptera > Hermatobatidae > Hermatobates > Hermatobates lingyangjiaoensis. The sequence continues at coordinate 338,753 of JAPFBL010000333.1, forward strand.
AATACCACTCTTCCCTCCCACTCTTCTGAACCCCTCACCAGATGTTCTCTGGATCTAGTGTTTCAGTTGGGTTTTTGACTCTGACGAAGACCGCTTGTTACGGTTGAAAGATCTTAGTCTTGTTTTCCCATTTCATATTGTGGCTTGATCATTGATTACTATTTCACGTGTTTATGTGAAATCTTTTATATATATATATATATATATATATAGTTTACACAGGAAAGAGAAAAACAAATAAAAACACACAAAAAAAGACTAACAATGATATTTCGACATTCGTCGTCTTTGGGCAGAAGTAGTCCCTTTGAGTAGCTGAAGCTAACTCATACTTATATATATATATTTTGTTATGTCACTTATAATACAGGATGTCTTTTGTTTGTTTCCAATAGCCACAATGCTGTTTTAGAGGAGACATCACTGGCGTATTTGTTATTGGGCACCCGTTTTAGATATAGCTTACTCAAAACCCACAACTTTCAAATTTTACAGCTATATCACCTTTCGCATTAATCAAAAGTTCTTGATTTTTTTTTCATATTACGAATTTTGTCAGCAAATTTAATTTGTCTATAGTTACATTTTTTTAATTCGTATGGTAGTCTTAAAACTATAGACTGTTGGTCAGTCACCTATAATTGACCTATCTTTGAAGGGGAGTTCTAATTATTCTAATTAATAAATGATAGAATAATAACAACTATATATTGATTGTGTTATGAGACAGGTTCCATTCACATCTAAAATTACTTATACTATTGATTTATTTCAGGTACATATTTGCATCTCCTGGCAGAGATACCCAAGGGAGAAGATGGTTGATTTATAGACCTGGTATTTACCTTTTTTTTATGATTTAATTTTAATAATAATATCATGCTACTTAAAAAAAACAAACAATAGTTTATTTTATAACTTAGTAAACACCAGAAATTAGCAGGAATGACATTAAACGACTAGCTTCTCATTATAAACAAGAAAAACTTCTTTCAACTTCTCTAGTAAGATAGCTGGTATATTCTATACTAATTTAATATCTTCCTTTAGCTCATAAATAAAGAGAGCTTTAGTTGTTGTGTTAAAACGCCTCGAGTATACAACCAACATCAATAAACAGAAAAAAATTAACTTTTCGAGAGCTGTTATAATAATGTCTTTTTTGCAACTATCTTCAAATTTATTGCATTATTTATATGAGAGTAATTTATTGCTTTATACTAGAAACATAAAGAAATAGTAAGGCTTTAGTTCCAAAAAATATTTTTTATTTTGAAACATTTCGTCAAACTATTTTGCAATCAGTAAGTTGAAAACCAAACTATATGAAATCATTGAATATTATGGATAAATATCCACAGAACATGAAATCAATTGAAAATTACGCATAAAGTATCCACATAACATGAAATCAATTGAAAATTACGCATGAAGTATCCATATAACATGAAATCAGTTGAAAACTTCAGATAAAGTATCCACGAAAACAGTGTTTTGTCAAGAAAACAATGCGTTACTAGTGGTTTTCTTAAGGTTCGTTTGGGATCTGGTTAAGTTATAATGGGTTCGATACCCACTCTGGTTCTCTATTTATTCACGAGGGAAGTGAGATAATATTGAACGTTGATCCATCTTGAAGCTATGTTATTATAAAATCCGTCATACCTCCTGAATTAGTGTTATATACAACCGACCACACGTTGTGCGTCTTGTCGTTGTTGTTACGTTTCGTCTTCACTTGAAGATGCAAAACGTGCGAAACCGGTTTGGTGTCTACAACACTGATTCATGAGGTGTCATGGATTTTTGTATAATATGGTGTTTAATAATAATTTGCATGTATAAAAAGTTAGTTTAATAATAATAATCAACTAACTTTGCACTGTTTTTGGCCTAAATTCAAACAAGAAGTTCATTTCCTTTTAATTTTATTTATTGAACTTGTATATTTGAAATAGTGGTCAGGGATTAAAAGTTCCAGGAATACTGGTAGATCCGGGATTCAATATTCACTCTGGCTCTCGATTTATTCACGCGGGAAGTGAATAAATCTGAGGACGTTGTTCTTCGGAGAGGATGTCAAGCAGTCGGTCCCGAGCCTGTATGATGTCTACTATAAATACACTTGAATTAAGTATAATTTATAACTCCAATGTAGATTATTAATTAAGAAGGTGAACACAGGAATGGGCAGTAGGAAGTGACAGTTTAAAAGTTTAAACTTGATGAGTCAGTATTAAGATTGCGTGGGTGGGTGGTCCTGTTTACAATTCACACGACTATATAATCAAAACCATCAATTATAAACATGACTCCCTCTTCCCATACCATTCTGCCTATTTCAATCTCGTTCAACTTTAACTCTAACTTTCATACAGGTCACATCTCTTTCTACTTTCTCACTACAAGTAGACATATCTTTTGTTCTTTTATATGGTATATGTCAATTTATCTTACATATATTATATTTGTTTTATATTATTATTATATTTATATGTATATATATATTTATTTATGTATTTAAATAACTAAATGATATGTTTAATTTATATTACAGATATACCTAAGAAAAACAATTTGTGTTATTAACGAGTTGTATTTTGAAATCAAACATATCTTAGGTGAAGACTTTGACAGTAATTTCCAAACATGAGTAAAACTGATATTGTACATAAATATATAACAGACTAGCAAACGTACCCGTCTTTGACGGAATCATAAATTCTATTATACTTGGTATTCCAAAATATCAATTATAGTATTATACTAATACTACAATTAGAAGTTATAGAATAGTAGAAAATACCATTATTAGTACAGTGCTAAAAAAAAGCCTCTGTATACAAAGATTAGATTTTAAGTTAGACATGCACAAATCTACAATCAATGTTTCAGCTTTGTATGTCTTATGGTAGCAATATTTTGTGGACAAACCGACAGACAGAAATTATTCTAAGGATACATGTGGCTACTCTGAAGTATGAAACGTAAAGAAACTTGAAATGAGTTAGTTCTAATTAACGTGCTCCCAGTCAAAAGCTAGCACGCAAGCCACTGGGCTACTCTGGTTCCATACCTTAATTTATTACCATTGTTTATATTACGCAAATATTAAATTAAAAAAAATATTTTTGTTGTGTTTATTTATAATACATTTGCACTACTGTCATCGGCGAGCAAGCAAGCTACTGGCTACCCTGGCTAGATCCCTTTACTTTATTACCATCTTTTATATTATCCACATTTTAAATTCAAAAAAATATTTGTTTGTTACATTTATTTATAATACATTTGCACTACTGTCATCGGCGATCAAGCAAGCCACTGGGCTACTCTGGTCCCATACCTTACATTATTACCAGTGTATTTATTAAGCAAATATTAAATTAAAAAAAAGTTGACAGTTATATATAATACATAGCAAACGTACCCGTCTTTGACGGAATCAGAAGTTCCTGTTTTGGTTTATTGCCGTGTGCCTATTGCCTTTCGGCTATACCACGGAGGAATCAGAAGTTCCGTCATTTTTGGTATTTCAAAATGTCATTAGAAATTATAGAATAGTAGAAAATACCATTATTACTATAGTGTTAAACAAATGCCTCCAGCTAATACACTACATTAGCTGTCTGTCCTTCAGGTTCATGGTAGAAGAAAGAGTTGAAACCTCTGACCGTTGAGCATGTAAACTACATTTGACCATGTGAGAAAAACTTGGTTTTGCTACCTTGTAATCCTGCGTTAGATGAAGTCTCCCTTTGCGACTTAGTTAACGTCATTGCGAAATAGACTCTGACCGGACTTTGCAATCATTTCAACGTAGACAGTGGCTAGGAATCAATGGTATGTGAAGTATACACACAGACTCCCCAATACCACATCCAGTCATTATGTCCGCCTCTATGGCATATCTGTGTAGAGCACGAACTCAGAGTTGTGTCCCGTTGCACAGTTTTTGGGGCACTCATGTTTCGTAACATGAAATTTGTTACTGCTACTAAATTGCAGCGTGATCGGTGCTACTACTTTAAGTTTTTACTCATGAGCAGGCAGTCCAGGAGAAATAAATTCAGAGTCAAGAAATTCAATTAGATAATGAACTGCTTCTTCATCACTAATCCAATCTCTTTACTGACTTGTAAGTTCTTTCCTCGGCTTCATATAGCGTAAGAACTTGTTTGTTGATTTTTCCTCCCTGTTCATATTAAGAGTTGAGAATTGCTCGTTTACAAAACATTTATTCTCAATAGATGGTACATCCTTAACTCTGTGAAACACCATTTCAATGATGTCAAATACGCAATATATTCATATGCTCAATTGAAATTAAAATCAACTAACAATACCTACTTGCCACACCTGTGTATTTTCAAAACAAACTTGTCTGTGAAGTTAGGAAAATACAGCTAAAAGCCCCATAACTTCGCTTCTGTACTGAATTAATAATCTATTTAGAGCCCATATTTTAAGTTAGGCACACACAAATCCAGTGTCAATGTTTCAGCTCGCTATGTCTTATGGTGGCTGAGTTTACTTGTGACAAACATTTTTGCGTTAAACGTCCATAACTTCACTTCTACGTTGAATTTCCAATCAATTCATAGCCTATATTTTAAGTTAGACCTACACAAATCTACTGTAAAAGTTTCAGCTTTATATGTCTTATGGTAGCTGAGTTTACCTGTGACAAAGTTTTGCGGACAAACCGACAAACCGACAGAAATTTTTCTAAGGTTGGATTCGGTTTCTCCAATGTATGAAACGTAAAGAAAACTTGAAATGAGTCAGTTCTAAGCAATGTACAGACAAAATCATTATTTTATTTATAAAGATTTCACAATAAACATAAGAAACACGTGACGTTGAAAAATCAACGTCATTTGAGATATGACTCTGACAAAGATCGCTTGTTACGGTTGAAAGAACTGAGGTTTGATTTTGAACCTAGAATAATCTTAGTCTTTTTCTAATTTTTAATGTTGTTTGGATGTTGATTTTTATTTCAGCTGTTTATTGTGAAATCTATATATATATATATATATATTTCACTTGATAAAATAAAAGACGATCCAAACTGGACACAATAATTGTTCAAAATGGAAGATAGGTAGCACAGAAAGTAAAGAAACACACTTACAGACTCAAATTTTTGGGCAATCCGTCTTCAGGAGAAAAGAGAAAGGGTGACCAAGCACGTTGTAGGCGCAACGGCTAATGAATATATTGATATATATATTCGTGTAAATGGGCAGCAAATCTTCTTTTATACAAATATCATTGAAGGAAAAACCGACTTAAGTGTTGACGATCGTTTTGAGAACGGGTTTTTTTCTCCTAAACACTTTACGGTGTTGCAAACGCAACTGAAAGAGTTAACTCTCCCAAGGACATAATTATGAAAACTTTTAACGAAAAAAAACTTTACTAAGTAGATCAAGCTTTCGATCGCACTGGTCATCTTCAGGATAAACAAACATTTATATTATAATAACAAATAAAAGTAATAAACGAATGAAAGAGTTGAGATACAAAGATACAAAAAGATTAACAATAACAGTGATAACAGAGAGTAAACATACACTATGCAAGCGCTCCTAGCGCTCAGTAGGTAAACTAACAATACTATGCTAAATGAATTTAAATTTGGAATCAATATTTTTTGCACTTGGAATAACGAACACAAGGAAGGGCATTTTTTTTAATAATCAGAGCCTCCAGAATTTGCAACTGGAGGTGGTTCTTATTCATTGCTATGACTGTAGTGCATTCCACTAACATTTTCCTAGTCAGACGAATGACATGCTCGTTCTCCATATGTGCTTTGGGTGCTCCATTTGATAGCTGAAGTGTAAGACGCCTGGATAACTTCGTTGTAGTCATTCCAATATTCCTTGAAGGAAAGGAGTTCACAGCCCCCTTGTCTGCATGAGAACTGGTATATCAGATGACTACGTTGAAGCTCCGGCGTCTCACCTCTGTTGCAGTTTCTAATTAGAAGACTGCTAGTTTTCTTGATCTTATAGAATATATGCAGCAGGAGCGTATCCTCTTCTTTAACAGTCTTCACATGCCCAGTCACAATCTTCTTAATGGCCTCTTCCTCTTCTCTATACTGCGTGGACATGTACGCTCTATAATATATGATCAAACCACAATAAGAAAATGGGAAAGCAAGACTAAGATCTTTCAACCGTAACAAGCGGTCTTCGTCAGAGTCAAAAACCCAGCTCTATAATATATAGGTACTTTCTCACCAAACACAGGGTCAAGTTGCTCTGTTTTTGCGTACCATATATCTATGGTAATTGCTTAGAGATTTCTCAAGCGACCATTCTATTCGAGTAGAAGTTGTTGACGAGCACTTGGGTGGATCTCTCAAGCTCTTCATGCACGCTACTCCATTCACTACGATGGCGCAAGGCCCGTCTAACAGTGGCGCGCTTGTACCTTTTCGGACACTCACTCTCTCCACATAGGCAGTGGCCCGTATTAGTGAGCTTTCTGTAAACGAAAGTTCTAAATCCTTCATTAGTGCTCTAAATGTGAACCTCTAGGAAATGAAGGTCCCCATTACAACTGTTCTCAATAGTTAGATTAAGTCTTGAACCAGCTTGAACATTTTGATGGAGTTGGCTGATTTCCTCATTTCTCCTGCCAAGTACGAAAATATCATCTATGTATCGAGCGTAAATGTAGGTTTTTTCTGAAGTAGAAAAGACATCTCTCTCGATCCTACCCATATAAAAATTGGTAAAAAGCACTCCCAAGGGTGAACCCATGGCAACACCATCAACTTGCTTGTATATACGCCCATCAGGGGAAACAAAAGGTACTTCCTTCTTGCACAGCTCCAACAAAGTTTTAAGGGCTGACTTAGGGATATCAATCTTAGGTTCCTGGTCTTGGGAATAAATTTCTTCTAATATAAAACTTATCGTCTTAACGACGGGTACGTTAGTAAAAAGACTCTCCACATCTAATGATGCAACAGTACCATGATTAGGGGATGCCTTTAGCAGGTCCAAAAAGTATATGGAGGAAGAGAGGCTATATTCAGAAGTCATAAAAGGCGTGAGAAGGGTGTTGAGTCTTTTAGCGAGCTGATATGTGGGGCTTGGAAATTGGCTAATTATATCTTATAATTATATATATCTTATTATATATATCTAATTATATATATCTTACAGGATTACCTTTAGCCTAGAATATACAATTCTAGATAATTTTAATATATAAAAAACCTGTTTAGGGTTACCTTGGAGTACTCCAAGAAGTTAATATCATCTGTGTACTAACAATTTGCATGTATTGAACTTTTTGGTCAGCATTTTTAATCTGTTTGTTAAAGCTTAGCTTAAAATGTAATATTAAATCCTTGGTTGTTGGAGTTTTTCAGAAAAATTTAAAACTGGTAAAATAGAGAACCTATTGTGTACCTATTTACAGTTTCTTCAGTCGTCTAGCACTATTAGCATATAGTTATGTGTAAAGTGTTTCATATTTCGTATTACGGCATTATTTCTATTTCACCTCCATCTCATTTAATGTACTCAATAGAAAATAGAAAATTACCACTAAACTATATGTATTAATTATGTTTTTCCGCAGGTGTCTTTCATCCTCAGAAATACCAAAATGTTGACATGTTGAGAATTCACGGCGTTGTATACGAAACTCTCATGGAAAATGAAGAGAACCAAATTCGAGGCTATGTTCACTTTGCTGATGGAGCTGGAGTGTCATTTCCACATTTAACACTCTTTACACCCAAAGAGGCTGTCAGAATAGTCAAAAATGGCGAGGTAACCGCATTCAAACCTTATTTTTAGTATCAGTTGAAAACAAGTCTCAAATCTAGGTCTGAAATAGTTACTATATGTTATTTACTCTTATAATAGAACTCCGGTATACGAATCTACAACAAACGAAAAACTCATCGCAAGAAATGACTTAACGGCTGTTTTTTTTCCGGTTAACAACAAACTGTTTGGCTTAAAAAAAAATAAAACTTTCAAAAAAAAGCAAAAATTTGTACAATTAACAAAAATATTTCATTCAAATTTATAACATTAATTCTAATTTGTAATGTGTTTTGTATGTTATATAGAAATAGAAAAAGAATAGATGTATCGGAATGCGGTCAGTTTCTCTAATTTCAAATTAAACTTTAAGTGCCCACTTTTCAATCATTAATGGAAATCTTTTTCACAGACAAAAGTAGAAAACTACTCCTTCATCTACTTTTGATTGTGAAAAAGTTTTGAATAACATATTTGAAGATCGAACTCTGACTTTGAAAGTTTTATTTATATTGGGCAAACTGACTGTATCCCCGTACATCTAATCTCTTAATATTTATGTATTAAACGGACAAAAATTTTTTAGTGATTATATAATTGTTATTAATTATGGTTAACAAAACAATACCTTCATATATATGTATTGCCATAAAATTTATATTGGTCAAACTGGTAAATCATTAAAGACACGTGTAAAACAACACCAATATAACGTAAGTAGACAGGAAAAAAGTAGTGCCTTATTCTTGCATATAAAAAATGAAAATCATCATATTGATTGGACAGGAGCTAAATTTATTACCTATGAAAAATCAATGTTGTTAAGAAATATTATTGAATCGTCTCTAATTAAATTTAATAGATCTAATATTATAAACATTAGTAACGGTCTCTTCAAACTCGATACTTTCGTCACGAGGGTAATAGCCTCTTCAAAGAGGGTTGACAGCTAGCGGATAGTTTTTTACTTTTTCTTACTGTACTCCTTTGTTTCCCCAAACATCCCTTTCTGGACATTAGTCCTTTCCTGTGCTTTCACCCTTTTAAAATACCACTCTTCCTTCCCACTCTTCTCAACTCCTCACCAGATGTTTTCTGCATCTAGTGTTCAGTTGGGTTTTTGACTCTGACGAAGACCGCTTGTTACGGTTGAAAGATCTTAGTCTTGTTTTCCCATTTCTTATTGTGGTTTGATCATTGATTGTTGTTTCACGTGTTTATGTGAAATCTTTTTATATATGTATGTATGAAACACTTTTTCGATGAAAATACGATCCGAAACAGATAAATAAAGTTCAATGTAGATGAAAAATCAAGAAGTTAAAACACACGCTTACAGTCTCTAATTTTCGGTTGAACCGTCTTCAGGAGAGATAAAAGAGAGAAACCAAGCACACTGGTGCAGAGACGGTTGCAGACCCAACACTCAACCACCATAAAAAACAGAATTAGAAAGGAAATCAGAAGTTCACTGCAAAGTGAAGCTCATGCTTTCTGCCAATATCTTTATCTCAAAGAGAGACTATGCAACCTCTATATCTATTTGGCGGAATAACAGAGGCTTCGCTAGGTAACGACTGACTGAGACATTCTAACACCTACACTCTTGTGAAATAAAAATCAACTTTCAAACCACAATACGAAATGAGAAAAATGACTAAGATCTTTCAAACATAACAAGCAGTCTTCGTCAGAGTCAAATACCAACTCCAAACGAAGACCACTTGTTACAGTTGAAATATTTTAGTCTTTTTTTCTCATTTCTTATTGTAGTTTAAACGTTGATACGTAGTATGAACATTGCCTCAATAAAAATAAACTTATATTTAAATATAAATAAATAGGATTTGCAAAGGTAGAATTGATTTGCAGTTGGGTGATTTCTGCAGGACTTTGTTAGAGCAGCCTCTACGACAAACCCCTTCGTAATTGAGGCCTCTCGCCAGCGAGGCGTAAGATTAAAATCCTTAACTGCTCTATATCACAGCTTTCCTTTAGCCCAAAACCATTCAGTCAACCCAATCATATTTCCCTACTCCTTTCATCAATTATTTTCCTTATAATAATAATAATAATAATATCCCTAAAATTTGACTGCATTATCAAATAGTCTTCTTACTGATTGATTTCTACTTTTATGCCAACTTCAAATTTTATAAACTATTAGTTCATACATTTCTAATTAATATTAAGAAATGGCTAAATATAATTGACAATACATTACAAAAAAAAAAAATAAAAATGATTTTATTATGTGTTATTGAATAAATTTTTTACATTTTTTTAATGAAATTGGTCAACCAAAACTCTGAAGTGCTGAAAGAAGTAACGGAATATTTGTTGAAACCTAACATCCTTTTTTAAGTGATTCTCGCTGGAGTATAGATTGACACTCTTAAATATTATTTTTCTACACTCATACAATAAGTCAAAACACGAGAGTCATTTAGGGCAACGTTTCAAACGATTATAAGAAAAGAATACTTAAAACAATACATTACTCACTTCAATATTTTAACCTTGTCATCATCATCAAAAGAAGAAGAAGAAGTTCTTCTTCTTTTGTAAACAGCCAAAATTGGCAGAAACTGAGCAGAACTTCTCATCTCCCTTCTTCTCCTTCTCGTGATGATGACGAGTTTGAAATTGAAGTGAGTTGTGTATTGTTTCTACATTCTTTTCTTACAATCGTTTCATATGTTATCCGTTTAAGACTGTTTTATGTTTTTATATTTGTAAGTTAATATCTAAACGTGAATAAATTTGAAATTATGAGATATATGTTTCATATGTGCTCAAAAATAAACTCCAATGTTTTCGTTTGAAACGAAAATTATGGATTGTGTGTAACATTCACATTACTTGATTTCTAAAGCATTCATGAAAACATTACCTTCATTTCTCTTAATATGAAATATAAATGTATGGAAAAACACGTTGGATCAAGATTTCGGTTTTAATTTGAGTGTTCGGAAATTAGAAGTGTTGTTCTAAGATTGTAAGTTAAATAAAGAATATATGATTATAGATAAAATTAGCTTTGTTTGATATGATTTTGCATCAGTGGTCTTTGTTTCAGCGCACTATCCCAATGAGACATAAAGAGGTGTATGGAATCAACGTGCTGCCAGCCTTGAAGTTTGCACTCGACTTTGGTATTGGACTCGTGTCAGAGAAAATCAAGAAACGATTAAAGGTCACACGTTATTTAATTTAATTTGTGTTTATTGTGCGTCTTTATGTATAAATATTGTTTAATTTGTTTGTGTGTGTATATTTTGTTTCTCTCTCTCTCCCTCCTCTCTCTCTGTCATGAGTATATGTGTGAGTGTGTGTGTATGTGTTTGTGTATATGTCCTAGTGTCTGCGTGTCTTATGTTTACTTCATAGGGGCCAGGTAAGCTCAGTGGTTACCGTACTCGCCTCTGAATCGGTAGATCCGGGGTTCGATCCCCACATGTCCCTCGATTTATTCACGCGGGTGGTGATTTGTCGGAGAGCACGTTAAACTATCGGTCCCCCAAACCTGTACGATATCAGGTACTCGTTAAAGTACCCCACTCTAAATACACTTCAGTTATGTAAAATTTAGGACTCTCAATGTAAAATCACCAGGTAATGTGGCCCGCCAATTACTAAAATGGGTGCAAATAATAAATGAACCATAATTTCCTTACCTAGAACAGCAGTAAAAGGTAAAAGCCTAATAAGAAGTAAACATGTTTACTTCTTAGATAGTAACAGTGTCATGAGTAACTTCAATTGAACTCTTTCATTTTTCTGTAAAATTTTGCACTTGCTTTTATTTCACATACAACACAATATTCATGAAACAATCTTATATTGAAATCATTCTTCATATTTGAAAACCAAAAACTTCATCGTTTGGTGATGACCGTACCCAGTGCTTCTCAAATAGTGGTGCTTGCCTCCCTAGAGGGGCGCAGTGCGGTGTAAGGGGAGGGGGGAGCGTGTGACCTGGATAACACGCTTTTTTACGCTATTTCTATCTGAACCTACCTGCAATTAATGTGTTAAATACAGTGGCGTAGCAACCATTTTTACCACCCTGGGTGGTCGGTAACATTTTTCTTCTTCTGGCCGTTGATAATCTGTCTACCTTCAAAATTCAAGAAAAACGTCAAAATATTGATTTTTATAGAAATACAGTCAATGATCTAATTTTGGAATGCTAGTCCCAGACTTTTATCTTATTGCACTTATACACAGGGCCCCCAGCGAACAATTCCTGATAAACCCATCGCGTTTGTTAAAAAAACCCATATGCCTCCTTAAAAAAGTTAGAAATGTTATTTCACAGAAATATACTCACATATGTAGAAAAGATGAGCAAAATAATTGATTTAATTATAGCTCCTCGTCCAATTCTTCTTCGACGGCGCAAATATAAGCATTTGGATTCATTTTTTGTTGCTGAAGATGATTTTTATAGCGGTTGGTAGCAGGCGCTGTTGACGACATCCGCCTCTAATCCTGGTTTACGATTCCATGTACTGCAGTCTTCCTGCTTTCTTGCCATTGCTTGTTTGGCCAACAGCCTATCCTTAACAGTGTCTGTTTTAAAAGAACTTGTTTGATTGGTATAAGTTATACACACTCGTCATCAAAGAAAACCAAAGATTTTTCAAAACAAAAACGTATAATTTAAATCATAAAGAAATTATTAAATTAAATTAATCTGGCTACTCAAACAAATGAAAGAAACTTTCAACCCCTTTTAAAAAATGAGTTTTGTAAAATTTTAAAATATATTTATTTTTGATTTGCAAATACATAAAGTTGAAAAATCCTTTTAAAACCAGTATTACACACATAAAACGTAGAAATAATTACAACCTTAAATAATTATTTTGGAAATAATAATATTTGGTAATGTGAGAGGAAAGGTTGTTGTGAAATGACTTGTAACGATCATAGGCTAAGTTATGGATGAATGGAATTTTTAGGTCTTTATGAAGGGTGTATTTTTAGACGTAATAAGGAGCATTTGTGTTAGTGCGGAGGATTTTAGATTGCAATGATTATATTCTACGAATATTGGAAGGTTTTGAACAACCCCGTAGTTTAAGTTTCAAGTATAATTTCAGTTTTTTTGTTAACTTTTTGTTGTATTTTCTATTTTAACCCCTCAAAATACCACCCACTGGCACGTGACCACCCCTCCGCCTCCCCCCTCCCTTTCTACGCCACTGGTTAAAACATTAGGCAAATCCATTCCCTATTAGACATCGTTACTGAAGAGTTGTTATTTATTCAGTTGGATTAGCAATATTTCATCAATTCTATTCAATTTGATTATTTTTACCATATAATTAACTTCCAAACAGCTTTCTACTCTAGTCCAGTGGTTCTCAACCCCTTTTACCCATGGAACCTCTTCTCCTTCTTTTTTTCTTGGTGGACCCCCTCATAACTAATGGTCTTAAAACAATATTCTATTTTCCACTAATATAATTTTTGAGGTTTTAATAAACAAAGAAATAGTATACTTTTTCCCCTTTTTTTCATTGCTTTCAAGTAAGTTTATGAAAATTTATTCAAATCTAGAAAATTCTGTTTGAATGTCTACTTCAAATTTTTTCAAGTCAAACCAAAATTATAGTAGAAATTAAATTTGTAATAATGAAAATCATTAAGAGTTGGTTTTTCTCATGGACCACCAAAACGTTGTTGTGGACCCCCAATTTTGTTATATATTGCCTGTGGACCCCCAGAAATATTCCATGGACCCCTAGAGGGCTAACCTTAGTCAAAATTTTGATTTTAGACTAAGAATATTTAATTTAGACTGCAATGAATATTTAATTTATAATTTTAAATTTAACTTTATCTGTACTGTTTAATTGACTTTTATAAAAATTTGTTACAGATCACTACCAATATTGAAGACGCTCTGGATTTGATCGGGGAAAATCGAAGAATGCTTCCTAAAGAGTACGGCGGTGATATACCCATGGAAGATATGATCCGTATGTATTATGAATCCTTCATCCTACTCCTTTTAAATAACACATGATTGTCTAATTCAACTTTGACAATACCAATTTTTTTATGATAAAAATCATAAAAACAATTGTTAAATTAAATTAACTGGTAAACAAATATAATAAACTATCAATTACTTTACAAAACTAAAATTGTAAAATTTAAAATTAATTGTATTTTTCAAATACAAATATTACAGTTGAAAAATCCGTTTAAAAACAGTATTACATACTTTTTTTTAACATCTTTATTTACAAATATACAACTACGCATATTCCGCGTAACACGCATATGCAGTAATAGATTATACAATAACATCGATGCGCATGAGCAAAGAATGAAACCCATTGGTTCAACTTTTCACTTTGTTTTTTAGTATATTATTGTAATAGTAGATCCCTGGACCATTTTCTCTTGAGTCATCTTGAGGGATTCTGGGAAAGTGAGGTGGAAGCAAGTAATCGTACAAATGGATTTGGGTGAGAGGAAAGGTTGTTGTGAAATGACTTGTAACGATCATAGGCTAAGTTATGGATGAATGGAATTTTTAGGTCTTTATGAAGGGTGTATTTTTAGACGTAATAAAAAGCATTTGTGCTAGTGTGGAGGATTTTAGATTGCAATGATTATATTCTACGAATATTGGAAGGTTTTGCACAACCCCATAGTTCAAGTCATTACATACTTAAAACACAAAAACAATTGCGACCTTATAAAATCATTTTTGTATAAAATTTCAGATTATTTGTTAGCTTTTCTCGACTTAGGTTCATTCGTTTTATGTTTTTTCGATTTTTCCTTCAAAATTTTAATATAAAAAATATTAAAAAAAAAATTAATTGAAATTTTAAAATTATAAAAGGAAGTGTTTGTGTGCATGAATATGAATGAGAAGTACGTACCCTGTTTGTTATAAAAATATAGCCTGTAATTAAATTATTTTATTATTTGTTACCTTAAGTAAAAAGTTAATTATTCTACACAAATCCATATTTTTATTTATTTTCAAGATTTTAATGTCATAGAGTGTATATACCGCCACCCCTGGGATAATTTTTTTTTTTTTTTTTTTTAGAGGTAGTTAGTGGTGGTTAGAGGTGGTTACAATTATCTCTTATGGTTACTACATACAGTAACACCTAAGAAACAGTTACAACTGTTTATTTATACAACAATAAGTTATTTCATTTTGCATGGAATAGTAATGATTCAATTACGAGATAATAAGATGGTGTACTCTTTTTGTTCAGGTATGTTTCGTGAAGAACTGGAAGAGATGCGCCCTAAGTTGTTGGAGACTGATACCAAAGTACAGATGCGACTTGAAATGTTCTCTGAAGCGGCTAAAGCCGGCTCTGTATCGGCATTGAAGGGAAAGTGCAGCGCCTATGCCGACATTAACGTGGGCAGCTTCAGAAAACTAGAGGTCGACTGAAACAACTAAACCAATTTACTTCCTATTATAGAACTGTCCACTGTATAGACATACTTTATTTCATAATATTACTCATACACTTGTATTAAAGAAAACACCACTAATCCAAGAATACTGAAATTAGTTAACTTATAATACAGTGTACTCGATTAAAGAGGTACAGAATACTAGATTATATGACGAATCGGAACAGATGAAACCTAAGTTGTTGGATCCTCAAAAGATTTTTTCTTTTAATAAACTATACAATGTCTGTTGTTCTAATTATGTAATATTTGGTTTCATGATGTCCAATTGGGTTGTAGTTAAGCTATTTTGAAATATGAACAAACATACAGAAAATAATTATAAGTTGTTGAGTGAAGTATGTTTAATGTAAAATACCTATATATATGTATATATGGTTGGTTCCTAATTTGTTTTTGTTTTGTTTTTTCTTTTGTAATATGTACATTTTATAATATATTTGAGATCAAATAGTGAATCTATTGGTGATTTTGTCAGATTTGGGTGAATATGTACTATCAGGTAAATTACATTTTACTAATCTGTTATACCTCTGTAGAAACAATTTTCTTCACTTATCCAATTCATTTTATATAGTGTGAACTTAAATGAAAGATAAACTTGTATTGGGGAAAGTATTATGTCTCCACACAAATAAGTTTATTTTAAAAAACTAACAACGCGTTTTGAACACTTGATGTTCTTCTTCAGGTTACATGTGAAAAATATCAAAATCAAACTATGCCTAAAAATAGAACATTATGTGAAGGATGAGATGACATAATTTTTTTCAACATTACATTCTTCAAAGGGGCGTTATAGTACGATTTCTTTTTTCAGAAAATCTTTTTTTGACACTAAACGGTTCATTAAAAAATGATGAAAATTTGACCAAAAATGGAACAAAAAATTAGCAATTTATAAGAAAAAATTCATGAAATTTCAATCACGGCAAAGAGCAATAAAGCTATAAAAACGGTTTGTTTATCCTAGACTAAGGGATCGCTGCAATACTTGTCGAATTTTTGATATTTTTTTTTACATTGTTTACATTGACTTAGAAATTTTTTGAGTGAATCCACTGAAATAAAATTGATATTTATAATGAAAAAATTTCAATAACTCATTGACTTATATGATGAGATAAAAGAGGAATAATATTTTTGCAACAAACATAAATGTTTGTAGTATCATAAATAATAATAAATTATAGTATCATTGGGTAAAATTGATGTGTGAGGAATGATCTCTTTCCTAAAGAAAGAGGAGTTATGTTTGTTGACAAGTATTCAGAAGTAGTCTGATTACAGAAACCAAAAAATTCCATTCATCAATATTGCGAATATATTTTTGACTGAAATATGTAATTTGAGTGGTTTGAGGATTGAGCTACAATTGTGGATTCAAGAATATTGCGAAGACAAGTTTGGACTGAATCATCAAGTTTGGGAGATTTGAGTATTGAACAAGAAAATTCCATTAATCAATATTGCGAACACATTTTTGACTGAATCATCTAGTTTGAGTGGTTTGAATATGCAACTAAAAAAATCCATTGATCAATGTTACGATCACATTTATGAACGCGACATCAAGTTTGAGTGGTTAGATTATTGAGTTACAATAGTCGATTCAAGAATATTGGAAACACATTTTTGACTGAATCATTATGTCTGAGTGGTTTCAATTTTGAACTACAAAATTCCATTTATCAACATTGCGAACACATTATTGAATCCAACATCATGTTTGAATGGTTTGAGTGTTCAAATACACCAGTCGATTCAAAAATATGGAGAACAAACTTATGAGTGAAACATCAAGTTTGAGAATTATGAGTATTGAGTTACAAAATTAAATCCATGATTATTGCCAACATATTCTTGACTGAAACATCAAGATTCAGTGGTTTCAGTATTGAACTAAAAAATTCCATTCATATATATATTGGGAATACATTTTTGACTCGAACGTCAAGTTTGAATGGTTTGATTACAGAGCTACAGTAATCGAGTCAAGAATATTGCGAACATATTTTTAATCGAAACATCCTGTTTGATGGTTTGGAGTATGATGACTCACAGAATTCGATCCATGAAATCAAAAACACAATATTGACTGAAACAGCAAGTTTCGGTGGTTTGATTATTGAGCAAGATCAGAATTGCAAACACCAAGTTTGAGTGGATTCAGTATTGAACGATAAAATCCTATTCATCAATCTTAGGAACACATTTTTGAATCCAACATAAAGTTTGAGGTGTTTGAGTTACAAAAATTAGATCCATGAATATTCAAAACACTTTCTTGACTGAAAACTTGAAATTTGAGATGTTTGAATATTGAGTTATAAAATTAGATCCATCAATATTTCCAACCCATTCTTGACTGAAACATGAACATACAGTGGTTTCAGTATTGAACAACAAAATTCGATTATCAATATTGGGAACACATTTTTGACTCCAACAGGAAGTTTGAATGGTTTGACTAGTGAACTACAGAAGTCGATTCAAGAATATGGCGAGCAAATTTTTACTGAAATATGAACTTTGAGCAGTTAGAGTATTCAGTTACAAAATTATAGCCATGAATATTCTGGGCAGATCCTTGGTTAATACATCAAGTTTGAGTGGTTTGAGTATTGAGCTATGCTAATCCAGTCAAGAATTTTGGAAACACATTTTTAATTGAAACATCTTGCTTGAATGTTTTGAGTCTTGTCTTACAAAAATTTGATCCATATTATGCGAGCAGAATTTTGACTGGAACATGAAGTTTGCGTGGTTTGACTATTGAACAGGATAAATCCATTCATCAGTATTGAGAACAAATTTTTGACTGAACATCAAATTTCAGTGGTCTCAGTATTGAACAAAAAATTCCCTGCATCAATATTGGAAACACACTTTTGAATTACCAATCAAGTTTGAATGGTTTGGTATTCCACAACAAAATTCCATTCACCAATATTGGGAACACATTTTCGAATCAAACATCAAGTTTGAATGGTTTGCCTATTGAACTACAGAAGTCGATTCAACAATATGGCGAACAAATTTTTGAATCAAACATGAAGTTTAAGTGGTTGGAGTATTGAATGAAAAAATTCCATTCATCAATATTGGGGATACATTTTTGAATCCAACGTCAAGATTGAATGGTTTGACTATTATACCACAAAAGTCGTTCCAACAATATGCCGAACAAAATTTTTGCCTGAAACGTTTGAGCGATTTGAAATTTGAGTTACAAAATTAAATCCATGAATATTCAGAACACATTCTTGAGTGAACACATTCTTTTAAGTGGTTTCAGTATTGAACAGCAATATTCCATTCAGCAATATGGGGAACATATTCTTGACTCCAACATCAAGTTTGATTCTTTTGAGTATTGAGCAACAGAAATCGATTCAAGAATATTGCGAACATATTTTTGATTAAAACGTCAAAATTGAGCGATTTCAGTATTAAGTAACAAAATTAGATCAATGAATATTCAGAACACATTTTTGACTGAAAAATCAAGTTTGAGTGGTTTCAGTATTAAACAACGAAATTCTATTCATCAATATTGGGAACACATTTTTGAATCCAACGTCAATATTGAATTGGTTGAGTATGTTACGTAATCCATTCAAGAATCTGTGAACATATTTTTGATTAAAACATCAAGTTTGAGCGTTTCGAGTATTGAGGTACAAAATTAATTCCATGAATATTCAGAACACATAAATCCAATTTGAGTGGTTTCAGTATTAAACAACAAATTCCAATCACTAATATTGGGAACACACTTTTGACTCCAACATCAAGTTTGATTGGTTGAGTAATGAGTTACAGTAATCCATTCAAGAATACTGTGAACATATTTTTGATTAAAACATCAAGTTTAGTTATTTGAGTATTGCGTTACAAAATTATATCCATGTATATTTTAAACACATACTTGACTGAAAAATCAAGTTTCAGCGCTGAACTGCAATATTCCTTTCACGATATTGGGAACACATTTTTGACTCCAACATCAAGTCCGTGTGGTTTGAATATTGAACTACACAAGTCCATTCAAGAATATTACGAACATATTTTTGATTGAAACATCAAGTTTGAGCGTTTTGGGTATTGAGTTACAAAATTAGATTTATGAATATTGCCAACACATTCATCACTGATGAAACCTCAAGGTTGAATGGTTTCAGCGTTAGGCTACAGTAATCGAGTCAAGAATATTGCGTACATATTATTAATTGAAACATCTTCCTTGAATGTTTTGAGTATTGGCTTAAAAAATTCATCCATGATTATCGAGAACAGAGTTTTGAGTGTAACATCAAGTTTGCATGGTTTGAGTATTGAACAAGAAAAATCCATTCATCAGTATTGCGAACACATTCGTTCAATTAGTTCAATTTTGAACTAAACACCAAATTTGAGTGGTCTAAGTAATGATCGAAAATTCTTTGCATCATTACTGGAAAAATATTTTTGCATCGCCCATAAAGTTTGAATGGTTTGTATATTACACAACAAAATTTCATTCACTAATATTGGAAACACATTTTCAAATCCAACATCAACTTTTAATGCTTGTCTATTGAACTACAGTAGTCGATTCAACAATGTGACGAAGAAATCTTTGACTGAAACATCAAGTGTGAGTGGTTTGGAGTATTGAGTTAGAAAATTAAATCCATAAATATTCTGAACACATTTTTGACTGAAACATCAAGTTTGACTGTTGCGAACATATTTTTGATTAAAACATCAAGTTCGAGCGATTTGAGAATTGAGTTACAAAATTAGATTCATGAATATTCAGAACACATTCTTGACTGAAACATCTTGTTTGAGGGGTTTCAGTATTGAACCAATTCCCTTGGTCAATATTGGGAACACATTTTAACTCCAACATCATGTTTGAATGGTTTTACTATTCAACTACACAAGTCTATTAAAGAATATCCCAAGTATATTTTTCATTAAAACATCAAGTTTGAGCGACTTGAGTACTGATTTACAAAATTAGATTGATAAACATTTAGAAAACATCATTGAGTAAAACATAAAGTTTTAGTGGTTTCTTTATAGAACGGTAATATTCCATTCAACAATATTGGGAACTCATTTTTGACCCCAACATCATGTTTGCTTGGTTTGAGTATAGAGCTACAGTAATATAGGTTCAAGAATATTGTGAACATATTTTTGACTCCAACATCAAGTATGAATTGTTTGACTATTAAACTACACAAGAATTTTGCCACCTCTAACCACCTGCAAACGTATTTTTGATTGAAACATAAAGCTTGAGAGTTTTCAGTATTCAGTTACAAAATTAGATTTATGAACATTGCAAAAACTTTAATGACTAATATCTAAAGTTTGACTGGATTCAGTCTTGAAGAACAAAATTCCATTCATCAATATTGGAATCACATTTTTAAAACAAGGATAAAAAAACCAAGTTGACAAATTATTATCTCTATTCAATCATATCGTACTTTAAGACCACTTATACAAAAAATTAAAAATATCAAGCGAAGTTGACAAGTTACTACCTGTATTCAATCATGTCGCACATTTATTTCACTTATGCAAAAAGTTGAAAAATTGAAACCAAGTTGACTAGTTAGTACCTGTCATTAACCACATCGCACTTTTAGTCCAATATGGTTGGGCTAAAATTTTTGCCTAAATTTTAAAACTGTAAAATTAGCAGTTTAAGGGAAAAAAATGTTTCTAAAAACTGTTTTTTGGCAAAAAAAGTTACTTGCCCGTCATTTATAATTCTTCCCAAACAATAGGCATCATCTACACTACGGTGCCCATTTTTGTGTAAAATATCAACTTGATCCATCAAAGATTCTGGACCGTAGCATGGTAACGAGCAAGTGCTCATTAAACGACTTTTGGGACCTCAAAACATATAATTCCGTCAAAATCTCGAGATCGAATTTTTTCACCATCACTATACTTTACTTAAGTTAAGTAAAAAAAAACCACTTACAAAATAAAGATTGCGTTTTATTATGCTACTTTTTTGTTTAACAATACATATTACATTCAATCACAGAAAAGTTTCATGAAATATTTTCCATTTGTTTATTTACAATTATTTAATAATTTCCACACAGACATTTTACATACAAATCTGAGCTATACAAGAAGCGAAGTGTATAAAGATCATTTATAACCTACAGTTCGAGCCTATTTCATGCCAAACAACTGATACTCCTCGACAATTGGTATTGTTTTTCTTTTAACAGGTTGACAAGTTTATTCAGATATGAATAAAGCACTGACTGAGATATTTATAATACAAACTTCTTAATTTTAAACCATCAATAAATGACATACTCTTAGCCAGTGGGTTTGTAGTCTTTTGTGTAGTTTGTAATACGAACCTTCATAAAATTTTATAAATAAATGGTAAACACATAAAATTATTCATTGTACTATGCAATTAATATAATGCACTAAATTCAATGTATTGGTTACCGATCGTTACAAAAACAATTATTTTGTAATTTAAACTCTGGATCATTGCTCAGGATTTCAAACAGCGTTTGTTCTTAAAAAATAATTTTGTTTCATGAATTGATATGATTTACAAAAAAAAAAATAAAATAAAATTTAACTTTCGTAAATATCCTTCATTGATAAAAACTTAATGTTTCTAAGCCTCACATCAATCGAGTGTTTTTTGTTTGAAATACATCAAAACTTAACTTCCTTCATTCATAGACCTCTCAACTAATAAATTTTCCCTAGTAATATTAATTAGGTAATAAATGTATAGAAAACAAACAGTTTGTTCAAAAATAAAGTTTGGGGACCTGAAAACATGTATATTAGTCGAAACCTCGAGATAGATTTTGTTCATAATAAGTTATTACTTATAGTGGAAAAGTGTAATTAAGGAGAATGCTCTGGGGTTGAAACTCCTCATGTGCTGTAACTGTACAAAAAAAAATTATTCTCTCGAAATAATCGTGGAGAACGCATAACGCATGCGAGTCCAAAAGCCGTCATATGGAAGTTAAAAATTGAAATTAAATTTGGTTCTGCTTTTTGGTGAATGAAACCAGAATGTTCACGAACTGTAATATAAAAAAAAAAGAAATATGTCTAATTTAAAAAGATAACACTTAGAAAACATTACAAAACTCATTTTGATATTTCGGTGAAACTGTCGTCATCTGAAGGGAAGAAGTAACTCCCTTGAAGATAGAAGTCACACTAGAGAATCTATTAGTAGGTGCAGTAAAAGTACTCCCAACAAACTAGAGAGAGGAAGGGACAAAAAATACAGTAACTAAAGGAAAGACTTAATAATATAAATAGAGCAAATAAAAAATTAAAATCAAATAAAACGACTAAGGGGAATGAAAGAAAAGGATAAAAAAAAAGAAAGCTAAAATATAAAATTTTCAGATTCAAAATGGGTTTCTTGAGGATTTGGTGCAAAAAATTAACTACTCTTGATTATAAACTTTTTTCGTAAAAAATTGTTCGACATTTTCAAAAATATGCTAAAAACAATGTATTGAAAGCATAAGTACTGAAAACAAATACATCCACAGAATATCAACCAACAAAAAACAAAAATACAACAAGCAAAAAATAACAAAAAAAAATTTTATTTTGTTTTATTGAGAGTTTTTTTTTGTTTTCTTTTGGTTATTATTCTGTGGATATATTTGTTTTCAGTGCTTATCCTTTCAATACATTTTTTTTTTAGCCTACAAAATGTCGAACAATTTTCGGCGAAACTCTCCTGAAAAATGAAATATAGGCTTCTCATGAAAATGAGTTTCATGACCTTCATGATTTCCAAATCATTTTGACAAATGAACTAACTTCATCATTTTGAGAAAGAGAGTTTCATGACGGAAACTCTTCTATAATCAGGAGTAGTTAATTCTTTGGACCAAACCCATTTTCAATTTTAAGAATCAGTGATCGAGAAGTTATATCAGTATAAAATTTTAAGATTGTTGCAAAGAACTAAATACAATTTTTATTTAGTTGCAATGTTTTCTTAGTGCAGCGTTTTCCAAACTGGGAGGCGCGGACTAGTCTAAAGGGAGCCGCGAAAATTAGTCACAGTGAACAATTTTCCAAACTTCTACTAAAGTTTTCTATGTAAAAAATGATTTTCTGCCTTGGCTGCAATGTAATTAAAATATCGAGCTCGCTTAGTTGTAGAAAAAGAGCTAAGAGTAACTATATCGTCACAAACAAGATTTGATAAACTTTGTGCTAATAGACAAGCACATCTATCTCATTAAAAACAATAATAAAATATCGTTTTTCATTAGTTTGTATGAATAAATTTTATAAGAGTAAAAATGTTTGTGTTTTTATTTTACGAAATCTTCATAAAAGAAGTGGACGGGGATGCCAAATGATTAAATATTTTTAAGGGAGGCGTAAGTAACATCAAGTTTGGAAACCACTGTCTTAGTGCTATCTTTTTTTTAGTTTGATTTAATTAGTCCTGTCCTCAAGGACTTAGAAGACGGTAAAAAGTACTCAAAAAACCATTTACATTCAAAGGTCACCCACAATATTCTATATGAACGAAAACAATAAAAAAATATCTCCAGCAAAGTACCCATACAATCAGTTTTCTCACCGAAATTAACCAGAGTGTACTTATAGTCAATAATTTAAAACAGAAACCTATTGATTAAAATACAATACACTTATTAAAATACCCTTAAATCATTACTAAAACCCCAAATTACAATAATTTAGTAGTACTATAAACCTTTCAAGGATTAAGAAGTACAGTAGAAATTTGAAAAATTCATACGTTCGTTATATAAATTTCCTGTTTGAAAACAGGATACATAATACATTACTGACAAACACAATACTTTATTTACTTGACGATACATTTACTATTTTCAGCAACACAATTAAACATATTAAAATTAACAAAGACATTATTAAAGGCTGTTCAAATACAAACCACACTAAATATAATTTTGTACTAATTTTCAGTCAATCAGTGCTCTTTCATAATCTCAAGCTAGGAGAGACAAACAATTTTACATACACCAATAATAATTAATAATAGTTTCTACTCCACTTACACGTAATTAACAATTAAAAAATACATATATATATAAACATGTAAGAATAATGTGTTTCTTTTTTTTTTTATTTAAACACAATATGGCAACTATTATACAAAACAGCAGTCTTTCCAAAAAAAAAACACCTAAAAGATAAGAATGCATGAAATGATAACTAAAGTAATAACTTATGAGAAATATACATTATACATTTGTTTGATATTCACATAAAACAGTATTAATGACCCCCAAAAAACCAAATAATTGTAAAATCAAAAATGCAGATGAAATGTTGACTTTAGAATTGTGAAACTGGCACATGTAAATGGATACATATTAAATATGAATTCATTATGGCATATAACAACTAACTAAAAGTGCACACGATACATGCAAACCATAATTAAAGTAACAACATACATTACTAATTTTGAATGTTTTTTTTTTAATTTAAAATATAACTATATTTCTTATTAAGAGAAATTATATTTATATGAACAAATTAACAATGAAAAGAAAATATTTGCTTATAAAAATATTGTTGATAAATCATAGAAAAAGATATAAGTAAATCTATTTAAAATGTTTTTAAAACTTAAAGCAAATACATTTTTAATAATGGGTGTTTTAAAAAGACTTATTCAATTATTACAGGTATATTGAAGAAATGTTTACAGAAATAAAATAAAATAGTCGCAAAAAGATGAAATTTGAGGGAGGTTAGAAAAGCTGCAACTCCTCAAGTAGCATCACGATGATGTGAGAAATTACTCTAGAAAGTCACTCAAGGTGTTAAATTTGAAAAGGATGAAGTTTTCATCATTTCTGATGAAATGAATTTTCGTCATAAACTGTTTAAAATTCATTTTTAAAAAAAATGAACAAACTTTGAGCATTGAGGTCTTTGAGCAGAATAGAAGGAATGACACGGTGTGTTTCCTTAATGCTTGGATGTAGAGTAGAGGATATAAACAACTACTTTTGTTGTCTGTACACCCCCCCCCCCCCCTCCTCCACCGCTCGACCGTGGATAATTCGTTAACCCTCATAATCCCAAAAGCCTTCAAAATATTTATTTTCATGGATTCAGAATCAAGGATCTAATTTTAGACACCTGTTATTAGTCCCAGACTTTCATCATATCATAGTACTCGTATACAAATATAGTTGTCATCAAAGAAAACCAAAGTTTTTCAAAACAAAAACGTACAATTCAATTCATAATTAAATTAACCGGTTACTCAAACAAATATAATAAACTCTCAACCCCTTTAAAAAACTAGTATTGAATAATTTGAAATAAATTTATTTTTAATTTGGAAATATTAGAGTTGGAAATCGGTTTAAAGACGGTATTACACGCATAAAACATAAAAACAATTACGACCTTAAAAACTCATTTGGTATGAAAATACAGATTTTTTTTGTTAGCTTTTTTATTATTTTAATATTTTTCTATTTTTATTCCTCCACAATGTCACCCTCTGACACACGCCAGACGCCTCTCCCTTGCTACGCCATTGAACATAATTACATGACATTTACCTCCAGGATATAACAAAAGATTATGTGTTGTGCCTTGGTTTACTCGTGACATTGGTAAAATAACAGTATAGCTACAGCAAACATTAAATCGTTTTCAGCTGTATGTAACTTTAAATACTGCATGTTCAAGTCATTTAGGACATTAAAATATTAGTGAAATTATGCTCCTGAAATGCTATAATTTACTAATAAAAATACTTTCTTTCATTTCAGTAAACATTCAACAGTAACAAAATTGTATCAGCCTTTTTAAAACGCCCAGTATTATCTTCAAAAAAAAAGCAGGAATGGAATTATAGAAATCATTTTTCTAAGTACACAACACCAATTCTATTTTTCTATTGTTCAAAAACAAAAAATCCAAAGTATAAACATGATAAAATTAAAAAAATAGACAAAATTATTAAGTTTTTATAAATATATTTATACAAGGGAAAGATAAATTTTATATAAAATTTTGGTCTGTTTTATTATTCTTCACAAACCTTCTTTAAGGAAAGAATGTCCAAAATATTATGCTATAAGAATGATACTAATTTCAAATGATATCTAAATGGAATTGGTCACATTTTTATTATGAATAAGTATTTCTTTTGTTAATTTTATTATACATATTAATGAATTTTAACAGAACTTTCTTCAAACAAATACCATTAAATATGTGTTGATATTCTGGATGTAGGTGAATACAAAACTTTCATTCCTCATTATTCTTGTTCATTCCTTTAAGTCAATGTTACTTTTAATAAATAATAAAAGTCAATGATTATTCACCTTCAATACCGAATATTGGAATTATAGTCAAGTTGAACAGGTTGAGTACAACATTATTAATATGTTTATATTTCAATGTTAATCAACTGATTCTTAAATCCGAAGTGAGGACATTATTTGATTTCCATTATATTTCCATCATTTCATCCATTCAAAATAATATGTTTCCGAAGTCGGTATATTCCATCAATCATCCATCATCAATTTTAATATTACAGCAAATAATTATAAATAAAACTATGATCTTTAAACCAAATTAACTAGTTTTCCTCAATTATTATGTGACACTATAGAGGACCAGTTATTTCGGCCGAAATAACTGTGTGTATTTCTATCTGTGTGCTATCTTCTTTTCAATTGGTATATATATATATAATTATATGTCAAAGTCCAAACCACAGTAAAAATAGAAAAAAAGACTAAGATCTTTCCACCCTAACAAGTGGTATTCGTCAACTGACTCTTTTCAGATTTTAATTTTTAATTTTAGAGACCGCCTGTTACGGTTGAAAGATCTTAGTATTTTCTCTATTTGTTAGTGTGGTTTGGACGTTGATTTTTATTTTACGTATTCATTGTGAAATTTTTATATATATATATATAAAACTAGATTTACAGAATGAACACACATATAAGAAATCACATAAACTCTCTACTATATTTCGATCGCCTCGTCAGAAGGAAGATGGATGTGAGTCGCTCCGCGGACAGGTGACCAGTCACATCTATCTTCCTGATGACGAAGCAATCGAAATATAGTAGTAAGTTTCTGTGATTTTTGCTAGTGTATTCATTCTTCTGTGAATCTAGTTTATTTAGTTCGTAGAATCGTTTCATTTAATTGGTTAATTATTTATATTCCTACAACCTCAACTTCAATGAATTTTTTAAGAGTCCAAGTTTTGATGCAAGTCCCTCTTCACAATGGACAAGTTACTCTAAAAGCTCCTTGAGGAAGCTCAATTCCTTTCCAAGGTGCGCGCTCTTAAACCGGATTTACTTTAAGCCGTTAGTTTTTTTGTTCTCTATTCCATGTTTATGCATTCTATGATATATATGGTATAAGTTACAAAACGAAAACCAAAATTACCATAGCGAATAAAACTCTAGGGCTATTCGATGTCCATCAACATTATTTTTTAATTTCATTTCTGTTATATGAGAATTGAACGTCCAAAACAATTTTTTCATAATAAATAATTCTAAAAAATAAAATTAAAATACATTTTTAAAGAATGAAATAAAATAGGGTAACTATGTTTTTTTTTTAAATAATATACGATTACACATAAGTTAAAACTAAAACTGCTTAAAAACTTTCTAGTGAAAATATGAAATAAATAATATCAACACTGTCTACACTAAACTGTAGAGCAGCCCTCAAACATCTCAGTTTGGAAAAGGTGCTTAAACTTCAATACGTAACATAAGACATATATAATGAAAATATTATTTTGAAAATAGTTCATTTCTTTTTTTTTTCTATCAGGAAAAAGATAAATGTCAGGTATTCTAACACATTAACGATTTCTTTTCTTTATTTTAAAGGAATATAATTTAAAGATTCTATGAAAATTTGGATGTGATAAGACTCTTTTTCGTTATGCCTTCGGTTTACAATCTCATACAATACATAGTATTTTCAAGCCATGAAAATGTTAATAGTACGTAGAGCTATATTAGGTTGCAAGGAAAAACAATATTTAATGACAGAAAAGCATTGATTAGAGAAATTTTAAGAATAAGGAAAAATTTGTTGATAACAGTACTTAAATAATGCAATACACTATCTGATAAGAGACTTAATTTTTGCGCACCAGAACTTTGGAAGCAAGAGAACAATTCAATGGTGTGAACATATTGTTCAAATCAGACCAAGCACAATAACCTTCGAGGAGTTTTGAAAAATGTATGATAACAAAGATGCGATATTAACCGTAATAATTAGAGACAAGAGGTTGTGAATAGTCTGGCAGAATCTTTTGAAAGAATATGGAAATATTTGGATTTCATACCAAATGATTTCAACACCCAATCGAATAGCTAATGAAGACATCAATACATTGAAAGGGCCTAGGAATTTGGAAACTGTTGCTCCGTAAAATATCAGAAACTTATAACAATATTCAAAATATCTTACAAGAATTAACACAAGCATGAAAAAAAACATGGGGGAAATTAAAGAGAAGAACAAGAAGAAAAGATTCCTAAAGAGATTGACTTCAATAAACATTTAAGAGCTGTTCAGAACTATCAAAGACCAAAAGAACTCAACAGAAATTGATAAGAACCACACAAATATTAATTTCCACTATGAGTTATAACGAAAGAAGTGTGATTGCTTCTCGAGGGCTGGATAAAACAGTATATTATTACTGAAAATACAGTTATGGGAAGATATTTTCATTAAAAATTAAATCTGAATTATATTGTTTGTATTATGCACAAAGAGCTAACCTGTTTCTGTGAAGGTTATGCACAGAAAAATTGTTTCTCTGCAAACCAAAATTTTAAACATTTTTCAAAAAATTTTGAAAAAATATCCTGGAAAGGTTTCAGGCTTGGACAGGATATTTTTTTATAGCTACAATTAATAAAAGTTGTTCTGAGGTAAAATGGATAAACAAACAAAAGTCTCCACACAAATGACGGGTGCCTCCTCATTTGTGTGGAGATTTTTGTTTGTTTATCCATTTTACCTCAGAATGAGTAAATACCACACAATTACGGATTGTACAACTAATGATTTGAATAAAAGTTGTGTTTCATAACGAGTCAAATTATTAAATTGCTTATACTTTTTAAAGTATTAATCAGACATCATTTTGAGTTGAATTTTACTTTATATTGTTTTCAGAATAAACAAATCAATTTAAAAGAAAGTAGTATATATCTGTATACTTGCTATGTTTGTTACATTTTTTTGAGGGCCAATCACGCTAACAGACACTACTGGCCTCATTATTGAGTCGTATCTCAAAGGCCAATAAACTAAGAGTAGCCTATATTGTAAAAGTTATTTGACTTAAAATTTTAGCTAAAAAGTATTAATCCAACTACAAATGATATAACTGAATATTAGGATTGGTAGTTTTATCTAATACACAATCTACTTTAACCAAGTCATGTTTTAAGTATACGATGACAACAGATCTGTTATCTTAAAGACAGTTAAACTTAAAAAAGATAACCTCTGGAGAGCGAACACGACAGAAGTAAACAATAAAAATGTGTAGTGTTTAAAACCTACACCATTTATTACCAACATTATTTTTAATGTACTATAGGGTTACTTCTACTCAGCTAACAGTCATACTGTCAGCTAATAAAGCTAACAGTCATACTGTCAGATAATAAAGCTAAGTCATACTGTCAGCTAATAATCAGCAGTCTGTTTTCCTTATTTTGAAGATACTAGTTATAACTGTGGCATTTCATTTACAATATATATTCATTAATAATAGGTTTATATCTGCTATTGTCATATTTCATTTCACAGAAATTTTATATTCACTATTATTATTTAATACCAAATATTGGTATATTTTTAGAAACCAATTGATTATGACTGAAATATAAAGCATTGATTTTATGAAAAGAAAAACCCATAAGAGTATCTAAATCTTATCAATAACTCAAAAATAAAATTACATTTATTTATGAAAAAATAACTTATAGAATAACAATTACGAAATGTCCATTTTCAAAATGCTTACTTATACAATTCTTATTAGATAAAATTCTATAGTAATACAAATTTACTTATTTAGTAGAGTTTTTATTATGCGAAAAATGAACACTTAAATTTCATTTTGAGCAAACTGGAATATATTTTTAATAATTACGAATTCATTCAATAAATTACATTCGTAACTATGTATCTTGGAAGCACAATATTAAAATGAAGGTATTTAGCAATTAGGGTTTTAATTTAGACGAAGTACATAATTTAGAAAGAATCACAATAAACACGTGATGCAATCAATGAAGTTTAAACAACAATGAAAAAAGAAAATGTGTAATATAAATAAATGCTCCGAGACCTTTCACTTTATGTCATCAGAGAGGAAAGTAAAACAAAGACGGTAACATTAAAGTTATTCAGAAGAAGGTAACGTTACTGTTACAGTCTTTGTTTTTACTTTCTTTACTCTCTGATGACATAAAGTGAAAGGCCTCAGAGCGTTTATTTCTATTATTTTCCTTTTTACTTTGTGGTTTAAACTTAATTTCATATACATATCAATTTTTAAACCACGGGAAGAAATCAGAAAAACGACTAAGATCTTTCAACTACAACAAGCAGTCATCTTCAGAATCAAACTGATACTGAGATCACTTGTTTTGGTTGAAAAGTTTTAGTCATTTTACTGATTTCTTACTGATTTAATCAATGATTTTTATTTCAAGTGTTTATCGTTAAATCTTTATTTATATAGTAAATTAAATTGCATGAAAATGTTTGAATGGATTCAGTGGAGATGCCATATTTGAATTGGAGTGGACTTTAATGCAAATACAGAATAAAAAACATAAAAAACAGTTCAAGAAATATATCATTTAATTATTCATTTCATGGAATTTTTTCATATCTAATACTTCATATAAAATCTAACTTGTTTCTTTTGTTTAATTAAGTAAATGGTTTAACAGTTGACTGTTATACATAAATTAGTAAGAATTTTTATTTTAAAATTGGAATACTATTATATCAATTCACCTTAATTATTGATCCTCAACCTGATGTATATGGACAGTCCTTTAAGTGTATAAAAAAAGATAAAATTGCGAAGATATGGGCATTTACAAAATTATTCAAACAAAGAAAAAAATTGATAATTTCCTTTTGTTTTTTTAAATTAATTACCTATTCATTATAACTGATTTCAACTTACAGTATAAATTAAAGTTTTTAAAGATGTTTTTCCTCGTCTTAATAACATTCAAGGTTATTACAAGTAATTATTCATTGAAAACTTAATTGATAAATATTGCAAAAAAGAAAACAGTGTACTTATGGAAATAGAGTACAGGAGTCAAACAAGTCGGGGAACTGGTGACCTGAACTGTACAAAGCTCATGCTGACGAAAGGCAATTTGAGTAGGGAATTTTTTTTCCCTACATTTTTAAAAGTATATTTTATGGTTGGTGTTGTTTTCAATAAACATTTCAATCTCTATTCAGTCGAAATAGCATTTTATTTTACCAAATAATTTTATTAAACATTCAAAAGGAATGAAAAGGTTGTTTAAAAAGACAAGTAAATTCTACAATTTTAAACGACAAAACTGAAGTATTAGAGGAAATCAAATAATTAATCAGCCCTTAAAATAGAGCAATTATAATAAATATTTGGAACTGGACTTTTCTATATAAAATATTTTCTAATGCAGAACTATATTATAATTTCATTTCTAAATATCCAAATTAAGAAATATCTATTGTCATACTGGTGTTTTCAAGTCAATTATATGTTAAAACAACTTCAATCAAACTTTAACACACACTTTAAAGCCAGTTTATAGAAAAGTTAAAGGAAGTTTACGGGAGTTGTAATAAAATGCAATTGTGACATCAAAAACAAAAAAAAAATACTATAAAAATTAATTAGTTATTGATCTAAATATAAATATCTTCATTTAGTTCACACTTCTGTTCAGCAGTCAATACCACGGTATTGATTAAGCTCGTAAATAAGCAATACAGCTTTGACATAACTTCGTTTTTAAAGTTTTCTTTTTAGATCCATTTCAATTTTCAAACTACAATTTTGATGTGAAGATTTTGTCTACCAACCGACGATCCATATTAACTAAAATGAATGTTAATTAAACAATATTTAAGTAAAATTGAACACAAAAACGAAATTAATGTTTATATACTACATACTAACAATGATTTATGTTCTGTCAAAATTTCTTCTAAGATAGCATTAAAAAAATTCACTTAGTAAAATAACTAACACTACTTCGCTTCCAAACTATGATAACTCAGTAGCCCTAGTGCATTCCTAATCATAACATTTCCCTACTTTGACATTACTACAGGGTAAGGCAAAACACACATTCTCGGCCCCTTTAACATGGATATCGGATTAAAATTAAGCAATTTTTACTATTTAAATATGGGAATGATAATGACATTGTATATGTCATGTGAGTCCGTAAAACTGTATCTTGATAAGCTCCGTGAATTTAAAGTTGACGATATTGTTCAAAGCCTAGTATCACGAAATCCCACTGCAAAAGTATTGTTATCACCACATAATATGCGAATAGTATTTTAGATTTGTCAGATACAACCTATCATATATATATATATATATATATATATATGAGTCTCTCCGTCAATTCAATTCTTCTCCAGAGGACGGTCGAAATATTGAAAAGTGAGTCTTACTGTTACGTTTCTTTCTATATGTGACAGTTTATTCTAAGTATATATATATAATGCTTGTATATACCTACAAGCATTTTTCGACCATCTGATACATACATACTAAGTGAATAGTTGTCCCGGAATGGGGTTAGTTTCTCCAATTTCAAACAAAAACTTTCACGGTTGAACTTTCGATCTCTACTCAAAATCTTTTTCACAAGTCTACAAAAGAGAGGAAAAACAAAACATAATCCTACATAAAATCAGCACAGAAACTGAATCAAAAGAATTACATCATGTATTAATTCTGTATTCTCAATGTGTAATCCTGTATTTTAAGAAATAAATATTAAATTAAACAAATTTTGTATTTATTTTTAAAGTACCGGATTAAACATTGTTTATACAAAATTGCACATGATGTAATTCTTTTGATTCAGTTTGTATGTTGATTTTATGTATGATAATGTTATATTTTCCCCTCTCTTTTGCCTTCTGTAAATTTTTTTTTGAATAAAGATCCAAACGTCGGCATTTAAAGTTCAATTTAAAATTAGAGAAACTGACGGCATCTCGATACATCTGCATATTCCCTTTATATATATATAAATATATATGTATGTATGTGTGTGTGTGTGTGTGTGTGAATTAGACAAATGAAATACGGTTTAGCAGGACCGACGGCAATAACAATCAAAGTAACACAGACAAAGAGCATTACAATCTAAACTCCCTTTGCTTCTCAACATTATGATCATTGCAAAAGTCGTTAATAGATGCAAAAGTGATAAGTCTAAACAGAGAAGTCAAAAGTTACAAGTGGATAACAAGTTAGTTGACTGTAGTCTTTTTCATCAAAAGAATACTTACTGAATAACAATCTGCGATCGTTGAAATATTGAAGTAAAGTGATTTTAAAATTACCAATATCACGGTGAGTTTAATCCGTGATGTTCTGTATATATATACGTTTCGACATATATTTATGTCATCTTCAGGGCCACAACACATTTTTTTTACAATTAGCACATTACTACTACAATTTTAGTTAAACGTTTACATTTTAATTTTTTTACATGAGAGTAATAGAGAGTTAGTGATTGATAAATCTGGTATAGCAACTATGGATTTTAACATTGATATACGGATATTTTTTTTAAAGCAATGAAAAAATCCACATATATCAATGTTGAAATCCATAGTTCTAATGCCAGATTTATGAATCACTACCTCTCTATTACTCTCATGTAAAAAATAACCAAAATTGTAGTAGTAATGGGCGGAATATAAAAAAGTGTTGAACCCCTGAAGATGACATACATATATGTCGAAACGTCGGCGAGGGAAGCAGTTTCAATCATAGGACCTTATATAATCAAAGAAATTATATAATATGTATAATAAATATATAATTACAAATGGCAAACAGGTCGAAAACGGAAAACAGAATTCAAAAATGAAATAATGAGACATACACAAAAACACTAAGCAGGCAAACTTGCAGTCTCTAATCATAGACTCGAATTAGAGACTGTAAGCGTGCATATGTATTGTATACATCTCTTTAGTTTATATACTATCAAATAAAAGAGAAAACAACGACCGAAACTTACCTCTATATTTCAGAAGAAGTGATCCGTTTAAGTGGCAAGCTATAACCAGTTTGAGTTATTTGCCATTCAATCAGACCACCTTTTCGCCTGATGGAGACAAATGTTGAAATATAGAAGTGAGTTTTTTCGATGTATTTTTCTGTTCCAAACTTCTGATATGGGAAATTAGTCAATAAAGCAAAAGTTGGACACCTCTTTAAGGTAGAGATTTGTTAAAAATAGGCATGTAAATTGTGAGGCACAGATCTCATCGCAGCACGACTAAAAATATTTAGACCAAACTTTTATTGTACTAATTTGTTGATCCTATTTAGTTGCAAAGGTAACAAATGTAATTTAAAACAAACAACAAACTCCTAAGTGTTACTCTTGTTTGGAATAACTCTAATCTAATAACTGATAAGCATTCGTGTTAACTATTTAAAAGTTAGTTTAATTAATTAAACCCAAAAATTTGTTTATCAGCAAAAAAAGTCACTCGCTTTTATTATGAAAAAAAATAAGCATTCTTCTTGGTGATAACGTGGGCTTAATAGCAGATGGAAAATACAAACAAAAATTAAAACATTTCAACTGCACGATAACAAAGTAATGATTTTTAACAAGGCCTTGTTTTCTGAGTTCACATATTATTCTGTTGAAAGATTATACGAAAATCAATATTTATTCGTACTGCTATTCTCTCAGAAGTTTAAATAGCCAAGTTTTATTTCGTGTTTCAATAATAGATAATGTTTATATCAGCAATTTAGATAATAAATATGCAAAAATAATAAATATACGTGTTTAAGGGAAAAACTTTTTCTAAAAACATTTAAATCCCGATAGGA
This sequence comes from Hermatobates lingyangjiaoensis, assembly GCA_026182355.1. Taxonomy (NCBI): domain Eukaryota; kingdom Metazoa; phylum Arthropoda; class Insecta; order Hemiptera; family Hermatobatidae; genus Hermatobates; species Hermatobates lingyangjiaoensis. The sequence continues at coordinate 374,228 of JAPFBL010000333.1, forward strand.
GAAGATGTATAATATTCCCATAAAAGTAACCTAAACATAGCCCATTGTGGACTAAGCATTGCAGAATGTTGACTTAAATAAATATTTTGGCACTTTATACAGTAATATATATATATATGTATATAATTTTCTGAACAATACATTACCATTGATTTCAATTTAAAATGATATGCCATAAAACATCAAGTAGTTTAAGAATAGTTCAGACAAAAACTGTTAATATTCATTAAATGCTCTCCTAAGAGTCAAGTCTGTGGTGATGTTCATCCAGTCAAACTGATATGATTCTATTAAAAATTTAAATAAAGAAACCAAAATTTGATTTTGGCGTAAAAAAAAATTGCACGAGTTATTGAAATATGTTTTGGACAATATGAATTGACTACATTGGAAACAGACACATTAAAGAAAGTAAAGTTACATTAACTATTCATTTAGGCAAAAACAATCATAACTGTTACCAATGATTACTGATTATTATATAATCAGCCTTACATGATAGTGATTTTAAAAATCGAAATATATTTTGATTTGCAATAACTGATTTTAGTTGCATCTACATAGCTAGAACTTATATATCCGAGAAAAACACTGCTAACAAAACATTTATATTTCCATATCCGTCATAATATCATTAGTTTCAAGCTGAAATCGTGAGCACAATCTTTGTGCAGATGTTTTCTTCCTGGTGACGACAGCAAACGAAATATAGAAGCTAGTTAGTGATTTCTTTCCTGATACTTAATTCAAGTTTGTATTTCAAAAATAAAATCAAAGCTTTGATGCAAATAATTATACTCGTCAAAAATAATTGAGTGATCTTTAAATTGAAATGGTTAGGCAAGAAAAATAAAATTTTTCTCAAAAAGAGAAAAAAATAATATTTTCAGAAGATTCAAATAAATTAGTTTTCTGCATAACTTTTTTCAGAAATATTAAGACTGAATTGACTTGATAACACTGAAAATCGTGAAACCTAAAGATAAATTCTTAAATTAAGTAAATTTGTAAAACTCGTTAATCTATATTGACTGGAGTTAATAATAAGATTAGGCTAATAGACAAATAGCGCCAGTTTTTCTTTCCTTGCAGTTATTATTTAAATAGAATAAAACAAAAAAAAACCTATATATATTGACAGAGATGAAGAATGGCATATACGTGTAGAGAAGACTGGGGCTAGTGTGAGCAGGGGTCAAGACTCACGAGGCCTCTCACACTTCGACGTGGTGGCTCTTGCACAGCCCACTGGTGCCTGGCATCTGAAGACTTTCCTGGTCTTGCTCCAGAGTCTTCAGCATCTCCAGCTGTTTCTTGTGTTCAGCCTAACAACAAAATAATCTTCAGCATCACCAATATATTATAACTGAGCTTAATAAAAGACAATTGACCAATATAACTAACCCCAAGTAATATATACATAAGTATCAATGATCAAACCGCAATAACAAATGCGGTTATTGCATTTGATATAACATATCAAATATAGCATTGATATAACATATCAATCTGCTATTGATGGATAGCTGATTGAAGGTGTAAAGTTCTGCACTGTTGACCTGGTGGTGGTATAAGAAAATGGGAAAGCAAGACTAAGATCTTTCAACCGTAACAAGCGGTCTTCGTCAGAGTCAAAAACCCAACTGAAACACTAGATGCAGAGAACATCTGGTGAGGTGTTGAGAAGAGTGGTATTTTAAAAGGGTGAAAGCGCAGGAAAGGACTAATGTCCAGAAAGGGATGTTTGGGGAAACAAAGGAGTACAGTAAGAAAAAGTAAAAAACTATCCGCTAGCTGTCAACCCTCTTTGAAGAGGCTATTGCCCTCATGACGAAAGTATCAAGTTTGAAGAGACCGTTACTAATGTTTATAATATTAGATCTATTAAATTTAATTAGAGACGATTCAATAATATTTCTTAACAACATTGATTTTTCATAGGAATCAGAATATATATCAGAATAATATTTCATAGAAATATTATTGAATCGCCTCTAATTAAATTTAATAGATCTAATATTATAAACATTAGTAACGGTCTCTTCAAACTTGATACTTTCGTCACGAGGGCAATAGCCTCTTCAAAGAGGGTTGACAGCTAGCGGATAGTTTTTTACTTTTTCTTACTGTACTCCTTTGTTTCCCCAAACATCCCTTTCTGGACATTAGTCCTTTCCTGCGCTTTCACCCTTTTAAAATACCACTCTTCCCTCCCACTCTTCTCAACTCCTCACCAGATGTTTTCTGCATCTAGTGTTCAGTTGGGTTTTTGACTCTGACGAAGACCGCTTGTTACGGTTGAAAGATCTTAGTCTTGTTTTCCCATTTCTTATATATATATATATATATATATATATATATTATAGTTCAATATAAACAAAGAAACATAGAGAAATCAAAAGAACACACATACAGTCTCTAATTTTCGGTTTGAACCGTCTTCAGGAGAGATAAGAGGGGGAAACCAAGCGCACTGGTTCAGAGACGGTTGGAGACCCAATGGGTCTCTGAACCAGAGCGCTTGGTTTCCCTCTCTTATCTCTCCTTAACGGTTCAAACCGAAAATTAGAGACTGTAAATGTGTTCTTTTGATTTCTCTATGCTTCTTTGTTTATATTGAACTATATTTGTCCGTTTTGGATCGTATTTCCAACGAAAAAAAGTGTATATATATATATACAAATGAGCATTCTACATTGGTATGACTTCTACAAAGCTCAATGAGCGTTTGAACGGCCATAGAGCTTCGGTCGGTCAGCGCAAACAGCTTCCTGTAGCTATCCATGCCAACAGTCATAACCTTTCCTTTAATGACTGCTTTACTGTTCAAATAATTAAGCTAGTGACCACTGATGACCGCAGTTTGACTTAAGAGCGTCTGAGGAGGCCCACATATGGTTATTGGGGGCCCGATCAGATCCCGGTTTAAATCAGAAGCGTTAACTTTTATATGTTTTTCCTTTTATTTTTAACTTATATATTCATAATCTTTTTTTTTCTATATATATTTTTTTTATTTTATTTATCTTTTATTATTTCCTTTTTTATAATTTTTAATTTATATTTTAATTTTATAATTTTATCTATTGTTTTTACTTTACTTTCTCCGTTCTCCGATGTTTAGTGCCTAGCTCCTTTTTTACGCTAGTGCTGCTCTCATCGGTTGACTCTTTATTGCTTCATTCGCGCTCCGTTCTTCCACGTGGGGAGATCTCTCTCACTTCGTCCTCTCTTCCAGTCTACTCTCCTGATGACGAACAACAGTTCGAAATATTGAATTCTGTAAGTGTTCTTTTTAGTCTCTTTTCTGTGTCGTGCTTTGTGTAATTTAAAGTTATATATATATAAGTAAATATAATATACACGTTTCACAGTAAACCACAGATACAGAACAAAGAAACGAACACACTTAGTGTCTCTAATTTTCGGTTGAACCGTCATCAGGCGAGTTGAGATAGGGACACCAAGCGCACTTGCAAAGCGATTGGTGTCCCTATCTCAATTCTCCTGAGGACGGTTCAACCGAAAATTAGAGACAATAAGTGTTGTGTTCGTTTCTTTGTTGTGTGTCGATGGTTTACTGTGAAACGCTTGTTGTCCTTTTGGATAGTTTAAATATTTAAAGTATTTATATATTTATATATATATATAACAATTAAATGAACGATTCCACGAAGTAAATAAACTAAATTCACAAACAGAACACACATAAAAGAAATCACAGAAGCTCACTACTATATTTTGATTGTGTCGTCGTCAAGAAGATGGATGTGAGTCGCTCTGAAGACAGGTGACGACTCACAACACCTGCCTTCGGAGAGACTCACATCTATTCGATGACGATGCTGTCAAAATACACATAGTATTGAGTTCCTGTAATTTTTTTTATGTGTGTCCTTTTTTGAATCTACTTTATATACATATGTATTGGTATAAATAGGTAGCTGATCTTTTAAGAAAAATCATTAAAATGAACCGCAGTCTCGGCATTCATGATCTTTAGACCGAGAGATTCGATTCTACGAACTAATTTCCGGAGCTTCTTGATATTCAAGGAAATGACTGAAAGAAAACAACAGATAAGGAACCATGTTGCATTTTACTACTTACTTGATGATGACTTTCCCAAAAAAAAAAAAAGAACTTTATTATGCAAAGTTCTTTTCATAGACTGGTATAGTATCACTGTTTGGAATAATTTAAGTCTGTGAGCAAACATTTTCAAAAATGAAGCATGTAAAGTCAACACATCGAACGCGATTGACTGATGAATATTTTGAAGCAAATCTCTTAATTAGATGCAGCAATTCCAATCAAAACATTGTTTTGATATCTTTATACTGAAAGACTCACAAATTATTTTACAAATCACACAAATTTCTTTCACCGCTTAGTTTGTAAGTTTCGGATATGTGCACACTCTGTCTCATGTAACTATCTTTTCGCTAAAGTCGCTTGTTTCTTGTGCATTGTGTGACATTCATTCATGATTAAGATGCAGAGCTAAATTAATTTTTTGTTTTTTTATCCAGAACTTTCTTTCTGGTTTGCAAGTATTGAATAGAATGATTATGCGGCCCGCGCTCGTCATTCTTTCAATTATCCAACCCGCAGTGAAAATAGTTTGGTGTCCTCTCGTCTAACACATCAATCACAAATTTCAAACTTTTTGATATACTGTGGCAATTTTTAAACCAGTATTTTCTCACTTGCCTTAGGTGTATTCTGATTCACATAGTTAATGGTAATCATCATAATGAAAACATACAATTCGACTCCCTTCCTATATCAGACTTAGAGAAAAAGTATTTTGCTAATAATATACAGTGGGCTTTCGACTTTGCCACAAAAAACCGTGTTTTAAAGTATTTATTTATTAATAACTATACATAAAAAAGTTAAAGAGGCATGTTAAAGTGCTTTCAGGTTTTTTTGTATAAATTAGTTAAGAGTTAGTTGAATAATACCCTTTTTTCTTTTCTTGATAAAGATTCCTATAACACGCAGTGTTTTTCTCAATTGCCTTACATACATGAGATTGAGAATACGTTCTCCACAAAAGATTAAAAAGTTTCATTTTTTAAAATGTGCCAAATAGCAACTTGTGTGAAAGTCGAGGGCCGCCCGTATAGAAGATTTGTAGCTAAAAGAAACACTTGCATGATTTCATTACCCTTAAGTGGTAGACAGTATTCCTGTAGAGACTACCATGGTCATTAGGAACAGCAGCCAAGTCTTCTTCTATAGCTGATATCTGACTGCTCTGTTGAGCCATGTTATCTTCTAATTGAAGTCGCATGCGATCTTGTAATTCTAGTCGTTCTTCTAGTTCCATCCCTGACCACAGTCTGTCCTCCTGTCCAACAGATACATTTTTCGATTTATCACTAAGCGATATATTTCATGAGTATCAAAAACATCACTACACCTAAAAGCACATTAAATTTTTCTGTGGGATCAGATTTCGTGTACTTGCCGTTAGTACTGAACATTCAATGTTAAAATCCCGGTTATAACTTTATTATTAATAACCAGTTAAAATTCCCGGTTATTTTTTTATGCAACACTTATAAAATCTTGGGTTTTTGAAATTCAAAAAAAGTACTTGTTCTCATATACATTTACAAGAAAGGACTATACAGTAAAGTAACAAAACTAATAGGAAATAAAACTGTCAGGTCTGAGAAACCTATTGGAAACCTACTCCAATAACCTCTAGAATAAATTACAAATATGACTGATATACTTGGGGAATAAGTCGGGGTTCAATACCCACTCAGGCCCTCGCGAGGCATACATTAAATTATATACAATCTGGCCATCTTCCTATCCATGCAATATTAAATATTTAATATCAAGCTCAGGTTCACCCAGTTCATGACTGAATATTGAAAATTCCGTAAATATCTGTATAAAATGAATGTAATCATGTCTTGTTTTCTTGACCACAATTACCAATAAACACTTTTTCTTCTTCTTCGAATTTGGTCAGGGTTAATATATGGAATCACTTTTTCGCCAACGTTTCGTTTTTATTTTAAGACATACTCAGGGCTAAACTAACAAAAAAAGATTAGTATGAATGTAAAGTAGATATGACAAATGTCCATTGTTTTGTGTTAGTTTATAGCCTTGAGGATTTCTTAAAATAAAGACGAAACGTTGGTAAAAAAAGGTGATTCCATATATTAACCCTGACCAAATTCCAAGAAGAAGAGAAAGTGTTTAAAATGAATATAGTTACCTCCCCGAGATGCCCCTGTCGACAAGATAATCTGGATAGTGACTATTTAATATAACTGCCCTAATGTAAAAAGAAGCAGACACCAGCTCATTCAACGATTAACTAGAATCGGCAAAGTATGGCCACCAACAAAACAGCAGCTGTTACCAAATGACATTTGTGGAATTTTCATTAAGTTTATAAATCAAATTAAAAATATTTAAACACTGTACTGAATTAGTATTACAGTAATTATAGTGTTATGCTATATTTTGGAAAAATTAGTGTAATCTAACTGATTATGTATTAATTATTAGTTATATTCCTAAATTATTTTGTTATTGTATTTATATATAAATTGACGTAAATACTTATCCGATAGCCATTGTATATATTTAACTCCATTGTATATAATAAAAAGAGTAAATGTTGGGGGGAAAATTCAAGTTGCTTTTCACTAGCATTTCTCATCAATAAAACAACTAGTCTTTGGAGAAAAATCAGAACGAAATTCAAAATTTTGTTAATGTATGACGATGTTCCAGAAGATGACATGACTGTAATCGAATAAATTTAAATTTCTGTATAACAATAAATATTAAACAAAAATATGTAAATCTACTTAATATACTTGAAGACCTCCCCCGAGAATAAGTCCTAGCACAGATTTTTATCTAAAAATAAATAAGATAGTGTCTTATTTTCGGAGAAAGACGGTAATAATGAGGGCTTTTTTCAAGAATATGGATACTTACATCAATAACAGGTACTTGTAGTGAGACATCGAACGTGTCTGAAACAGTAATAAGGAATTATGGAACAATTAATAACAACAAACAATTAGTATAACTGAATTAACAATAATATCGTGTAACTGAGCATTAATTATTATTATAAATCGATACTGAAAATTTTAATGATTTACGCACCGCGGGAAGTCTTTTCCTATTGTGTGTGTCCTTCGTGTATCTAAAGGTATCAGCCACAGAGTTGTATGACCCCAGGTTTCTGCGTCTCGTAGACAAAGTTTATATTCTTCTTATGTTCTCAGTAGCAGTTTATGTAGATGGTAATTAAAGAAGCATTGTCTAATCAGATATCCACCTAAGATTTCTTTGATCCTTTATATACGTTAATTTTTGGAAAACATATAAACTCTACCATTTAGCAAGCAAAATATTCAAGATAACTTTGTATCAAACTTAAAAATTTAAAATACACCCTAATTTATTTCCAATAGATCAAACTGGAAGATTGTATTCATTCCTCCCAGAATTCATAAGTGTTACAGTTATATTCTTTAACAGTGGTGTGGTTTTATTGATAATTAGAAGAGTTAGTATACTAGATCACTAGGACCATTCTTTCAAAATTAGACACCTCATATCCTATGCGGACATAGGATAGGAGCAATTATTGTAGGTAACAACTTTCGTGTATAATCAAAGTGTGGTTTTAGAAACTTTTTATTTCTGAAACCACTTTTAGAACATAACTTTTTAGTTCGGCGTGTCACACATCACAAAAGGAAAGAATAAAAAATAAAAATAGAAATATTTATAATTTTTAATGCTATTTAATTTACAAAAACCAAAATTATAAAACCAATTATTTACATTTACACTTGTCTTACATATTTCATTGACATTCAATACAGAAAATCATATAATATATATATATATATATATATTATAAACAAAGAAACATAGAGAAATCAGAAGAACACACTTACAGTCTCTAATTTTCGGTTTGAACCGTCTTCAGGAGAGATAAGAGAGGGAAACCAAGCGCACTGGATCAGAGACGGTTGGAGACCAACAGTGTTGCCGCATGCGCGCCCGTTCACAGAAAATAAGGTAGACAGGAATCAATTTATAATTAATTTATAATTTATAAAATAAAATAATGGAATATGAAAACAATAAATATATAAAAAAGAAAAAATTGAAAAAATAAGGGAAATTGATACATAAATAGCTTAGTCAGCACTTTCTTCCATGTATCAATTTCCCTTATTTTTTCAACCCCCTCCTTCCCATATATTTATTGTTTTCATATTCCATTATTTCATCTCATAAATCATAAATTAATTATAAATTGATTCCTGTCCACCCCACCCTCTGTGAACGGGCGCGCATGCGGCAACACTGCCGGCCCCCAACCGTCCCCGACCCAGCGCGCCCGGCCTCCCTCTCCCATCTCTCCCGAAGACGGCCCAAACCGAAAATATTGTGGTTTGATCATTGTTTGTTATTTCACGTGTTTTTGTGAAGTCATGCATATATATATATATATATGGTTCAATGTGGACGGGGAAGCGTGGAGAGATCGGAAGAACACACTTACGGTCTCTGATTTTCGGTTTGGGCCGTCTTCGGGAGAGATGGGAGAGGGAGGCCGGGCGCGCTGGGTCGGGGACGGTTGGGGGCCGGCAGTGTTGCCGCATGCGCGCCCGTTCACAGAGGGTGGGGTGGACAGGAATCAATTTATAATTAATTTATGATTTATGAGATGAAATAATGGAATATGAAAACAATAAATATATGGGAAGGAGGGGGTTGAAAAAATAAGGGAAATTGATACATGGAAGAAAGTGCTGACTAAACTATTTATGTATCAATTTCCCTTATTTTTTCAATTTTTTCTTTTTTATATATTTATTGTTTTCATATTCCATTATTTTATTTTATAAATTATAAATTAATTATAAATTGATTCCTGTCTACCTTATTTTCTGTGAACGGGCGCGCATGCGGCAACACTGTTGGTCTCCAACCGTCTCTGATCCAGTGCGCTTGGTTTCCCTCTCTTATCTCTCCTGAAGACGGTTCAAACCGAAAATTAGAGACAGTAAGTGTGTTCTTCTGATTTCTCTATGTTTCTTTGTTTATATTGAACTATATTTGTCCGTTTTGGATCGTATTTCCAACGAAAAAAAGTGTATATATATATATATATATATATCACTGATAAAACGAAATACGATCCAAACTGGACACAATACGAGTTCGAGATTAACAAAGAGCAACACACAAAATAGGGAAACACACTTACAGACTCAAATTTTCGGGTAATCCGTCTTCAGGAGAAAAGAGAATGGGAGACCAAGCACGTTGTGCCAAATTCTCCCATTCTCTTTTCTCCTGAAGACGGATTACCCGAAAATTTGAGTCTGTAAGTGTGTTTCCCTATTTTGTGTGTTGCTCTTTGTTAATCTCGAACTCGTATATATATATATATATATATATGATTCGTTACGATGGTCAAACTGGGCAGCGGGTAACTGGAGTTTTCTAAGAACCGCACTCACAGTATATATATATATATATATATATATATATATAAGAGGAATGAGTGACCTTTTTAGTGCTGAAGTTTGTCAGCTATATCTTCTATTTCGGGTTTATACTTGGTACATTTGAAGACCAAGCAAACTCCACTGATTTCATCTTTAACCGATTCCGATTGTTGTTTTAATATTATTTAAAGATGAGAACAATGACTTACAAAAATATATAGATGAAAAAATTGTTAGAAAAGCCATTGTATAATCTTTCAAGTTGGTGTAAGTATCAGATAATCCGTTTCAAATATTCAAAATTTCTTTGAACGTAGTTGTACGTGTCATCATACGTTTAAAGATGCGTGTCACTGAAAATTAGCTTGCATGTCAGCATTGACATTCGTGTCACAGGTATGCCATCACTGTTCTAGAACTACTCCACAAGTTCCGCCAGATATCTAGGTATGTTCCTCAACTTCAAGGACAGTACCCCCATGCTCCTCTCTTGTAATGAAAACGAGGTCTGCGCATAAACTGTTATCATTTGGAATATTTAAAAAATAATTGTAAATATTTTAATACCGCTGAATTCTTGCACGCTAAGCTGAATGTCAGTCGTTTCCAGAGACTCCTGAACTTTGAATATTTCACTAGTTAAAGGAAAATTATGCTGTATTCTTGTTTCTTCAAACTGATCCTCCTAAAACATATGATTATCAAACATTAATATCATTATAAATCTGCAGATAGCCATTTTAGAATCAGTTTTAAGATTAAATAACAATATGGAATTTAATGTTTAAAAGATTGGACATGTTAATTATAAATAAAAGATTCATAGGAACTGTTTAATGAGATACTTGGAAGTAAACTCCATATTATAAGGAACTTTAGACAATTTGTCAAAAGTTTAGACACAAAACCAGATTTTAAGATAAACACAGGAATACAAATCAATTCTAATGTTAGCCAGGAGTAAGGAAAACGTCCATTCCACTTTATTATATATTTAGCTAATTATACAATTTTCAACCTAATTATACAATTTAGTCTTTTACATATACAAAATAAAATAAATATACACTAGACCAGTGCTTTTCAACCTTTTTGCAGGCGCGGATCCGCCGAGGAGCTTATTTTATTTATTCTTGCGGATCCCCTTGTACATAAATATACATGTATATATAAGTATATATAACTTCCTATTGTACCTGTTTTGGTTGAGCGAGCTCGAGGTAAATTTAAACATACAATACAGCTGATACACAAGAAGTAAACAATCAGAGCGTCACGTATTGGCTAAATTAAATGTTTCAATTAAATGACGTAGGTCGTCATCATAACTGAACTGCCCGACTCAAATTTTGGCTCGCAGTTCTTCCCTAACGTTACCGAAAGTTGCTGGTTTTAGATGTGAACGACGAGTTATCTTGATAAGATGCACTAATTACATTGATAGTGTGCTACTGTACTTACGAGTACATTGACGTGTACACATTGATAATACATTAATTGCACATTGTGAATCTGTAGGTCTTGCGGATCCCCTGGGTAAACGTCACGGATCACAGGTTGAAAACCACTGCACTAGACCATCAAGTTTCCGTACTTTTTTTTTCTTCCGAATAAAGTAGAGTAGGCTTGGCTTCTTCAATTTTGCTGTCTTAACCAAACTATACTTTTATTATGCATAATCAATATTATTATTACGTATTTTGATGTATAATAAACATAAACTAACTGTATCCACCTGTGCTACAGTTATTTACCTATGCCTACGCTACTCCAATTTCATTCAAATCTTTTCAAATCGACCTAACAGTATTCAGCCGGTCTAACCTTACTAAATTGTGTTCAGTTAGGCTATATATCCTATGGTGCGTCTTGGCTTGCGGTCAACAGTTAGGCTAGACTTTTTTCCCCCTCATTATAAAGTTTATTATGTATTAATAATAGTGTTTATTTAAATTAAATGTGTAGTGTGCTAAAGTAAATGAAACTCTTTACTTAATGATAGCCAAACCCTTCTAGAAAGTTTTAGTGATTTTATGTATATAGTACGTCTTGGCATGCTGTCAGCCACTTTGCCTACCATACGCACCATTAGGCTACAACTTACCAGTGTTGCCAATATCCGGAACTATCTCGGTCTCTATTAGTATGGAAATTTGAGGGTCGAGTGTATTTAAAAACAAATAACTTACTGAGGGCAACACTGATAGTTAAACTTCTTCCTATAGACTGTAAGACTTCGATCACTCTTATCCCTTATGTATATTCTAATAATTATGATTAGCCATCATGTGCCGAACATTTGTGAAAACATTTTTCTTGACAAAGAAATCAATGATTACTTCTAAAAAGTGAAAAGCTTAGTAATTTTATAACTCCTTTCTTTGTTTTATTCATGTGATTATAAGTTTCTTTTTAGGCCATGTTATTTTATCTTTATGGAATAAAGAGATTATATGGGTCTAGATTATTCCAGTGGTAACGTGCTCACCTCTGGATTGGTAGATCCAGGGTTCAAACTGTGACCCTCGATTTATTTAAGGTGAATGTGAATAAATCTGAGTACGTCTTCCCTCGGAGAGAACATTAAGCCCTCGGTCCCCAGCTTTTACGATGTCATGTACTCGTTAGAGATCACTACTCTGAACACACTTCAGTTGGGCAAAATTTAGAAATACATTTATAATTTATCGCACTAAATTATCAGTTAACCTAAAATGAAATAAGTAAAGGCAGTTTAAGAAATGTATAACGGATATAATACTATAAAAGTGTTGAGGTGACGACGACTAATCTTGCAAAGAGAGACATAATAACCTGTGGAGGGAGTCTGCTGATGACGCAGGGTCGCTTAGCCTGAGCAGGGGGCTCAGCGGGTGCCCGCTTGCTCTCGGAGGCCAGCCGAAGCACTGAAGGACGACTCTGCTGCGTTGAGGCTGCCGCCTTCCTGCGGCTCACCCGAGGCGGAGTCACGCCAGCCAAGCTTGTTTGAACTTCCACCGGCGGTAAAACCTTTCTTACAACCGCCACTCGGGCTAAGTGCTCCGCTACCGGCTGGGCTCGTATTTCGTCTTCAGGAAGGTCTTGCAGCATTTTTTCTATCGCCCCTTCTAATTCTTCAGGGTCTTCAGTACCTTCAGACTCAAGTACCTAAAATACATTTAAACAATAAGATACACGATTTTTTTTTAACAAATAAGACATAAACTGCTTTCCTGGTGTTCGCTGAATAATCTAAACGTAAATTTTCATAATCTTTTTCCATTTAAGAAATCCAATAATATAGCCCTATAAACTTGAATATAACCCTTGATCCGAGTAGATTCTGTAAAAGATTTAGGATTAATTTTAGACACTATCTTTTAACCAACATATTGTTGGTTATTAAACCGTGGCATGAGAATAATCCTTTTTATTACTAAAAACACGTATAACTTTAAAGACCCTCTTACTTTTGTTAGGTTTTAAAAATCTCTCGTACTTCCAATTTTAGAGTACGCCTCACCTGTTTAGAATCCGCATTACAATCGTTATCAACATTACTTCCATCAGTCATTCGAAATCCCTTAAGAAGCTATGCAGTAAGTCTGGTTATCCTACAGATTCATCCTACTATACCTTCTTTTGCTCACAATATAATATTCCTGATGCCACTTCAATTTCCTTAAGAAGCTATGCTGTAAGTCTGGTTATCCTACAGATTCATCCTACTATCCCTTCCTTTGCTCACAATATAATATTCCTGATGCCATTTCAAATCCCTTATGAAGCTATGCTGAAAGTCTGGTTATCCTACAGATTCATCCTACTATCCCTTCCTTTGCTCACAATATAATATCCCTGATGCCATTTCAAATCCCTTATGAAGCTATGCTCTAAGTCTGGTTATCCTACAGATTCATCCTACTATCCCTTCCTTTGCTCACAATATAATATTCATGATCCCATTTCAAATCCCTTAGGAAGCTATGCTGTAAGTCTGGTTATCCTACAGATTCATCCTACTATCCCTTCCTTTGCTCACAATATAATATTCATGATCCCATTTCAAATCCCTTAGGAAGCTATGCTGTAAGTCTGGTTATCCTACAGATTCATCCTACTATCCCTTCCTTTGCTCACAATATAATATCCCTGATGCCATTTCAAATCCCTTAAGAAGCTCTTTCTCTATCTCTCTTCACAGGAATGATACCTATCTCATACCTCTATATATTCACTCTCTCTCTCTCTCATACCCCCTTAGCGCCTGTCATTACGCCTTGAGCGGGAGCAGTTCTCTCTTCCTCTCTCTCTCTCTCTCTCACCCCCACCCCCCTCTACCTCTCTTTACAGAAATGGTTCTCATACCGCTTTCATTTCAGTCGGTCCGCTTTGAGAGATAGCAGGCAGAGCTTGGCCATCCTTTTCCATCAAAGGAGCGTAGTCTCTCTTCATTTGTTCTATCAAACCCTCACCTTCCTCTTTTCTGAAATCGTAATACCAGTTCACTTTAATACAGTTCTTCAAGTAAATAAATGGTCAAAAATGTATTATGCAGATAAAATCCTTATACAGAGGAACAAAAGGTATAATATAACTGTGGAATTAACAGTAATTTCATTTTAGTAATAGTTTGGAACACCTCACATCCAGATTTTCGTAATTCAGTAAATCGTATAATCAGTGTAATTTTAATGCTGAAATTACTTTTTAGCAGTACTTATTTTAGCTAGAATGGTTTAAATTTAAGCTTCTGTTTTTCTTCAGTATGCTTTTTTTTGTATTTTTGTGCATTTGTGTGGCAAAAATATGCCATTATATTCATAAATAGAAATATTATCATAAAAAAACCGACCGCAAATGATAACAAAAAGGTTCATAGTAAACTATAAGTATATGGTAAATAGAAAACCACACTTACAGAATCTAATTTTCGGTTTAACCGTCCTCAAGAGAGAAGAGATAGGGACACCAAAAGCACTTGCGAAGTGAGGGTTGGGGAGACCAGCAGTGTTCACCAATCGTCGCTTCGCAAGTGCGCTTGGTGTCCCTATCTCTTCTCTCTTGATGACGGTTAAACCGAAAATTAGATACTGTAAGTGTTTTTCTAAAAAGTTAGATTATTCTGCTGAAAAAAGTAGACAGCTCTGTTCAAAAGTAAATCAATAATATACTTTCATGAATCTCTATACTCGAAATATACAGTAAAGTTATGGGTGGGTGTGTACATATTGTGTAAATTTAATTTTTTTTTTTCTTAAACACAAGGGTTTTCGAAAATTGTACATATGTTTAATATAATTGCAAGTTACTTACGACACTGGGGAATTGATACAGATAAAGGATTGAACAGAATTAGAATCGCCGATCTCTAGATATCCTTGTGTCCTAATGTACATGAATTTGCCAGTCTTCATAAGGAGTCTATAGCAACTGTTTCCACTGCTGTCTCCATGTAAATACACTAAAACAAAAAAAAAACAAAGAATATTTAGCATATGTATAATTATGCCCCCCCCTTTTTTTTATAAAATAGGGTAAAAACAAAGTTTTAAGAACCTTATTAGATTAAATTAGGGAGTCAGGGAGCCCAGTGGCATTCAGATGGTTGATCTGGGATTCGATACCTACTCTTGTCCTCCATTTATTCAGGTTTAAGGTTAAAAAAAAATTGGAGCCTGTCGTCCCAGGCCTGCACAATGTCATTCAAATCATAACTTTAAAACACTAGGATGTCAAAGAAAGGATAAAGAGATAGCAAAATTAATTACCTAAACAAAAATTCGAATAGATATAGGAAATGAAACAATTTATATGTGATTGCTGAATGGTACAGTACGTATAGTTCACTGTACAGTAACAGTATGCACTAAGACAGTAGATGCACTGGTTTTCAGGGTAAGGAAGAGAAAATAATAACGAAATATTACTTAAATCTGATTATCAAATAACGAGCTGAGAAAATGATACATCATTACTTTAAGATGATTTCACATCATTATACAGTCTAATATTATTACGGAAAATTCATGAAAATTGTTAGTGCCACAGAGGAAAGTAAACAACATATTATTATAAAAGTTCAATTTACCTCGTGTTTCGGTGTTTTAGCATCCACCCAACCGATTCACGAGGTAACACGGACTTTTATAATAATATATTCTTAAGATAGTTTAATATCAACTGACTTATGTCCAGATCAATTCACTACCACTTACCAGTTGTAACCAATGGTTGTCATAACCAATTACCGTCACAAATAGAGCCAGTCGTAACTACTGGCTATTGTAATAAATGGCTGTCATAACCAAGGTTGGTTGTAACTAACAGTAGTAGTAACCAATGGCTATTGATGAGACAGATGTCGTAACCAAAGGCGGACATAATTAATGACGGTAGTATCCAATGACTGTGATAAAAAATAGTGGTTGTAACCAAAGGCGGTCGTAATTGACAGTAGTATCCAATGACTGTGATAAACAATGGTGGTTGTATAACCAAAGGCAGTCGCAATTAATGACTGTAGTATCCAGTGACTGTGATAAACAATGGTGGTTGTATAACCAAAGGCAGTCGCAATTAATGACGGTAGTATCCAGTGACTGTGATAAACAATGGTGGTTGTATAACCAAAGGCAGTCGCAATTAATGACTGTAGTATCCAGTGACTGTGATAAACAATGGTGGTTGTATAACCAAAGGTGGTCGTAATTAATAAAGGTCAAAATGGACGACGACAAGTAAAAACTTAAATGCTTTTGGGTTTTTGAAATAAATTCGTCACTCTGATTAAGCATTAAAATGGTGCTTTTGAAAAACATTGGAATGGAATAGTGACTGCTGTCTTATAACATTGAAACAGTGATAGTTAGTCTTATAATGATTAGAAAAGCCAATGTAATTTTATTGTACATAAATGTCAAGTATACTTGGTAATAAAAACCAAGGTTTAAACACAAAGTGTACAAATAGCGCACTATTCATAGGCCTTATCGTAATTATAATGTTTGAAACCAAAATTTGTTATTTATAAATTAAAGCCTTGCTTATGCACGATAACATTTCACTCTTGCGTTTATAACAAATTTATAACTACATATATTACTGTCAATGTTCCCTCTAAGCTGCACTGGTCGCACATTCTCGGCGAACAAAAACAAAAAAAAAATCTATCCAGCGCATACAAAAAAATCAACATAAACGTCATTGTGCAAAATATGAATGTTTTAATGTGAGCAAAATGTTATGTCTGAAAGGTTTATATGTCTCATATCTTCCAGAACAAGACCCTCAGCCAGGCCAAAGCAGGACTCTCACATGTAACATCTACACATTCGATTTTTCCGATTTTTGTCTTTTTCTTTAGTGGTGATGTTGCTCACAATGGTCCTGTTTTCTCTCAGGGAGCTTGTGTGTAGTATGCCCAGTTACGTGAAAAATTAGAGGGAACATTGATCACTGTTAATAAGCAATCATTATTTCATTCCAATATTTTTCAAAACCCAT
Source organism: Hermatobates lingyangjiaoensis (assembly GCA_026182355.1). Taxonomy (NCBI): domain Eukaryota; kingdom Metazoa; phylum Arthropoda; class Insecta; order Hemiptera; family Hermatobatidae; genus Hermatobates; species Hermatobates lingyangjiaoensis. The sequence goes on from JAPFBL010000333.1 coordinate 391,234, forward strand.
TCATTACATTTTGTTACAAGCAGATAATAATTTTGAAATAAAAACTTTTAACTTTTGTTCTGCAAAATTACCGAATGGTACTTATTTAATTCTTCTGTCGAACTCTTCACATCCTGAGACTGTCTTATTTAGGATGGTAAAAGATTTTTTTCATTGGCTGTTTCTTTATGAATGATACGTATTTCTTGAAAAATGCAAGTGTAAAAAAAAGGATTCTACAAGAAGAAATAAAGTAGCTAAAATAATTCTCTATTAAACGTTATATACGTATGCTATTCATGTGACCGGTTTCAAAACAATTATCTTTAAGAGTATATTTCTATAGAATAGCTCCTGAAGATGGATTTGTTCAGAAAGCAGTTGAATAAAGAGGTCAGATAGTTACTAATCTTTGTGGTAATAACAAGCATAAGAAACTATATAACTCACTTTGTCTAAGAGCAAGCATGACCCATCGAACATCATCCTTGTGCATGTAGCGAAAGGCATACATGCCTGTCACTTCTTCTGAAAGGTATCCCGAAGAAAAGGATATCCTGAAATCAAAAGAAATCTTATAATCAAAATAATAATTTCAAAGATATTATAATTAACAACATTCAATAAATGTACGAAAACAGTACAAGGAAATATATTTCACTACACTGAAAACATAAAATGCTAATTAATGAATACGAGATCTAATACTATATTACAATAGATGTAAAATTACATATTTATTTACGAGTGATTACCAATTCATTAAAAATAATATATTTATAATATTTTCCAGTCCTATTATAGCATATTAAAAGCAAAAATTTGTTATTTGTAAATTAAATATCTGCATTATGCTCGATACACTGTTAATAAGCAATTACTATTTTATTCCAATACTTCTCAAAACCTATTTATTATAACATTTTGTTAAAAGGATATAATAATTTTGAAATACCACAAAATTCGATTTTGTTATCTACCACTTACGATATCATTTCATAGTAAATAACGCAAATTCATCACAGGTATGCTAAGAAGAAAAAAATATCCTTTAAATGTATTAATTTAGAAATTCAACATTTACTGTAATTACATGGCTGGATGCAAAGATTGACATACTGGAAAAGGAAAAAAAAAAGAGTTCTTCAACAAGCATTTGCAATCTCATTTAGACCATTACTGCTGGAAATTTTTGAGAAAACTCCATAATATATTTCCAGCTTTCTTAAACGATGTAATATACGTTTACAAACAGTAATAGAATAAATTTTGACGGAATATATTGTATGAATATTTTACTTCTTTTAATTATGTAACTTTGATTATGTTTTGAATGAGTTGTACAATTTTTGTGTAATGAATGAATTGTGAATAATTTCTAATAAATGAGTCCTTACAAACTGTATATTATTTATTATAGATACCATAATGGGTGATAGATAGCATACTATATTAGAAAATCGAAGGTAAGTACCATATAATAGCACATATTTTCCTTTTATATTTATGTACGTTTAAGGTATGTATTCTAAAAAAAAATAATTAATGTCATCAATAATCAATAATAATTAATGTCAATCAACCACAGTAAGAAATTCAGAAATGGGATTGAAACCTTTTAACCAAAACAAGCAGTCTTAGTTAGTCACACTCAAACTGAAGGAAAACCCCACTTGTTATAGTTGAAAGATCTTAGTCCCATTTCTGCACTTTCATATTTTCGAATATCAAATATATATTCAGATGTAAATTATTTCCAAATGCTATTAAATGGATGAATTGATTTGTAAAACCTAAGCAACTAATGGTTTTCTATTATTTTGTTAATAATATTCTAATCAGCTTAAACCTTTTAATCTATACACACAACTTGAAATTTTAGAGTAAATGTATATCACATACCAGAGCTTCGAAGGATGATTTTTTCTAGTTAATAATCTTGGAAGTACAGACTGAGTTGTTTGAACTTCTAATTGTTAATTTCGGTTTAAATGTTAAATTCACAATTGTGCCGGTATTATAAGTAATCGAATACACGTATACTGTTAGCATCACAGAGATACTACTGGGTACAATAAGTTCACTGCTCAGTCAAAATGAAGATACTCGTAATACACAAAACACAAGCTTTCGATTTTCACAAATCACATTTAGTCAAAAATCAAAAACACAATAACTAATTTTAAAACACCGTCCCTAATTTAAAAAAAAACACATTAAAACCTAAAGAAATAGAATAAAAATAAGCATAGATATACACCGTATAGTTGTAGTCTACATTCAAATAACCCGCCACGAGTGGAGGTTACCAGACTGTTGCTCAGCTCACCTAAAAAGAACTCTGGAAGGTTCTAGAACTGGCAATAATACAATTAGTATTTGACAGTCGGCTGAATATCTTTAATATATAGAGCCTCAAGAATCTGGAGGTAGCTAGTACTATTTTCAGACCATAACACAACTGTCCTATTCACTGTACCCATGTATTTCACTGTAAATATACAGTTACCTAAACTATGAATTTCTCACTATATTGCTGATCAGTTTAAGATCAGTTTTGGCTGACGATCTTTGTATCAGAATTTTTTATTAAAAAAAAACAACAGTTTGCTTGCACCTGAATCAAGTCGAAGCAAACTATTCATTTATAATTCATATGATAGCAATTTATTTAAAATGAAAGTTACTAAATTCAATTTTTAGATAAAAACAAATTTTACAACAAAACATCACGGATGAGGTGAAAGACTTCATGAAAACTCATGAAATAGTCTCCACATACAGAAATTAAATAATATAAACAATGCGTTTCGAACACGTAGTGTTCTTCTTCAGGCATTAACGGAGGATGAGTGCCTGTGGTACAACTGAGTTGTACGGAATTATGCCACAGATACTCATCCTTGGTTAATGCCTGAAGAAGCACACTACTTGTTTTATTTCATTAACTTTTTTGCTCTACAATGAGTAAATTCCACATAATAAAAGATTGCACTATTTTAGAATCTTACGTCCTTAACAACTAATGTAATTAACTGTATATCGCAACTATACATCAGTCCATATTCAGATTAAAACATTAATCAACCTACATAGGTTTGAAATTCATTGTTATCTATTAAACATACATGATTACAACAAAGTGGTTCTTAACCTGGGATCGATCAAACCCTAGCGGATGGATGAAGTGGGTCTCAGGGGTTCAGTGGAGCCTCCATCGCGGAGGTCGACAGCAGAGGTCACACTGATTATCAGGTAAGTAATTTGATGTGAGTTCATACACTGTGTTGGTTTTGTTCTTTAAACAAGGTGATATTCATGCACGGTTCATTTTGTGCACCAGTAAAAAAAACCTATGCCTTTACGGCTATGAGTTGAATTTGTAGGGCAGGTTAGGTTGCAGTGGCAGTCCCACAAGGGAACACACGTAGGCCAAGCATTGGCTCTTTGTGATACCACACAATGAAGATTGATTCTACAGTGGGAGTCCTAAATTTTGCCTAACTCAAATGTATTTAGAGTAGGGATCTTTAACGAGTACCTGACATCGTACAGGCTCGGGACCGACGGTTTAACGTCCTTCTGCGAGGGACGACGTGCTCAGATTTATTCACCTCCCGTATGAATAAATCGAGGGCCAGGTGAGGATTGAACCCCGGTCCTATCAGTTCAGAGGTGAGCACGTAACCACTGAGCTAGCCTGGCCCCCCATTTGTAGGGTAAAAAGCCAATGAAACGGTCTCCACATATAACAATTTAATCATATAAACAACGCGTTTCGAACAGGTAGTAATCTTCCTCAGGCATTAACTAAAAAATACAATGACACCAGAGAGTTATCTATAGTTTAAAGTAAATATAGTACAAAAAAATACATTATATTATAGCATAATATTATATATTATAAATCTATTATAGTAAAAAAAGTTCTATTTTCTCCTTATTCCTATATTTGTTTGTATTTCGTTATAGTTCTCTGTGTTATATTTTCAACATGTTTCCTACACTTCGTCTTAGAGCAAATATAAGGCTCAGCCTAACCTTTAGGAAAAAAAATAACAATGAAATGTACCTGCCTTCTAATATTAAACAGATGTACACCCCATACCCTCACCCACGTCCATCCTATTCCCAGTCAGTTGTACAACCGACACTCACCCTTAGGTTCGACTCTCTTCCTTATTTTATTTTATTTTTATTTTGTACTATATTTACTTTGTACTATAGATAACTCTCTGGTGTCATTGTATTTTTTAGTTAATGCCTGAAGAAGAATATTACGTCTTCGAAACGCGTTGTTCATACCATTAAAGTTTTATATGTGGAGACCATTTCATTAGCTTTTTACCCTACAATAAGTAAATACCACATAATAACTGATTGCACTACGTTAGAATGGAAAAAAAAATGCTATTTTATTTTTCACTAAAGAAGGATTCAATGAAAGGGGATATACTGAAGCGGTTCGGTACCCCCAGAAGGTTAAGAACCACATAACAAGAATACTCATTTAAAGAATTTTTTTATTTATTATTATATTACAACTACCCTTGGAAGGGTAACAAGTAATAGTGATACATGATATACAAAAAATAAAATAAAATGAAAGAGTGGAGAAACCACCCATTCTTGGTACTGCACATAAATTATTCTGATCAATTGAAATTATTCTGAGGTAAAATTGATAAACAAACAAAGTCTCCACACAAATGAAGTTTTATTCAACAACCACAACTGTTGCAACAATTGAAATTAGTTAGCATTGCTGAGTATATCTCGGGACCAACATCTTTTTAGCCTTCTATTGAAATTAGTTAGCATTGCTGAGTATATCTCGGGACCAACATCTTTTTAGCCTTCTATTGAAATTAGTTAGCATTGCTGAGTATATCTCGGGACCAACATCTTTTTAGCCTTCTATTGAAATTAGTTAGCATTGCTGAGTATATCTCGGGACCAACATCTTTTTAGCCTTCTATTGAAATTAGTTAGCATTGCTGAGTATATCTCGGGACCAACATCTTTTTAGCCTTCTATTGAAATTAGTTAGCATTGCTGTGTATATCTCGGGACCAACATCTTTTTAGCCTTCTATTAACCAGATAATTCCCTACCAAACCCATGTAAAATATCTGGGTCTTATTTTAGACTCTAGATTAACTTTCAAGCAACACCTTCATAATAAATCCAAGCTTGGAATTTACTTGATGTGCAATCTGTATTCTTTTTTCAAGTCAAGGAATTCTCCCGATTCGGTCAAGGACCTTGTCTATAAGGGGGTTCTTCGTTCAGCGATGACTTATGGATGCTCCGTCTGGTTTAGAGCTGCACCAACAACAAGGCGTGTATCCAGATTGTTCAAAATAAGTGTGCCCGCCTTATAGCCAGGGCTCCTTGGTACGCCCGTAATGTTGATATTCACCATGACTTGAAAATGGAATCCATAGATAGTTACATCACTCGACTTACTACCAATGAAGACAACAAACTATCTACTCATCCAAACCTCCTGGTACAAACTCTAAATCCTGCCACCAACCTTCCTCAACCTCACTGAACAATTACTTCATCCACTGACTATCTGACTACTTTTCCAACTGATGACTAAAAACTTTTAAAACCATGACCTCAACAAGACCACATGACCGCGAATACGACATCTTTACTGCACAGACGAACTTATATCTGACAGGAATTACTGACATTACAAGTTATAGTAGCACAGTAAGCAAGCAGTAGAAGGCCTCTGGTCTGGAACTGCTAGTTACGACGTGCACTATAGTGCGCGGATATATTCGTTGGTCGTTGGTATCTCGGCAAAAACGTTTTTAGCCTTCTTATAGAGTTCGTCGGAATCTGGTGAGATGATAATTGCTGAATTAAAGGCTTTAGATTGGAGGGTAAACATTCATGAAATTTGCGGTATCCTGATCGGATTTGTTTGTCGATAAAATGAATTTTCAAATCGTTATTAATGGTATCATTTAGAAACATAAAAATGAGTTTTGTACAATTTTTCGAAGGATTATGGATTAAGCTGTTTGGATTTTTTTGATATTTGTACGCTTGGTTGATCTCCAGATTTCGAGTCCGTTAAGCCCAAAATTAAGTGTATATATCAGTCTTTAAATCATGATAAAGACAAATTTTACTATAAAAACATCACGAATGAAATGAAAGACTTCATGAAAACCCAAGTTAATGAAATAGTAACCCAAATTTAGTAACTTTTCTTTTAGATAAAATGCTATCATATGAATTATAAATAAATATTCTGCTTAGGTGCAAGCAAACAGGAAAGGTTTTTTTTTTTTAAAAAAAAACCTGATTAAAATCATGAAAAAGGTAAAAAAAATATGGGTAAAAAAGCGAAATGAAATAACCTGTGGTCGGAGTATATGATTCGACCGTCAACCAGATGCCTGCTGATCCACTCGTCTCTGTTGGCTTCAAGAATAGACAAGTCTGACAAGCGCTTCTCTTTGAAAGGTTTGATGACGGCCACGAGTACACTGCCACTGGTCGAGTCCCCTTCTGAAACACACGCAACTTTGCTTCAACTTTTGAGAATATTTTAACTATAATCAACATGAATCAGACTAAATCCATATTTTTATGTACAAAAATATCACACAAGCTTCACATGAAAACATAAAGGAAATGAAAAACTAGAACTACGCAAATTGAATACACTAGTTCAACATTATATTAAGAAAATTAAGTAACATTGGGTACAGTTTTCATTTGGACGGGTGACACCATATGTCGTTGGCGGCTCCCAAAATATTATAAATGTTTCACAAGAAACATTAAAGAAATCAAAAACTAGAACCTCGCACCTTGAATATACTGGTTCATGTTACATTAAGAGAGTTAAGTAACATTGGGCACAGTTTTGTCTTGGACGGGTGACACCATATGCTGATGTCTGCCCCCAAAATATAATAAATGTTTCACACGAAACATAAAACAAATGAAAACCTAGAACTATGCATCTTGAATACACTAGTTAACATTATATTGATGGAGTCAAGTAACGTTGGGTACAGTTTTCATTTGGACGGGTGACACCATATGTCGTTGGCGGCTCCCAATTTGTGCCAATCATGGTTCAAATAGGTGCCGAATCAAAAATCAACAACCATTTGACCTTCGGTCGGACCGAATGCAGCTAGACCCCTACACGGATAAGAGTCAGAAAAAAATATTTAAATCAACACAATAATAAAAAAATCTCGAGATCGAATTTTTTCACGATCACTATACTTTACTTATAGTAAAGTAAAAAATGACTAACTCTTAAGTTCTTTCTCAACGTACTAGTTTTTTCACTACTTTATAAATGAAAGGCTATATATATATATAAACTTTAACACATAGAAAAGAACACAGAAGACACTACAGAACTCACTTCAATATTTCGACATCCGTCGTCATCGGGAAGAAGTGCGAAGTACTCGCATTGAGAAGCGAACGATTACTCCATTTTTTCTAATAGCGTAATCTAGAACTGCTTTCTAATATATTTGTATATTTAGGAGCGTACTTCCCTTAATACATATTTGATTAAACTCTTTCTATATCCTTGTTCTTATGTCTTTTCCAGTTAACTATTCTGGCTTACTAATAAGTTTGAAATTTTCAGGCATATCAAATAACAATTGTCGAAATGTTTCATACACAATACTAGTCATAATTGATACTATTCACTAAAATAACTTTCTACAATTAACTAACGTTTCTGTCACCAATGACCATCTTCGGGGTATTATCACAGCACTTACTAATACTTAGAATTTTTCACCAATATAAAGCAAGAATGAATTATTTTAAGAAAAACAATAACACAAATCATTGAAGAGATGCAGGTTTACACTGGATCTGAAATATTTGGTCCTGAAGGCTGTAGATTAATTTCCAGTTCCTTCCTGATTCATGTTCTTCTACATGCGGTTTCAAAGTTCTGTTAAATCCTAATATTTGTCCATTCATACTGGGTTTCCTTTCTAAAATATGCAGTGATTTTATTATTTGAAGAAAATGATGTTAATAGTTTGTTTTCATAAAAAAAAAAGTTTTTTCATTCATAACGTTACTATGTGCTGACGTTTTTATAACTCTCTGAAATTATAACCAAAACAATTATTTAATTAACTAATTAACATATCAGTACAGTAAAAACGACTATAAGTGATGATAATGCATCGGATTATACTGCGTATTATTAACAACTCAATAACCGGTTAAGTTCTGTTGAAGTAAAATGTACTGTTTTAGTTTTTGGACCGATTATTCATAATTTTTTATATGTTTGATTATTGAATGGTAAAATTGTTTCTTATATATCCTCTCTTTTGTAGGCCTATGAAAAAGGTTTTAAACCTTTTTCATAGGCCTACAAAAAAATGTTTTTGATAAACACAGAAACCTTGGTAATGACAGTTTAATTTGAATCTGACGAACTGACTGAGTCCTGATAAACTTCACTTTTGTTTTTTATTTCACGGTCGATGCTTTTATCAATATATATACTTGACCCTCAAGTCTCCGTACTTCAAGAAAACGTGCTTTCAAGGTTCCGTACTTTTTGTTTTCTTCCGAACCATCATCCGGGAGGTAAAGTAAATGACATTCAGGTAGCCTAAACCTTACTAAACTGTGTTGAGCTTAGGCTATATATCCTATTTCAAATCTTGGCCTGCCGTCAACAGTTTGCCGGCCAGGCGTTTTTTTTACCGCTCCTTATACAATTTGTTATATATATAAATAGTGTTTATTTAAACTAAATGTGTAGTGTGCTAAAGTAAATGAAATTGAGATACCTAGCCCTTCTAGAATGTTTTAGTGAGGTTATGTATATGGTATGTCTTGGCATGAGTCACGTATATATAACTTAGCCTACCCACCATTACGCTACCACTTACCAGTGTTACGAATTTCCGGACCTGCCTCGGTCTCTATTAGTACGGAAATTCTAGGGTTGAATATATATATATATCGAAAAAAATTTCACATAAACACGTGAAACAACAATCAATGATCAAACCACAATAAGAAATGGGAAAACAAGACTAAGATCTTTCAACCGTAACAAGCGGTCTTCGTCAGAGTCAAAAACCCAACTTTTGGGTCAAAAACCCAAATATAATACACCTGTAACCTGTAACACCTGTAACCGAAATAATTGACCCTGTAACCAGAGTCAAAAACCCACAATAGTTGGGTTTTTGACTCTGACGAAGACCGCTTGTTACGGTTGAAAGATCTTAGTTTTGTTTTCCCATTTCTTATTGTGGTTTGATCATTGATTATATATATATATATAGTCGTTATCAACCTTTGGAGCGATTCACTTCTTTTCCTGAAGACGAGGACATCGAAATATAGTAGTGAGTTCAGTGGTTTCCTTTCTATGTGTTCTTTTTGTGGTTTGATCATTGATTGTTATTTCACGTGTTTATGTGAAATCTTTATATATATATATATATATATAATAGAACAAATTGAAGAAAGAATTACTCGTGGTACCCAACCATACCAAGACACGCCAGACGAAGTAACATATAGGGCCACTTCAGTCACTAACACAACCTGACGTAACCCGACTGATTCCCTAAACCAGACGTTGCAACCTGTTGTTTGTTATCAAGTAATGTTTAGTTTATCAAGTGTAATAGTTTCATTTTATTTTATTTTTTTATTCTATGTGTGATAGTTTTCCTGACGATGGTGATTGTAGCACTGAAACATGTCGAAGAATAAATTCAATGGAGTGAAATATGGAGAGTTAATTCATAAGATAAGAAACCCAGAGGTAAAAAAGAGTTTTAGAAAATTAGAAACATTTTCTAACAAATTAAATAATGTGAAATCGGACATTCATTTTTTAAACGCATATATATAAAATATTGATAAAAGTATCGACCGTGGAATAGAAACAAAACTAAATTTTATCGGGATTCGGTCAGTTCTTCAGGTTCAAATTAAACTCTTATTTCCAACGTTTCGGTCTTTATTTAAAACCTTTTTCATAGGCCTACAAAAACAGAGGAAATATAAGAAATAATACAATCATTCAAAAATCAAACATACATAAAAGTGCAATATATATTATCTAAATCAGTATATCTTATAAGTGATAAAAGATAGAAGCAAGATATTTTAAAAATAAATGACTTTAGAAAAAAAAAACTGATAACACCAATACGATGATAAATAGTTTTTATCTGTACTTTTTATGCAATAGACATACATTTTTTTCTTTTTTTTTTTTTGGTGACATCATCTACACTATATAGTATCAAAATCAAAAAAAAAAAAAAAAAAAAAAGGAATGCATTGGTGTAAAATGCGCATTCACTGTTTGTTTACCTTCTAACATTCATTTGTCAGAAAAGAAGACATACTTACCGAACAAACGATTTGCAAACGTTATGAACTAACGATATACACAAACTTAACTATTGTTTTTGTTCGAGGTTTAAGTATATGCATATCTTTAGTATGACAGAGGATAGTAAAATTTGTGTTATTACAGAAATCCATCATAACTAGTAGAAAATGTTTCCAAATCAGTTTTGCATATAATGCATTGTTAAGTAGGTTCTTGAAGAAGCAATACGTGCGAAACATATCAGTCAACTACAACAACTGTTTACGAACTTAAACCAATTTATATAACTATTCGAACAATACTATATTGATAAAAAAAAAATACTAAAATGTATGTTAGTATCTCCATTTAAGTTATCTTTAAAGCCTTAGACCAGAGTTTTTCAAACTTTTTTCGATGCGGAACCCTTTTTGGTTCCAGTAACTTTCCCGGGAGCCTCAGATTCTAATGATTTTATACAATCATAATATAAATATTTTCATATGCCTTTTTAAATAGTATGTATGTTTAAAAACAATTAAAAAAGTAATATTACTGCAATGTGTATTTTTTGAATAAAAATTCAAAACTAAGTGATTTTAATTTTCATATTTTCCACAAGTGCATAACACATAAAACAGAATTACTAGCAATTTTAACACAGAGTTTGTTTTGTAATCATTTTTGGTTTTATAGTTGAAAGTTTGATTCTCAAGTTAGCCCCTACTTCGGTATTCGGTTTCTATGGCAGTTTAAAGAGAAAATCCAGTTTCACATAAGTAGGTAGTGGGAAATGGCAGCAATGTGTGAAGGGCTACTTTTGCAACAGCAGGAATCTGATAGTTCCAAAAACTGACTAGTGATTCATCCTAAATATGAATAAAATTTTGACCACTTCTACTTATGGGAATATGTTGATATAAACATTATTCGGTTTCATGATTCACAATAAATATAGAAGAATAAATCCATACCCAAAAAAAAAAAATTTAGAAAAATGTTTTTACGAAATTTTTTTCACAGACAGTCCGTTAAGGAACCCACTTTGGGAACCTCTGCCTTAGGCAAATGTGAAAAATGTTAAAAGTGAACTAACTGTTAAATAGAATACGCTCACGACCCTAGCCAAGGTTCAAAACGATCACTCAGAAAAAAGAATATTGTCATTAAGCTCACCGAAAGTTAATTTATAAAAGTAATAAAATACCATATTTGCCGTCCTGATAAAGGGGTGTGGATTTACAAAATAATAGAAAGGTCACTTGAATCAACAAAAATGCTGAATCCTTTTTAGGATCAATCAAAAAAAGGATCAATAATTCTATGGAATAAATGGAAAGGCTATTTGGTACATGAACTCTTTTTCAAACATCTAAAGTGAATTATTCAAGGATACAAAACTCGCGTTCATACATAAACATCATCAAAGGAAACTGTAATCGAATAAAATCAAAATACCCATTATGTTGATGAACAAAATATAATTTCTGCAATGATGTATATAAATATAAAAGAAATTGATGTTGTAAGGAACACCAGGTTTCTTAGTTTAAGTGATTTTTTGTTTGTAAAAGTACCTAGTTACTGTCTTACTTGTTACGACCTAAGGTATATATCCTTATGCGCGACATAATATCTTGTGCATGCCTCCGAGTGGACCACCTTGGACACTCTTGGTTGTTTCTAGACAGAGGGTGACTAAAGAGCTATACGTTTTCAGTGTTGGCCTGTCTTGATTCAAGTGGTCCCCCTTGGACACTCTTGGTTGTTTCTAGACAGAGGGTGACTAAAGAGCTATACGTTTTCAGTGTTGGCCTGTCTTGATTCAAGTGGTCCCCCTTGGACACTCTTGGTTGTTTCTAGACAGAGGGTGACTAAAGAGCTATACGTTTTCAGTGTCGGCCTGTCTTGATTCAAGTGGTCCACCTTGCACACCATTAGTTGTTTCTAGACTGAGGGTGACTAAAGAGCTATACGTTTTCAGTGTTGGCCTGTCTTGATTCAAGTGGTCCACCTTGGACACTATTGGTTGTTTCTAGACTGAGGGTGACTAAAGAGCTACACGTTTTCAGCGTCGGCCTGTCTTGATTCAAGTGGTCCCCCTTGGACACTCTTGGTTGTTTCTAGACAGAGGGTGACTAAAGAGCTATACGTTTTCAGTGTTGGCCTGTCTTGATTCAAGTGGTCCCCCTTGGACACTCTTGGTTGTTTCTAGACAGAGGGTGACTAAAGAGCTATACGTTTTCAGTGTTGGCCTGTCTTGATTCAAGTGGTCCCCCTTGGACACTCTTGGTTGTTTCTAGACAGAGGGTGACTAAAGAGCTACACGTTTTCAGCGTCGGCCTGTCTTGATTCAAGTGGTCCACCTTGGACACCCTTGGTTGTTTCTAGACTGAGGGTGACTAAAGAGCAATACGTTTTCAGTGTCGGCCTGTCTTGATTCAAGTGATATAGCCTAAAAGGCTTAGGTGCGCTCAAATCAAAACAGGTCTTGTAAGGAATTTAAAATTAAATTACTTAATGTTCTTTTTTTACTTCACTACAAGTAAAGTACAGTCATCGCGAAAAAATTCTATGTGGAGATTTTGACGGAATCACATGTTCTGAGGTCCCAGAAGTCGTTTTATGATGTTTTTTCGATGATGTCTGAGTGTGTATATATATATATATATATATATATATTGTGTGTGTGTGTGTGTGTGTGTGTGTGTGTGTGTGTGCGAGAGAGAGAGAGAGAGAGTGAGAGTGAGTATGTATCCAAAGTTTGTACCATACTACGAGACAGAATCTTTGATGGATCAAATTGATACTTTACACAAAAAATGGCCTTATAGTTCAGATGATCCCTATTGTTTGGGAGGAATTATGCAACACGAGAAAGTCACTTTTTTTTTTACTTTTATTCAAAACAAGGATAAAATATAAAAAATAGAGATCATGCCTATGGGTTGTAAGATCCGTTGGTTACTCCAGTCCGCCTGAAGTCAGTATGGCGTGTAAGCCAAAAAATTTTACTCACCTAGTTTCGCGAAGCAGGATCGGGCTTGCAAACTAGTTAATTGAAAATTAAAACCAAATAATAAATAAAGAAAGTGGGTTTTCCTGAAAGTATATGTGGGTTTATCCTACCTCAGAGGTTCCCATTCGTTTCAATTCATCTCTTTCTCTATCATTAATTACAAGAGGAGAGACCTAAGCGGAAGTCCTCTGAGGATGCCTCCAGAGCTGTACTGAGATCCTCCTATAAATAGAAGCCAACCAAAGCTAAGATCATTGTCTGTCTTTCAAGCCACTCCCCAAAAATAACCAGTCCATCTTACAATCAAAGAGCATCAAAAATAAATTTATTACTTTCTTTCCGTCAATCTAAATTTTACATTAAGATTAATGGACTTGCTCTAAAGATGTAACTTTCTTTAAATACCTTCTTACAGGATATTCAACTGGCTTCTCCATAATAGAATTAATGTCTTTTACAATACAGGTTAAACGTAATCAAATCCAGAAAAATTTATCTTTGTTGGAATTTTTAATTTGCCAGGCCGACAGAGTAATTTGCAGGATATTGTTTTGTTTTTCATCGCGTTATTATATATTTTCCTTACTCCCTGTTGCACTTACTGGTCAAGATGTATTTTAGATTATTTTTCTTTACAGTTTATCTGCTTGTCTAGCAGTAAAAATAAACAAACACATTTTCTTCTTTTTGGAATTTGGTCAGTGTTAATATACGGAATCACTTTTTTGCCAACGTTTCGTCTTTATTTTAAGACATCCTCAGGGCTATAAACTAACAAAAAAACAATAAACAATGGACATTTGTCATTTCTACTTTAGAAACATCATAACAAATTCAAAAGACTTACTCAAGTCAAGAAGCTAGCCTTGAGTAAGTCTTTTGAATTTGTTATGATGTTTCTAAAGTAGAAATGACAAATGTCCATTGTTTATTGTTTTTTTTGTTAGTTTTAGCCCTGAGGATGTCTTAAAATAAAGACGAAACGTTGGCAAAAAAGTGATTCCGTATATTAACACTGACCAAATTCCAAGAAGAAGAAAAAGTGTTTGTTAGTAATTTTGTGGTCAAGAAAACAGTACCGTAGTAAAAATAAATACATAAGTATTCCTTGAAAAACGTGTTTTTTTTATATACTTCTGTAGGGATATTTCCATGTAATACAACTATCATATATCAAAACTATGTTACAGCTACACTTGTACTGCATAATGCAGGGTAAGTTCATGTCAGGTGTCATGGAGGCTATCTAGAGTTCAGAATTTTCTATGGTCTGACAAGTCTAAGGTCCGGTATCTGCCAGTTTTTGAAGGTTCAACCTGTATTATTAAAATAAATATTAAAATTATTATTTCAAGATGGAATCATAGACAATCTTATTACGATGCCAAATCAAACGAAATGACGAAAAAATCAGTTCATAGACATCGTAGAAAAAAATGTTTTTATTTTAGTAAATTATACAAATTCATTCCTATTTAATATAGAAATGAGTGATCAAACCACAATATGAAATGGGAAAACAAGACTAAGATCTTTCAACCGTAACAAGCGGTCTTCGTTAGAGTCAAAAACCTAACTGAAATACTAGATGCAGAAAACACCTGGTGAGGGGTTGAGAAGAGTGGTATTTTAAAAGGGTGAAAGCGCAGGAAAGGACTAATGTCCAGAAAGGGATGTTTGGGGAAACAAAGGAGTACAGTAAAAAAGAGTAAAAAATTATCCGCTAGCTGTCAACCCTCTTAGAAGAGGTTATTTCATATTGTGGTTTTATCATTGATTGTTATTTCACGTGTTTATGTGAAATCTTTTTATCTATAAAAATGAGAAAATATAAATCAAAGGAAAATCAATTTTAGTTTAAGTAAGCTTTTGATGTTCTCATTTGATCTTGCATTCCGTTTAATTACTCCAATGCATTAATAATTCTATGAGTTAGTATAGTCATGGTCGAACGCTAAGTTATGACAAAAGGTCTTAAATACTTCTATCAGTGTTACACTCGTAACAATCAAGAAGTCGACACACCGACTGATAAAGATTTGAAAGCAGTTTTCATAACTGGACATGACAACCCATACATGCACCACCTTAAAAACTAAAATATCAGTTTTCATAAATCTTCTTGCTTTACGAGAGCTGGAGCATTGCCCAGCAGACGTAGGCGGACAGTGCATGTCATACCAGACAACTCGACTCTACGGGCCAGCAAAACGCCAAATAGCTGAAATGCCCAGAGCGCTTGTCTAGAGAGTAACAAGTTTAATAAATCTCATTTACACCCAGGCTGCATTTAAAAATCGCATACCTAACCAATGAGTGCGACATGACAAATCTTAACGAATTACAGTTAACATAGCAAAACTTTACGCCAAGAAAAAGTCGTCTTTCTTTTTAATTTTTGAATTCCTTCACTCAAAAAAGTAATTATTTTAAAATTATAGATGTGATGACTGAATAACACCTTTTCAAGTTTCTTCACTTTAAAGTTAACTACTTTTCCACATATGTTGACATTTCTATTAATCTGACCGAATATAACTGTTTAGCAATTCTTGCAGTCCTTACGTAAAAAAAAGTGATTCATTTCTAAAGATTAATTATTGGATGAATTCATCCCTGAGATCGTAGGCCATCGGCTACCCGTGAAAAAAACACGATCAATTATTACACACCTAACAACATTTTTGTTTAAAATATAAGTTCATTTCTTAACCTAAATCAACACTTCTTATAATTTTCTTAAAAAGATGAACCTTCTTACTTTCCTACGATTATTTTTTTTAAACTATTAAAACTTATTTTTCATTTTCAAATTTTAAATTTGAACTGGTTAACAGTTGTTACTCCACTGGAGGCAAAATAAGATATAGGGAGCAGTAGTTTTCGAGATTAGCTCCGCAACAATTCCTGCCTACAAGTAAGAAATCCATGTCACTAGCTGCATTTAACCATACCAATATGATTTTACCAGCCAGTCATGCAGGTATTCCACCTAACTGTTGTATAGTGATTTGTCTTCTACTGATTCATATGCTAATACATACAGGAAGTTAAGTGACAGCTACGCTAATACAGGAAAGAAATGGATGAACCATCTTACTGTTCGAGACGTCAGATTCGAATGACTGCAAACACCAGTATAAGAAAGGGTAAGTTGGTTAGTTTATATATTTCTTAATAAACTTATATCTATGCAGAACAATTATTTAAAAAAAAACTGCTCCATTACAACATCTCCATTACTGACCAGTGAAAGTTTAAATATATTACAAATTCCAAGATTTTAACTTTAATTTTAATAAATTAGCCACACTACCCCCTCCCCCTTCCCCCGAACAACACTAAAAGGTGAAAGCCTTTAAGTATGGGCATTCCAAAACAAAACATTCTTCTAATTTTTCTTTTACCTGTCAGTTAGTATACTGGTACCTTAAATTATGAACTTACTTATTGATATATGATTATTTAGATACGATGCAAATTTATGAAGAAAAATTCGTCTGGATATTCGAAGCTTTACTCAGTATATGATGTTCGATGAAGAGGCACATAGTGATCGTAATGAAACGAATGGAAATGAAGGAAAGAAAAAAAATTTCGAAGTGAGTGAAACTGAAGAAGGTCAAGGTGAAACGTGGTTATACGTTACTAAAACGGGTTACGTGTTACGTTACGTGAATCATACAATTTAAAGCTAAGTTACGTAGAGTAAATTAGAATGTATGTTACAGTAGGCTCTACATCCATCGTATCCTCTTCTACCTCTCCTCCGACCTTTATCGGTCAGTCTCTAAGGTAAAGCGATGTTCTATTCTTCATTTCTTGTTTATTTATAATTTTATCTTCTATCTATTTTTAATAGATTTATATATATATACGAGTTCGAGATTAACAAAGAGCAACACACAAAGTAGGGAAACACACTTACAGACTCAAATTTTCGGGTAATCCGTCTTCAGGAGAAAAGAGAATGGGAGACCAAGCACGTTGTAGACGCAACGGCAAGTAACCCACGCCAAGTAATATATATATTCAAACCACAATAAGAAACGGGAAAACAAGACTAAGATCTTTCAACCGTAACCAGCGGTCTTGGTGACAGTCAAAAACCCAACTGATCCCATCTGATCCCAACTGAAAGCCAAAAACCCATCAGTTTGGTTTTTGACTCTGACGAAGCCCGCTTGTTACGGTTGAAAGATCTTAGTCTTGTTTTCCCGTTTCTTATTGTGGTTTGATCATTGATTGTTATTTCACGTGTTTTATATATATATATATATACTAGTAACTGTTATTTATACCCATTAATTACAGTATTTATCGTAGGTGTTTAAGAATTAAGAATATCGTATTCTTATGGGAAAATTTATTTCGAGAAACGATAATTTCTATATATGAAGTCGATCCCAGAACAAATTAAATTCTTAAGTTGAGGTACTGCTGTATTTCGTTTGGATCATAAATATCTTTCCAACAGAAATACGTGTTTTGAGCTTCCTTAAGTACGATGTAATGTAGGTTTCAAAAATTATTCACAAGATTCTAACGTAATGCAATCAGTTAATTATGTGGTATTTACTCAATTTAGAGTAAAAAGCTAATGAAATGGCCTCCACATATAAAAATTTAGTCGTATAAACAACTCGTTTTAGTTAATGCTTTTTTAGTTAATACCTGAAGAAGATAACTACGTGTTCGAAAAGCGTTGTTTAAACGAATTCAATTCTTATATGTGGAGACCATTTCATTAGCTTTTTACCTTACAAAAAAAGAAGAGTTTTAAGTACTACATATTACACTTAAGTTCCTATTGACCTTGAAACAATCATGAGATCCTGCACCAATATTGAAGTTTTTTATAAAGGAAGGGACTTTATTTGTAAAAATAGAAATCGTCTTTTTCCAATAGAGTAGAAATCAGTAAACACGATTTTGATTAATATGCTGTGACTCCAGCTTTTTAAGTTGACATTTCATTTATATAGGGTGCAAGCCAAGTAGAAACTACCCTATCAAGGGCAAATGTAGAAAAACTTTTCAATAGGGATGCAAGTAAATTAGTTTTTAACTGGCTCTATTGCAGACATTAAATGAAAAAAGTAAAATTTAGATCATAAATTTGATCTGAATTAATAAAACTGACATCAATGACTGAGTTATACCTTTTTTTTTTTTTGCTTAATAACGATTTATCATACTACCAGCAATGCTGGTGAGAATAAAGCCGAAGTTTTGATCCTCACAATAAAATTGAGTTTTCAGTAAATTTTAGAACGTTAATTATCATTAATGATAGTTATTATTCCATTAATAAATTCTCATTTACAATTATAAGCCAAAACATGTTCATTCTTTCAAACAATTTAATTTAATTTCCCAAAATAGGACATCTAATATATTAATTATATTAATAATTCATCTAATATATTAATTCAGCAACATCTGTTTGAAAAACTCATGCTAGGACAGGGGTTCTTAATTGGGGTGTAATTCACCCCTCAGGGGTGAATTTTAGGTTTCTAGGGGGTGAATTGTCTCCATAAATAAGTTTACAATTGAGGAAAGCAATTATAGATTTTGTTCTCTTATAAATAAATTAAAGAAATATTTCAATTTTAATACAATTAATTAGTGTTTAGTATTTACAATCGAATCCCGGAACAAATGTACTGCATAAGTTGAGTAAAGGTATCGTCATAATCACATTCATCGTATCACTGGATAAAATATCAACGATTTTTAGTATTTTAAGTCATATTACTTTAGAAATTATTAGAAACTTTTCGTCATTCTTATGGGACTATTATCAGCTCATGAGTAAACGCTGAATTTCTATATACCATCTTAGTCGATCCCGGAACAAATTAAATTCATAAGTTGAGTAAATTAGTTTAATCGTGTTCACTGGTTTTCACATTTCATATCTGAAAGCGCTCCAACTTTAATCCGATATAATTTACGAGTATGACGGTTTTCTCTATTTCTAATGCTATTATCAGCTCAATAGTAACAGCTGAATTAAAACGATCTTAGTTGGTCAGGAAAAAAAAATAGGTCAGGAAGTTCCCATGAGGTAATGTTGTCTAGCAATCATATGACGCATTTACAGTGTAAAAACTATTTATAACTGTCATAATTTTATAACTATTTTATAATTTATAACTATTATATAATTATAAAAAATATTTTATAACTATTTATAGTTATATATGTAAAAACTTATATAAAACTAGTATGCAAATGATATAGCAAAATGTGTCACTTGCAGCTTTAATACCATCTTTTTGGATATTCCTCCACATATGCAATGGTATCTTAGTTCTCGTCAATAATTCGTTCCTGAATCTGGGTCGACGACCGATCTGACTGAAAACCAAAACTAACGTGCAAATGGGATAATCCGTTTAGATTCCGTCTATAATTCTGTTTTGATTCATTATTATGTCGTTAGACATTTCGGCCATTATTATGGAATGGAAGCAAACCAGATCGATGTTTTTTTTAACGTGGTGCCCCCTTTAGCCAAATCGAAAGCGCCCCCAGAGATAGGGAGGGAGAAGCAACTCCGTCACCGATGTGCTCTAATTTGCCGGTCATCCACGACAAACGTATCTATTCAACCTATAATAAATTATATTCGGTCGAGGATGGATTTAGAAAACTATTCGAGTTCCAAAATTAACTTCGAATTATTCTAGGGGCATAATTGTCTCAACATTTCTCTTTGAACTTTGATTTTCTTCGAGTTCAAAGTCGTTCGAACATTTTACCGATGTAACACTATACATACATAGTCCATCATCAAACCAAAACTTCAAAAATGGACTCAGAGGAATTTTAGCAGGTATTTCAAAATATGTCGAAATCAAAAAAAAATTTTTTTTTAATGATTATTACACTTAACTTATTACAAAGTAAAAAAAAAAAAGAGGATAAACTGAAAGATAAACGGTAGTGGAGGTCGAAATAAAATATTTATAAATACCTTAAATGGTATTTGAAGGAACCATTATTCTATAAGAATAACTTATTTGGAGATAAAAATGTCTCCGGTATTAATTAAAACAGTATTTAAGATTATCCAATGATCAAAATCTAAGAGATGAAGCGAGAAGTCATTCATGAATAAAATAATTAAGATAACCTGTCTATTTGTGTCTCAGAATCAATAAATCATTAACTACGACGCTGCAGTTCGGTTGGGGGGGGGGGGTAAGGTTGAGGGGATGGAAGGTCCGGGAGTGGGGGGGGGGGGGGGGTAGAAAATAATTGCAAGGGAGTATTTTAAAAGAGATGAGATGCTATTCTTCTTTCTTAAGATTTCAGTAAAATGAAATGAAGAAATCCATCTAAATCTAAATGATTTGTCATTGCTACAGTGCTGTATGTATTTCATAAGTTTGCATATCTTTGACTGGTCCAGATTTTGTTCAACTCTCTTGAGATTTTCTTTAAAAAAAAACATTTCCATTGATTCATTTTATATATATATATATATATATATATATATACTTTTCTGTGTCGGGCGCATATGTGGCAACATTGTTGGTCTCCAACCGTCTCTGTACCAGTGCGCTTGGTTTCCCTTTCTTATCTCTCCTGAAGACGGTTCAACCGAAAATTAGAGACTGTAAGTGTGTGTTTTTAATTTCTCTACATTTCTTTATGTACATTGAACTATATATATATATATATATATATATATATAAAAAGATTTCACATAAACACGTGAAACAACAATCAATGATCAGTTGGGTTTTTGACTCTGACGAAGACCGCTTGTTACGGTTGAAAGATCTTAGTCTTGTTTTCCCATTTCTTATTGTGGTTTGATCATTTGATTGATATATATACGAGTTCGAGATTATATATATATATGTGTGTGTGTGTACATTATTCACGCTCCGTCCATCGACGTGGGGAGATCTCTCTTACTTCGTCCTCTCTTCTAGTCTACTCCTGATGACGAACAACAGTTCGAAATATTGAGAATTCTACAAGTGTGCTTTTTATTCCTTTTTCTTTGTCGTGATTTATGTAATTTAAAGTTTATATATATATATATATACAAGATTTCAGATAAACACGTGAAATAACAATCAATGAAATCCATGATCAAATCACAATATCAAATGGGAATAAAAGACTAAGATCTTTCAACCGTAACAAGCGGTCTTCGTCAGAGTAAAAAACTCAACCGAGTCAGTTGGGTTTTTGACTCTGACGAATAGTCAGAGTTAATCTTTTTTTCCCATTTCATATTGCGGTTTGATCATTGATATATATATATATATATATATATATCTGATTGGTTGATGCGGGACCAAATAAGGTTGACTCATTTTTTCAGTTGAAGGCTTCTAGGTCTCATCGAAGTCACGTACAGCGGTTCTTCTCATCCATGGAGTCATCTCCATGGATGAGAAGAACCGCTGTACGTGACTTCGATGAGACCTAGAAGCCTTCAACTGAAAAAATGAGTCAACCTTATTTGGTCCCGCATCAACCAATCAGATACCAGAACCAGACACCTCACGTAGATTTCAATATATATATATATATATACTTTTTCGATGGAAATAGATCCAAAAAGGACAAATATAGTTCAATGTACAAAACGAAACGTTGAAAAATAAAAGGGTATTAGAGTTAGTAAAAATAAATAATATTAGTTACAGCTACTTGGCATATATTAAATTTATTTTGAAAATTGAAGATAATTTCACTTGTAAGATGATATATGTATACGGGGGAAAGATATATTTCATATGCATTGCTGACAAATAGCTATTTGCGTAGATAAATTTTAAAAGCGCTGAATAACTGATGGGAAGCTAGACCTAGATGTTTTACTATTCAATAAAATAGAAATGGGCTGATGGAACATTTGACATTTGCTTTCATAAGACAACTGTATGATAGGTGTTCGTATTGGGTATGATGTTATCTCACTTTATGGGCTAGACTGACTTGTTCTAGGGGTAACGGTCACCTGTGTTCTTGTCAACGAAAGCCTACATCTTTATGAGATATTCGCCTAGCACAAGTCAGGAGACTGAAGTTCATAGTCAATTAAGTCACTACTCCTCAAGGCAGGAATGGTTGGGAGTCTTTTTGGAGTGCAGGAGAAGTACTCTAACATACCCGAAAACACAATAAACTCACTAGACCCTCGAATTTTCATAATAACAGAGAGCGAGACAGGCCCGCACAACAGAAAAGTTTGGAAATTAGTAAAACTGGTAAGTGGTAGCCTAATGGTGGGTAGGGTAGGCTACGTTGTTGACAGCATGCCAAGACATACATATACATAACCTCACTAAAACTTTCTAAAAGGGCTAGGCCATCTCAATTTCATTTATTTTAGCACACACACATTTAATTTAAATAAACCGTATTATTAATAAATAATAAACTATAATGAACAATAACAAAGCCTAGCCTAACTGTTGACGGCAAACCTAGACGTAGCATAAGCTCAACATAGTTTAGTAAGGTTAGGCTACCTGATTGTCATTTACTTTATCTCACGCATGATAATTGGGAAGAAAAAAAAGTTCGGAAAGTTGAAAGTACGGGTTTCTTGAAGTACGGAAACTCGAGGGTACTGTTGGTACTGCTCGGAGGTTATGACCCAGACACTTTCGTGCATTGGCCTTTCTCAAATACTGGCGCTAGTCTTAAGGCAAGCTCTTAACCCTTAATCTAGGAGAGTGGCTCCCAACTTTTTTTACTCCTCTACGCCTAAAAAAAAATTCCTCTGACCCCACAGCCCTTACATTTTATACTTTGTTCAAGGATAAAAGACATGTACTCATACTAAATTTCATCAAAAAGAAGATATTTATTCTACTTTTAATATATGTAAAAAAAGAAGAATCAGTTTTTTAGACAAGAAACTTCACAGATTGATATTTGAATAAACTTTAATAAAATAATAACTCTTGTTTGAACTATATGTAAAATAGTAAAATTAAGAACTAGCTTCGAAACGCTTAGAAAGGAATTTAATTTTGTGGTGTGTAAAAAAAAAGCGAACATATGGACTTGAAAAGATATTCCAGATTAATATTTGAATATACCTGACAAAAAATAATTGCTTTCTTGAAATATTCGCAAGATAATAAAATAAAAAAAAATACTGTTTTTTTTTGGAATGAAATGACTAAAAAGTTATGATTTCCATAAAGTTATCAACCTATGCTTTTAAAAATTTGAATTGGTAATAATACTGTCCCTCATGCCTCGTAAAGTCTCAGAAAAGCTCGATTGGTTTCGGGTTCGTCTAGGATCCTCCCATCTTCAAGAGCAACTCCCTTGAAGTTGCTTAGTAATTAATTCTTTAGTAATTATTATTACTAATTCTAATATTAATAATCTCATTGACCATATTTTAAAAATTTGCTTTCAATTTTTTAAGCTTTAAAAAAATATCGTATCCTTAAAGGTGCTGACATTTTTTTAACCAAAAGCCCTGCTGACCGCACCTGGAATTATGTTTCGCACCTATAGTTGGGAATACCTGACCTAGGGCAACGGGAAGGTCTTATATGAGGTCTCCAAACCAAACAAGCCCTAGTCAACATCTCTCTAGTTAATACTGAACATAAATAATGTTTAAAATATGTGTTGAAAGTTTTAAAGACTGGGATTATTGATTGAAGCACACAATTTACAGATAGAAGAATTGAGGATTGGATGAATTGTGCGAAATAACAACGATGTTAATGGAGAACACTGTGTCAGGGGCGTAACAAAGGGAGGGGGGGCGGCACGTTCCAGGGGGTGGCATTTTGAGGGGGTAAAAAATTGAAAATATAAAAATATTAAAAAAATAAAAAGCTAATAAAAAATCTGAAATTTTATAACAAAATGAGTTTTTAAGGTCATAACTGTTTTATGTTTTATTTGTGTATTACTATTTTTAAACTCATTTTCAACTGCAATATTTGCAAATTAAAACTAAATTTATTTTGAATATTTCAAAACTAGTTTTTTAATAGGGTTGCAAATTTATTATATTTTTTTGCGCAGCCAGTTAATTTAAATTAAACATTTTTTTACGATTTAAAAAAATTACGTTTTTGTTTTTAAAAATCTTTGGTTTTTCTTTGATGACGACTGTATATGTATATGAGTATTGTAATAAGAAGTAAATCTGGAACTAACGACAGAGGTCTAAAATTGGATCATTGATTATAATTTCCTGAAAATAAATATTTTCAAGACGTTCTGTAGTTTTGATTGTTAACGGAGGAGTTTGGGGGGAGGGGGGGCAAAAATAGTTGCTACGTCACTGTAACGTGTCGATCAGTTCAGGGTTGCATCTAGTTACCTGAACAATTCTAGTACATCAATTTTGCTATAATAATGCCATATTTTGTATAAACATCTTTTTGATATAACAAAACCTTTTTCACGACTTTTACCCAATTAAAAGTCTATCTTAATGCATTCAGAAATGTTTAGTTATTTTTCAACAGAAAACAGACAAATATGTAAAAAAATGATATTAAAAATAAAAATATCCAACAAGAAAAGAAATAACATGACTGTTAAATGAGAAAGAAACGAATCGAATAAGGCCCGAATAAGTGATCTCATTTAAAGTAAGTTGAACAATTTTTTGGGAAAATAATTCATTTTTGTCGCTATTTATGATTAGTTTAGATTTCATTCAAAAAGAATTCGACGAAATACCGAGCGAAACGTGAAAGATTCTTGGTCACTAAGCAACCACCAAGAAACAGCCTGTCTCAATTACTCTCTCCCAGGATCGATTTCGTGTCTCTAGATTCCCCTTAACGAGTACCTATTTTGCCTTGCTTTTCTTCGTCAACTCTAATTGGGCGCACGCTTTCAGATCAACACTCTGTTTTTGCTATTTTTCTTTCTTGTAAATACTGGCTGTTTTGTAGGAGATCTTTACGAACATCAAATAGAATTGTTAAGCGAAACATGAAAATAGTTGATATATATATATAAAAAATGACCTGATATTGTTATTACAAGAAAAATCATTGATTTTGTGGCAATTATTAAAGCATTTAAATTTTTTTTTTCAATGATTTATTTTAAATAGACGAAGATGTTTAAATGAAAAGTTGAATTATTCTCTCTTTCATAATCTAGTATTGTCGTAATTTTATAGCAGGAGTTCTCAAAAGTGGGCAATCCTACTCGTTGTATTCCATCTGGAAAGTTAAATTTTACAGCTGAAGAAGAATTTTTAATTGAGAAGTTAGGACAGGAGTGTCAAACATATGGCCCGCAGGCCGGATCCGGCCCAGGGGATAAATCTGCATTATTATAAAAAAAAAGAATGATTTCAGTCCAATTTCCTTAAAAACCTGTGGTATTTATATCATCCGCTAGGGCCAGAGTGTTTTAGTACGCGCAGACGATATGAAAGGAACACTTCGGCGAAACAAGAAGGTGGTAGCATTAAACGTCTGTTCTCGCATTATCCACTTTTCCTTTGTTCTCGCATCTCCACCAAGAAAATATCTGTCAAAAAGGATAAAAGTGGATACACAGTGTCTGATTTTAATAAAGATTTTTGTAACTGACTTATTCTTCTTTGCACTAATTATTAGTATTAGAGACTAATGCAAAGAAAAAGGTGAACTTATTGTTAGTTCTATGTAATTTTGTAATTAGCTTACTGGTCTGGCCCTGGCTTGAGATCAAACTAGGACAAAGTTTTTCAAACTTTTTTCGACGCGGAACCCTTTTTGCTTCAGTAACTTTCCCAGGAACCCCAGAGTCTAATGATTTTATACAATCATTATATAAATATTTTTATTATCAAACCACAATAAGAAATGGGAAAACAAGACTAAGATCTTTCAACAGTACCAAGCGGTCTTCGTCAGAGTCAAAAACCCAACTGAAATATTGACGAAGTTATACCTTTGACTCTGACGAAGACCGTTGTTACCGTTGAAAGATTTAGTCTTGTTTTCCCATTTCTTATTGTTGGTTGATCATTGATTGTTATTTCACGTGTTTATGTGAAATCTTTTTATCGATAAATATTTGTATATGCTTTTATAAATAGTATGTATGTTTAAAAGCAATTAAAAAGTAATATTACTATTCTGCGTATTTTTCGAAGAAAAATTCAAAATTAAAGATTTTAATTTTCATATCTTCCACAAGTACCATAACACATGACACAGAATCATTAGCTAGGTACTTCAACATAAAGTTTATTTTGTAATCATTTTTTATTTTCTAGTTCAAAGTTTGATTCTCAAGTCAGACCGAGCATTAAGTCTACTTCGGTATTTAGTTTCTATGGCAGTATAAAAGGAAAATCCAGTTTTGTATAAGTAGATAGTGGGAAGTGGCAGCAATGTGTGAAGTGCTATTTTAACAATAGAAAGAAATTCGGGAATCAGATAGCTCCAAAAACTGACTAGTGATTCATCCTAAATATGAATAAAATTTTGTCCACTTCTACTTATGTGTATAAGTTTTATTAGGTTTCATGATTCACAATAAACACAGAATAAATCCATACTCACTAAAAAAATTTTTTTTAGAAAAATGTTTTCTTTAAATGTTTTTCGCGGAAACAAAGACAGTCCGTTAAGGAACCCCTGGGTTCCAAGGAACCCACTTTGGGAATCTCTGAACTAGGCAGTATTCGGCCCTCAGACAAAAATAAGTTTGACACTCCTGCGTTAGGATCTTCACCTTTGCATTACATTCGGACCCGAACTGACAACAGTGTGAAGTGTCACGTTTTACAACGTAAGAATCATGGTTAATTCTTAGTTTTAGTCCCGCATAAAAACCAGGACACTCTTAAGAGATACATATTTAACTATTATTTCCCTCTGCTTAGTAGATATTGAGGTTCAATCCAGGATATTTCATCTAACTCAATTCATAAAAAACAAATTTATATAATGCAAGATTCATCAAAGGAAGAATTCATCTAATATCACAATTCATCTAAAATTATTTTATCTAAATTTCTTATCTACAAACAAAACAAAACGTGAATGAATGGTAAACTGAAGAAGCTAATTCCGGAGATGAAGAAAAAAAAACAAAAGGACGCTGAGAAGAACTTCAAAAATCTATTATTGCAGTATAATAGAAATACTGATGTCATTCCACACCTAAGAAGTATTACATATAATTTATCTTTTAATATTATATTCAATTGTATTTCTTCATAAACAAATTGTTATAGACATCTTTTTGATAATCCCAGTTTACTAAGGTGTGATATATATATATGCTATATTTTCCTACAAAAGCAAAAAGCTTGGCAGATGTGTTAGCCTTGTATTAATGAATACTTACATTATGTATTATTAGTAAATTTTATCATAAAAATGAGATATCGTTTATTCAATCATAGGTTAGTACAAGTTAGGACATTTTTTTTCTTAAACGATATTTACATTAGACAAATTGTGTTTAGATGAATTCTTCTTTAGGTGAATCATACATAAGATAAACTTGTTTTAGACGAATTGAGTTAGAAGAATTTACCGAAACCGGTTCACTTTAAAAGGACTGTTTCAGAATCGAAAATTCGAACTAAATATACTAAAGTAGTACTCCGCAACCGGTGTGCCACGGCCGCGGTCAAATACATTATATTTGACATTTTACCATTTTTCATCAGGTATTTAATACACAATGACAATTTTTCACCGAAGTTCCATTAGATGTTTTCTGGATTTACGTTAAAAAAGAATATCCTCACATTTCATACAAAGCAATCTTAACATTACTTCCATTTTCAACGGCATATTTATGTGAACAAAGTTTTGCAACTCTTGTATTAATTAAAAATGATAAGCGGCCATGCTTAAAATATATAAGAACTTCGGGTTGCGTTGCCAAATATTGAGCCGAATACAAAACTTTTGTGTTCATTGAAACAAGCGCAGGTATCACATTAATAATTATTATGTTTGCGTAGAAATAAATATGTTATAGTTTTATGTATATACGATCAATGTTTCGTATTATGTATCGTATTGTTACATATATGTTTCAAATAAAAAAACAAACATTTATTGTAAAATTTATGTATCAATAAATACCTATATACTTTAGCTTTTGGTGTGCCGCGGAATTCTAGAAATAATTTTGGTGATGTCGTAGATTAGGAAAGGTTGCGGAGCACTATACTAAAGTATTGTATATAAGATATTTGTTTACCTTGTTGCTGCGAAGGGTGTATAGGAGGCAGTCGCAGGTGACCCACAATGTGGACCAGCTCATATTGCGGCTGTTCACTCTTGGAAGCAGCACGGTGTTTGAGCCGCAAATAAAACGATCTCCTGTCGTCCTTTTGGTTTGGACGCAAGTTGATTCGTAATTCTTCGTGGTCTTCAAGATGAGTTACGTTGAATAGGGACTGTCCAAGCAGGTCAACCTGAGCACCAAAACATTAAGTTAAACATTACTTGTGCAATATTTTAGAGGGATTGAAGGAATTTCAAAAATTACGTCTTCACACAAAAGAGAGTTTAATATCAAAACGTGTTTCAAACATTTAGTGTTATTCTTTAGGTTTACATCTAAAAAAACATATATATCTCTGAACATTAAGAATATAAGAACGAATGATTTGAAGTTGAATACAATATATGAATGTTTTTTTTTTAATTTTGTTCTATCAAAGTCACAACAATGTAAGTATTACATCACCAGTGACATTGATAACACAGATGTAGGAGAGAACACAGGAGGGAAGAAGCAATCCAGTAACTACACTTCCTGGCGTGAGTCTAAGTAGAAAAAAAAATCACTTAGAACAGTTAATAGTAATAAGTCTCTTGGCCACATCCTCTTCAGACGTCTTGTGGGATTTCCTGGAATCCTTCTGGAGGACATTGCTAGGATTAAGGGATTACTATTTTTTGGAAGTTTTTTTTGTGAAACGCTTTATAGCGGGATATTGCAACCTGCTGAACTGTTGGGAACTTCAGGTCGGAATATATTGGCTCAGTATATAGAAAGGACAATGAAGAATTTTTCGAAGGACTTTGTTTTGAAGGGTTTGTATCCTCTGAGAATTACCTTTCTTTGTTTTTCCCCATATCTCAATGCCGTATGCCCAAATAGGCATCATCACAGTTCTATAAAGTAATAGTTTGTTGTCTGCCGTTAATTTTGAGCATAGATCCATTAAGTGTAGTAAAAGTTTATACCGTCTGTATTGTTCTGTTCATTTTATTTTTGTATGGGAAGCCCAAGTAAGTCGTCTATCAAGGTGTAGTCCTAAGTATTTGGTGGTTGTAGCTTGAGGGATCGGAATATGGTTAATATGAATGTTGTATTACACTATTGAAGTTTTTAACAAGGAAATTAGTATAAAAATTGTCTCATGTTTTATTAAGGTTCAGGTTAATTTTCAATTCAATATTCAATTTTCAAACTGTTCCCTTGTTAAGCACTTATCAATAGTGCAATTCAACGTTCATATATTGTATTCAACTTCAAATTATTCAATCCTATGAATTTTACTGTTTTTATTGTTCTTAAAACTCACAGATATGAATATATACTTTAATGAAACTGGTATACAAAATGTTGAATTTAGATTTCATGAACATGCTAAATTGAAATCTTTTAGAGTCTGAAAACTAAAAAAAACAAGTTTCATGAAACTCGTATATAAAAAATCGAATTTAGATTTCATGAACTTGTTTAATAGAAATCTTATAAACTCTGTAAACTAAGAAAACCAGTTTCATGAAACTCGTATATAAAAAACTGAATTTAGATTTCATGAACATGTTTAATAGAAATCTTTTAGACTCTGCAAACTAAGAAAACCAGTTTCATGAAACTCGTATATAAAAAATCGAATTTAGATTTCATGAACTTGTGCATGGAAGAACAGAGTATTGGAACCACTGACTCTTGAGCAAGCAACATACTGTTGATAATCTGAAAAACAATTCGTCTCACTCACTTCAATTCCTGCCGTAGACAGAGACTTGCGACTTATTTACCGTCATTGCAAAACATACCCTGACGGGAAATTGCAACCATTGAAAAGGGCAGTTACCAGGTATTAATGGTATGCAAGGTATACATATAATGCAAACCTTAGATTTTAAGTTAGACATACACAAATCTACTGTCAATGTTTCAGCTTGCTATGTCTTATGGTGGCTGAGTTAACTTGTGACAAAATTTTGCGGACAAACCGACAAACAGAAAATTTTCTAAGAGTGGATTCGGTTTCTCTAATATATGAAACATAAAGATAACTTGAAATTAGTCAGTTCTAAGAAATATACAGACAAAACCTTTCTTTTATTTATATAGACAATTTAAATTCCGTACTTTATAAATTTATATATATATAACACAAGTTGTGTTTTTGACTCTGACGAAGACCGCTTGTTACGGTTGAAAGATCTTAGTCTTTTTTCCTTTTCATATTGTGGTTTGATCATATATATATATTTAAAATTATTTAAACTAAAAGTACAAAATTGGAACAAATTAATGTTTGCAGATAACAAGAAGTATCTACTATAAGAAAGTTGTACCCGCTATCTGTATGATGTTCACGAAGCTTCCCTTGAATTGTCAATATAAGACAAACCTATACCAATAAGATGAAGAACAGAAGACGATATTTTTGACTTGGGTCACAAAAAATTTAAAAGAAAATGGTCTTGTAAGGAATTTAAAATTAAATTACTATGCGTTTTTTTTATTTCTTATATTGATCCAAAACGAGGGTAAGAGATAAAGAAATAGATATCGTCCCTATGAGTTGAGATCCGTCTTTCACTCCGGCCCGCCTGATAAATTTTTGAAGTCGATATGGCTCGCGAGCCAAAAAAGTTTGCTCACCTTTGAATTAAAACCCCATAAATGTTTCTGTGAAGCATTTTGTTTTGTTTTAACCTTCAAAGTAGACTGTTCTCTCTTAAAAGGCTGTTCACCACCCATAAACCTTGCCATCCTTGAACTGTCTCAAGAATACACAAAATAAGCATTTCTCGTTAATTTTCATCTATTTCATCTTGAAAGTACTTACTTAAAACAATCAATTCTCTTTTAACAATCATAATCTCCTTGAAGTAGAGCGAAAAGTTGCCTTGTTACTTGGCAGCTTTAGCTCAGAGCTTGGTAAATAAATAACGAAATAAACTTAAGATGTCAACTCTAAGCTTTAACAATTCAATAGACGTTCATCCTATTAACAACAAAGTTACCTTCATATTAGAAAAGTTTTTTTTTTTAAAATATTAAATAAAGAAAAGAGGTATTATTTACTCAGCGTATACATGATGAAAACTCAAAGGAACCGCACTCGACGAAAACTCAACTGCAGTGATTCTCAACCTTATTCTCATGACGGCACACTTTTAATAATTTAAAAACTTGACATCACAATAACAATTAGATCAATTAAAAAAAAAACATAGTTATTTAACTGTCACACCTATAATACCATATATTCTGTAAAAATAGCAGACGATAATAATTTTCAATGAATTATAAACTAAAATAGTATTACAAAGTATATAAAATGTTTATTGAATGTTTTCCTTATCTCGACCACATATATTTAACATTCTGAGGTAAAATGGATAAACAAACAAAAGTTTCCACAGAAATGATGTTTTATTAAACAGCAACAACGCGTTTCGAACACTTTATATTCATCATCAGGAAGACACTATAATACAAATTATATCTAATCAGTTACAATCAGTTCTAATCAGTAACTGATTAAATATAATTTGTATTATAGTGTCTTCCTGATGATGAACACAAAGTGTTCGAAACGCGTTGTTGCTGTTTAATAAAACTTCATCTGAGTGGGGACTTTTGTTTGTTTATCCATTTTACCTCAGAATGAGTAAATACCACACAATTACGGACTGCACAACTAATGATATATTTAACACTATTTTCTTTTTTTATCGAGGTTTGGTCTAGCTTCAATAATGCAACACTTTTAAGCCGATGTTTCGTCTATATTTCTAGACATCTTCAGGGTCACATAAATACAGAATTTAATTATAATACCATGAAACATAATTATATTACATTATTTTATTAATTTACATAATTACCTTGGAATTTTCTATTGTAAGGAAGCAACTACATAACGGTTTGTGTTCAACTTTAACCTAGATGATAGTAAGATTATAGACTATGAAAATAATAAAAATAACAGGCTTATAAAAGAAATGATTCACATTCGAAAAACCAAGAATGCATGCAATAAAAAAACGGATACTGAAAACCTAAGTAAAATATATAGTATATTACTTAGGAATTAACAAATATGGTTGTAGTTTCCTGGTTCTTCTTTCTTTTTTGATATACTCGTAGTTTCAATGAGTTTTTAGGGTTATTTTGAGTTATCAAGTCTGATTAGAAGGTTCGAAAAACTGTCACTAGGGCAGAACACTAGCTGATTTGAACACAAACCGTTATATAGTTGTTTCCTCACAATAGAAAAATACCAAGGTAAATTACCTTATGTATACTTTATTTACCTTATGTATTACCAAGGTAAATACCAATTATGTATATTAATTAAATAATGAATAAATAAATATGTTTCATGTTGAATTCTGAATTGATGTAGCACTCAAGATGTCTACAAATATAGACGAAACATCGGCTTAAAGGTGTTGTATTATTGAAGCTAGACCAAACCTCGATAAAAAAGAAAAATAGTGTAAAATGTTTATTTAATGCGAAATTTGTGGTTGGTGTGTTTTGACGACTTTATTCATATTTTAGAGTAAAAACGATAGCTCTACTCTTATTTCAGGATCTAGATTTAAAAGTTTGGATTTTTTTTTCGTTTTTATACTGGAGAAAGCAGAAAATCCGAACTTGCACAAATAAGATGTACACAAATTGTAATAACACACTTAAAGGTTTTTGTGATATTGTCGGATAATCGAATCTAAGATTAATCCAGAAATAATTAATTCATTCTTCGGAATACTATAATAATCACGGCAATTCTTTGCTCTAATATTGTCAAATGAACAACAATTGTTTTATGAATTATTTTATAACACTCTTTTAGAACTGATTCGAACTTTTCTAAACTACCTTCTCGTACTTAATTATTCAATTTTTTTTATTTTTTTTTTAAATCCGAATAATTCATTGGTAGAGGTATTTAATCCTTTAAATGCCACAAGCTCTATCTTAATTTCTGCTTTCTATATTTATTCTCGTTGCATTCAAAGGCATCAAAGTGCATTCTCCAAAAGTCTCCTTTGCTATTTTACTGTATGCATCAGTAAACTTTGACAGCACACTTCAAGAATCACGCGGCACAGTGGTTGAATTTCACTATTCTACTACATAATATAACTTCATTTAAAACTCAATGTTCTACGTGTTCAAATAATTTGGATTAAAATTACTATTATTTC
This sequence comes from Hermatobates lingyangjiaoensis, assembly GCA_026182355.1. NCBI lineage: Eukaryota > Metazoa > Arthropoda > Insecta > Hemiptera > Hermatobatidae > Hermatobates > Hermatobates lingyangjiaoensis. The sequence continues at coordinate 425,012 of JAPFBL010000333.1, forward strand.
AAATATTTCAATTTTATAATCATAAACTCAACAAAAGAAATAAATAACAGTACGTAATAATGATGAAGATACAAAATTATGTCTATATAAATAAAACAAAGGTTTTGTCTGTACATTGCTTCGAACTGACTTATTTATAGTTATCTCTAGTTATATTTTTAAAACATAGAAAAACTGGATCCACTCTTAGAAATATGTATTTCTGTTTTGTTTGTACAATAATTTTGTCACAAGCAAACTCAGCCGCCATACGTGGTAGCAAGCTGAAACTTTGACAGTAGATTTCTGTACATCTAATATAAAAGCTGGTATTTGAATAGATTGGAAATTCAATGTAGAAGCGAAGTTATGGACTTTTAAGCTGTGTTTGACTAGCCATATAGGTATACATGTTTATAGCTAAAATTCACTCATAAATCGGAAAGACGATAAAACTGGACACAATATGAGTTTAAAATCGATAAACAATAACACACTTACAAACTCAGGGTTACATGCCGTTGCGTCTACAACGTGCTTGGTTTCCCTTTCTCTTTTCTTCTGAATAAGGATTACCCGAAAATTTGAGCTTGTAAGTATGCTTCTTTAATCTTATGTAAAGTAAATCTTATCGTATGTAAGTATGTGTTATTCTTCTTCAATTTTGAACTATAACTCGTATGTATAGCTAAAAATCTACAGGTATTTTTGTTGTAGGAAGTAGGTACTGTACACTGATATTAATTTCGTTTCCGTTTATCATAATTGACTCGCTTTAAAAAGTGAGTCTTACTTACCAGCGTACTAATTAAGAAGTATGACTAGAATAAAATAAAATTTAAGATCAGTATCTAAAGCTGAAAAACGTAAAAGAAACTCCAGATGTTCTGTACTAATAATGATATCTTCTACTATTCTATATTTTCTAATATTTTGTTATTAACAAATGTCATAATACATATTAAATTCACTTAAGAAACGGAAAGACAATGAGAACCGGACACAATACGAGTTCAAGATCGAAGAAGAGTAACACACAGAGTAAAGAAACACACAAACTCAAATTTTCTGACAATACGTCTTCAGGAAAAAAAAGAGAATGGGAGACCAAGCACGTTGTAGACGCAAAAGTTGTAGTCGATTACTTACCATTGCGTCTACAACGTGCTTGGTCTCCCTTTCTCTTTTCTCCTTAAGGCGGATTCCCGAAAATTTGAGTTTATCAGTGTGTTTCTTTACTCTGAGTCTCTCTGTGTTATATAATACATACTTTAAATATTATAACAAATAACAATTACCACAGTATTGACATCCAGTTCAGTCCAGAAAACCAGTGTAACAGTACCCGCAGACTGTGAGCTCAACTGCAAGGTAGTCTTTAAACCCCCAGGCTTTCAACGTCAGATGCCCAAATGAATAACATATGTAAAATGAATTCGTATGTAACTCCACCTCATTTCTACCCTCTTTACTATATTACTAATCATCTTCCCGGATACACATACCGAAACTTACTTACAATAATTTTTATTTTTTATTAAAATATCCTTTAAAATGATTTAAGAGATTGAATGACCAACAAGTCAGGAAAAGATTCTACCAACCATCGTTTCAGTAGAATTCGTGCGGATGTTTCTCCAATTCTTTCAAAAAAGTAATGTACACGAGATAAAAGCAAATTTCATTGAATTTTAAAAGTTGGCAACATGCCTTCATTCTTCATACTGTTTCAGAAATAGAGAAACATCCGCATAACTTCAAAGTGAATATGTTTACACAATATCAGTTATGAGAAAAACCAAGGCTAATTCTCTTAAAACAAACAATGGACTTACAAACTCAATTGAGTCAAGAGGGGCGTCCCTTCGCTAAGAAAACGTCATCAAACCTGTATGTTGAAAATGGAGTTTAGTCAAGATGCGGCTTTAGCAATCACTGAATAAAAGAAAACTGCACTGGAAACCAAATATGCACGCCACATAAATATGCATATACCAAATATGCCGGTAACCACATATATATTCAAAAATTTAGAATAAAACACTTAGTTTTTGTAAATACTGATTGTTTTCTAATACCTTTAGTGTTGTTTTAGGGTCAAAAAGTGTGGCCCATTTATTAGTTTTCACCTATTTTAGTTATGGGCGAGCCATATTAAGGGTTGATTTTATATTAAAAGTTCTAAATTTTTCCTAAATCAAATGTTTTTTAAAGTGGGGATTTTTAGCGAGTAGCTGACAGCTTACAGGCTGTCGGCTTAACGTCCACTCCGAGGGGCAACATGCTCAGATTTATTAAACTTCCACGTGAATAAATCGAGGATCAGAGTGGGTATTGAACACTGGACCTACCAATCCAGAGGCGAATATGTTACCACTGAGCTAACCTGGCCCCCTGACCAACGGTTGAGAAGTACGTTGTTTTTTTTTTTTTAATTTTTTAAACCGATTAGGATTTTACATTGGGAGTCCTAAATTTTGCCTAACTCAATTACATTTTGAGAGGGATCTTTAACGAGTACCTGGCGTTGTACAAGCTCGGGACCAACGGCTTAACGTTCTCTACGAGGGACGACGTACTCAGAGTTATTCACCTCTGGCGTGAATAAATCGAGGGTCAGGTGGGGATCAAATCCCGCATTACCACCCCAGAGGCGAGTACGTTAACCACTGAGCTAACCTGGCTCCTTCTAGAAGTAAGTTACTGATCAAGTAAACTCGAAATGGAAACTCCTCAACTCGAAATAAAATGGATGATGATGTTATTACCTGTTGGTGTCCAAGGAGAGACTCGACAGAAGGGGATATGAAGACAATCTTACTACTGGATGTCACCACGAGCAGCATCCCGTCCATGCCCTAGAAACAAGAAACACATCACAGCATGTCACACATATTTATATCAACATATAATGTCATGAATCTGTATATCAAATACAAAGTTTGTCTGTCTGTCCGCTATAGAAATAAAACTGGAGACATTTAAGCACAAAGAAACATATAGGTCTTATAGAATTTTTTTGGAAAAAACTAAGTACGGTGTTTTGATTTTGATCAGGGTCAGTTTTTGGGACTACCGCCCATATTTAGACAATTCTCTCAAAACAGCTTCGAATCAGTGAAACAGGGTTTATAACGATCGTAGAGTTTACCTCATTTGTTCAAAACTTTAAATACATTAATTGATTATATATATATATATATATATATATATATATATATAATCAATTAAAGTGTTCTTGACCTCTTCTATTCTATTCTATGTTTTGTTATTGAGGGCTAGGTCAAATAAAAGAAAATAAACTCCTTCCTAGGCCGACGTTTCGATGTATTTGTACATCATCTTCAGGGCTGAAATTAGAGTAAGAATTGGTAAATGTATTAATTGGTAAATGTATTATAGTTCTTACTCTAATTTTAGCCCTGAAGATGATGTACAAATACATCGAAACGTCGGCCTAGGAAGGAGTTTATTTTCTTTTATTTGACCTAGCCCTCAATAACAAAACATAGAATACATAGAATATACATATATATGTATTCGTAAACGTTGATAGCAGACCTTCTTGGATAAACACATTTAATAAATAAATGTCTGATTTTACATTACACTTGACTTTAAAAACGTGATTACCCAAACCAGACACTGCAACCAGTTGCTATCAAGTGTAATATTTACTCCAATTCTTTTAGTTTTATTCATGTTACTTAATTGTTTCATAGCTAATTATATTAATAATGTTTTTTCCTGAGGATGGTGACTTGTAAGCATCGAAGCATATCGAACAATATATTGAATAATAAGAAATATGGTGAGTCAATTCATGATCTATGAAACCTGGATTTAAAAAAGTGTTTTAGAAAATTAGAAACATTTTATACCAAACTAAATAAATATATATATATATATATATATATATATATATATATATATATATATATATAATATACATATATAAAAAGATTTCACATAAACACGTGAAATAACAATCAATGATCAAACCACAATAAGAAAATGGGAAAACAAGAATAAGATCTTTCAACCATAACAACCGTTGACTCTGACGAAGAAGACCGCTTGTTACGGTTGAAAGATCTTAGTCTTGTTTTCCCATTTTCTTATTGTGGTTTGATCATTTATATATATATATATATATATATATTATATATATATATATATATAATACTTTGAATTGAAATCAGACGGTCCAAACGGACAAATAATTAAAGTTACAGCTAGAGAACACAAGAAAAAGGACGAACACTCTCCGTTACGTCTCCGTTCCTTCATTCTTTCTCCTTTTATTTTCTCTCTTTCTACTCTCCTGAAGACGGCAAGACGCCGAAATTATCGAGATTCGTGAGTGTTCGTCCTTTTTCTTGTGTTCTCTAGCTGTAACTTTAATTATATATTATATATATATATATATATATGTACAACTCAGTGCCTGAGTGTTTGTATATGTTCTGTTACATACTTTTGAACTTAATGTTTCTCTTTCCATTGCTGGAAGTTAAAGGATATTTTATAACTGAAACATTTAAATTTCCTCGCAAAAGTTAATGATGTAATTCTGATTTTGATGACAATCTAATTTCCTATACTTTCGTTTTTCATTGTGAAAAAAAAAGTGTGCAACTTATAATAATTTTTTATATTATATCTTATTTTTGGCCTAATCTATAATTTACATTCTGTATTAATTTCCTTTATTTCAAAAAACTGAAGTGTATTGTAACTATAGAAAATTTAAATTGTTTTCCTTACATGTAATTTATTATTAGGGTTGAAATTGATTGTTTCCCAAGCAACGCAGGGTAGATCAGCTATTTAAATTATAAAATTGGACCAGGTCATTCATTGGACGAGGAATGGTCCAATGAATTAATTTTGCGACTCTAAGAAGCACCTTTGTCGAAGGTGATTGTTTGTACATTATATTTTATTTCAACTGGTTCGAGTAAATTCGTTTATTTAATCATATCAACAATTTACAAAAACAACAGGCTAACTAAAAACAACATTCAATAACACATACGATGAATGATCAAACCACAATAAGAAATAGTCTTGTTTTCCAATTTCTTATTGTGGTTTGATCATTGATTGTTATTTCACGTGCTTACGTGAAATTTTTTTACATACGATGTGTGTTACAAATGTTAGGACACTTTTTGAATTTCATGTCCTCTGTACATACTAATTTCAAAGTTTTTTGTTGTTGTGTTGATACACTCGTCACGATAATATGTTCACAGTTTTGACTAAGGTTAGACTCGTGTTGGCGTACTCTGCGATGTTTCGCTATACAAAAAAATATTATCTTTTGGAATAATTTATAACACTTATAAACATTTTTTTTGCTCAAGTTGATTCATTGTACCCCACTGTCAACATCTCAAGAGTTTTGTGCTCTTAATACTATTTTTTATACAAACAATTAATAAATCTCTTTGCTTTATTATTCTCAACAGTAAAAAACTTCAGAGCACTCAAAACATTAGACGCGTGCAGAGAGTTTGTATTAATTGTATAAAAAATAGCATTAAGAGCTCTAAAACTCTTGAAATGTTGACAGTGGGGCACGGTGAGTCAACTTAAGCAAGAAAATGATTTTAAAGTGTTATAAATTATTCTGCAGGTAATAATTTTTTCCACAGCAAAAAATCGTGGAGAACGCTAACACAAGTCCAACCCATAATGCTTCTCACATAAAAGCAACACATGCTATATAGTCAAAACTGAGAACATACTGAGACATATGACGAATGTACAAACACAAAAAAAAATATATTAAATTAGAGTGTACAGAGCGCTCTAAATTTAGAAAGTCACCGTACTTTTTGATCACACCTTGTAAAAACAGAGGGTAATACAGAATACGCAGGTAAACTTTTTTTATATTCCAGGTAGGAAATAAATAAATGCCCTCCAGCATTATTGCAGTTTTCGCATAAGCAGAACGTAAGCTGGTATAGTCCCGTCGATTAGTCGAGTAATGACATCACAAATATGCTAAATATGATAATTCTACTTCACTTTGATTCTTTTCAATTTTAATTTAATCTGTTTACCTTTCATATTTTTGGCCTATATAAAATTATTTTCACCATTTTTTTTTTCATTCATTCTGAAGACGATAAATTCAAAGAGACGTACTCAACGCATATGTTTACTTACAGTAGATAATTTTCGTATTCCCTCCTTTTATCATTGTACTGAAAGAGAGACTTAAGTGTGTTTATCTATTTCGTGGGCCTCTTCAGTTTATATCCAAACTTTCCTCGTCTGGTTTGCATCGATTTTCCTTTTTTTTTTTAAAGCTATATCCACATATCACAGCTGATACCAAACTGATTATATTTCGCTGAAATCATCTCCTCTTCTAATTTCTGCTTAATCATGCAATGTTGATCATCAACATGGCTTTGACTTATTTACTATCCTAATAAATAAATGCAAAAAATCGATCAGAAATTGACAAAAAAAAAGTTCTCGAAATGAACTAGATAAACACATGTAATAGGATCACACACTTACAGTCTTAAATAAACGGTTTAACCATCATCATGAGGAAGAAAAGAGGGTAAACATAGTGTCCCACTTCAACAAAAGCCACCATACCAACATACTAGTACAAAATCGGGACTCAACTCAATCTACGTTCAAATCAAACTCTCATACATCGACGTTTCAGTTTTTATTTAAAATATTTTCACAAGCAAATGTACGAATTCATTGAATAAACAAAACTATAAAATTTTACATTGCTGGTCATTCAGTAATGTAAAAGTTCTACAATTTTCTTATTTATAATGAATCCTTACTTTTGTCTGTGAAAAAGGTTTTAAATAAAAACTAAAACGTCGGCATATAAGAGTTTGACTTGAACCAAAAAAACTGACCGGGTCCTGATTTTATTTTAGTATTATCTATCAAACAGTCGGTATATCTCATTTATTACATACCCTCTCATATACATATGTATATTTCTCATATACATACAAAGGTATATACACTTTGACTGTTGTGTTCTCACTCACCGTTTTCATCCACTACTGTCGAAATATTGAAAATGAGCCTGAGTGTATTGCTTTCATTTGCGTTTCTTTCTCTTTTTTAAGTATTTACATATATGACTATTAGGTAGAAGCCTCTCAGAGATACAGGTCCCGTTAAACAAGATGTAGTATTCTAACTCTTCCTTCCAATATGTATGTCTGTGTATTACGTAATCATGATTTGATAAATTTTCTAGGTTCAAAATCAAACTCTGACCACTGACGTTTCGGTTTTAATTTAACACTTTTTTCCATAGGCTTACAAACGAAAAAATCATATATAAACATCAACAAATAAACAATATGAAAATGGATTATTACATTTATGGAATATTACAAATACAGATATTTCAGAAATAAATAAAATAACTTACAGAATTTATTTATCTCTGAAATACTTCTACTTGTAATATTCCACACGTTGTAATAATCTACTTTCATATTGTTTATTTGTTGATTCTTATATATGATTTCTTATTATCCTTTGTTGGTAGGCCTATTAAAAAGGTTTTAACATAGAACATTTACCGTATTCCGAATAAATAATACACCTATTCCATCACGAGGTTGATATATTATTAAATTGGTTACAGATATACATATATGAATGATCAAACCATAATATTAAATGGGAAAAAATACTAAGATCTTTCAACCACAACAAGCGGTCTTCGTCAGAGTCAAAAACCCAACGCTGACGAAGACCGCTTGTTGTGGTGAAGGATTTTAGTCTTTTTTTTTGTCATTTCATATTGCGGTTCGATCATTGATTGTTATTTCACGTGTTTATGTGATATCTTGTTATATATATATATATATATATATATATATATATATATATATATATATATATAATTAAAGTTACAGCTAGAGAACACAAGAAAAAGGACGAACACTCACGAATCTCGATTATTTCGGCGTCTTGCCGTCTTCAGGAGAGCAGAAAGAAAGAAAATAAAATAAAAGGAGAAAGAATGAAGGAACGGAGACGTAAATGCGTCCACTGGCCGATGTAAACTGGCGCGATACAATGACACGCAGTGCAGCCATCTTACCAACGTGAACCAGTGTAGGCTGTGAGTTAAAAAATTATAAAGTGATATTTAAGTAAAAGGGAGGAGAAAAGTAAAAAAGAGAAAGGAAAGGAAAAAAACATAAAACTAACTAAAATTAAACGAGAAAAAAAAAATATATATATATAAATAAATAAATAAATGAATAAATAAATTAAGATAAAAATAAAATAAAAAATCATCTGATTAAATTTAGACCAGGGGAATTTCTTGCACCCAATAACCAAATGAAGGCTTCCTCAGAAGCCCTTAGAGTGGTCTGGGTGTCATCATTTGAGAGTTTTCTTAATATTTTAACCCTGAAGCAATCGTTGAAGGGAAGGTTATGGAGATTGGCGTGGGTGGCAACAGGCAGCTGCTTGCGTTGACCAACGGATGACCTGTGACCATTCATACGGAGGCTAAGTGACGTGGAAGTCAGGCCCACGTAGAATGAGTCACATTGTGTGCAGTCCAGACGATAAACACAATTGCTGGAAGTGCAAGAACTAGCAAAGGAGAGAGGGTATGAATGGTTGTTCACTGTCGAAATGAAATGGCTGTCAGGATTGATGATGGGACAGGTGAGGCATTTCCTTCTGCCACATTGCTTTGTGCTCGTGGATTATATATATATATATATATATATATAATCCAAATAAAAACAAGATAGCACACAGATAGACAAAGGAATAACTCACTTCTATATTTCGACCATCGTCGTCATCAGGAGGCGAAGAATCCCTTAGGAAAGCAGAGCGGCGACTCATGCCGGTTTATATATATATATATATATATATATATAAACGAATAAACATCTATATGAAATCTCTTAACAAGCAGCAGTCCCCGTAAATGCAAATAGCAAATGATATGTCACCTCTTTGCTGAGGACGGTTGCTGTTCAAAAGACCTTAATCCTTTCTAGAATTTTATGTACTTGTTGTATACTATTTATATTACAATTCTTTATACTCAAATACTTTCATTTCTTCGTACGAATGGATAACTGTTTCAACCTTTCTTACATAATTCAATGATAATATAAGTAGTTCTAACAGAGGTTTATAAAATATATAAAAATCGCTTATTTGGCTATGGGAGTCGTCGGTTCAAATCCTTGAACATTTTATGTCTTCATTATATTGTGAACTTATATAGTTAGATAAGATAAAAGTATTACTTACTTAAAGTAATTTAAATAAGTTTAAATATTTAAATTGTATTTAACTTACATCCAGGACCATTTCACACCAGTTCATATCAACAGGAAGTCTTAGTTCTTGAGCTAACTCCTTCCTCTTCACTATTACTGAAAAAAAAGATCAAGGTAAGTATACTAAGACTTTAATTAAACAAAATAAAGAAAAATATCTAAGTACCATCATTGACCAACCAGCTTGTCAATATGGAGCAAATTTTCAAAACTGACCCCACATCAGGGTTTAAATGCCCAATAAACGAAAAAGAAAGGTCCACGTTCAAAAAAAGAAGTGCTTACAAAAGGTGAAAGTGGCCAATGACGGAGCGCGAAATGATCGCTAGTCAAACTGGTACATTTACAAAATTCATAAATTCTATAGACATAGACCAATTGTAGCATAAGTATTATAACGGAACCAAAACTGTAATTATATGTTATTATACGACCTAAAATAGTAATTACAAGTATATCAATGATATAATTATCATAATTTAATATATTAATATTACGTATCAAAAGTAATACCTTTTGTATTTTTTTAAATTTAATTATTTACTAATTTTTGAACTAATACCATACTGTATTAAAATTTTTCGTATTATTATAATTTTCAAATGAATACCATAATCTATGTAAGGGAACAGATGATAAATAAACTCCTTGATTTGGGGGTTACTCAAATCAGGAAAACAACAAAAAATGTAAATAGTATTGAAATTAAGACATAACAGAAGGATGAACTAAGAGTAAGAGAAATATATCAAGATAAACAACAGAGGGAGATGAGAAAGATAAACTCAGACACAACAGAAGTATGCTAAGATGTTGAGTATGTAGTCACCAACTCTGAAAGAGAAAGAGAGACAGCTATAGGAGCCATATATTCACGCACTCATACACACATCATAACTATACAGATAATTCTGGAAGTACATTTTGGTTACGTTTCAAATGTCCGGTTAGAAATGAACTTAACTTGTTACTGTACGTTCTAGTATATATATATATATACCGCTCTGACTGTAATATACAACTATTAATTCAATTACCGTATGTTGTAAAACACCCCTAAATCATAAATTGTAAACGACATTATAAAATAAAAACATAAATGTTATTTCAAATACGAGAATTCAATTCAAGCAAAATAAATGTATCTTCAACTTCAGATAAACGAGTTTTATTCGGGTTATAAATTTATTTACATTTAGCAGTACTACTATAAGCAAATTCAAATTCACGCACACAAATACTTTCATTTATAATTTTGAAATTTTATTTATTTTTTTTGGTTTTTTAAGTATAATATAATTTTTAAATTTATGGCTCTTTTAAATATAATTTTAAAATAATATTAATATTTTAAGCGTCAAATCGAAAAAACATAAAACAAACGAACGTATGTCCAGAATTGTCTGTACCAACACAAAACACCAAATAAATAACATTGATAACAAATATCAAACATTGATTCAGAGGACTCAAGACATGTTGCAAATACCCTCGTAAGTGCGTATATTAATATCTAAATATATATATATCTTGATATTTAATAACTAAATTTTAAAATCTATATTTTCTTTATGCCTATGCTTCATGATTAAAAATGTGTCAGTTACCTCCTAGAAAATTTTAAACCTTAATTGAAGTTGACCCTGTTCTTGTGAGAGGGGGATAAAATTAATTGTAGCCCTTAATATATTAAAGTCAAAATTTACACGACTTATTTTTTGTTTTCAATTATGGCTATTGCTCGTGAGGTATAGCAGTCAATTACGTTGTCATAAAAATGAAGATAAAATAATTCTTTGGCTTTACCTTCTCATTGTTTAGATTTTGTTATCCACTTTTCGTGCATTTTAGTTATTTTACAATGATTATAAAGAAATATTATTTAAATAGCACATACTGACCTTTCTTTAACACTTATATAAAGAAAGTATTAGTATTTACTCATGATTAGCAGAAGGAGAAGAAACACTCAGTCTCCATACAAAAGATTTTATCAAACGTCGATGCATTTCGAACACATGGTGTTCTTCGTCAGGTTATATCATGTTACTGAGGCAAATTTAACAAGACGATGAACCTAAGTTTTAGAAATGTCGATGAATTTAACAAGACGATGAACTTAAGTTTTAGAAATGTCGATGAATTTAACAAGACGATGAACCTAAGTTTTAGAAATGTAGATTCTGGATAAAATTAGATGTCATCTGACGGACTTTTACATGTAAATCAAAACGAGCAGGCTAACAGTAGAAAGGCTCCGGCTAGGAAGTCATTAAGTAAAGCGCCTCTTTATCACGGCTTTTCTCATTGGTCGATGACCACTACATGTTATATCACTCGGATGTTTCAAAAACTAAGTATCTTTTGTGTTGATACTTAGAACAGGAACAGATCCCCTTGCGGGTGAAAAACATCAGCTCTTTCGCTTTCGGTCTTTTTGTTTGATCCGATGATTGGGTACACCCACTCAGATCAGTGTCTAGAATTGTCCATTCTTTGCACCAAATGGTTAAGATGAACAGCGGAGTCAAAGCCCCGACTGTTCGGGTTCGGGAGCAACTGTCTACGGCCTTCTAGCGCAGTAGTCTCTAAGTATGTGGGTTACAGCTACTTTTGCCTCCTCACATAGTTGCTGATAGTATTTCTTCCCTTTATTCTAAACAAGAGAAGTATGCTACGAAGCACCTAAGACCTTCCTCTTTGATCACACCTCGTATAGTGCTCCTTCACAGGTTAAATCCCTGATAAACACTACGTCTTGGGAAGCTATCGTAGTAAGTCTATATATATAAAGACCGCTATTTTAAGCAAATATCTACAGAGAATGATAGTGAAAGTATGAGTTCAGCTAATAAAACTCATCAAGGTTTAAACTAGTTTGTAATAGACAGGTAATAAAGAGGAGTAAGACAGATGGGTTGGGACAAAGCACTCAAGACAGATAATGGAGCCACTTATCACTAAGAACTTATCAAGATTAGCGATTTATCACAACACTTTGTATCAGCAGTTTTGTCTTAATTATGTACCCTCAATCCATATTGATTACATTGATAACTAAAATGTATCCTTCCATTTAACTTCAATCTTATTGAATACGTACGTATCTCATGTTTGTAAGTGACAGCATTAAGCACTGAAATGCGGTACTCAACGAACTATTACAATTGAGAAGGAGAGGAGAGGATGGGGGGGGGGGGGTTGGAAAGCAGGTTAGGTTGCAGTGGTAGTCACACGAGAGGCCGAACATTGACCCTTTGTGATACCATACAACAAACATTCCACAATGGGAGTCCTAAATTTTGAGTAACTCAAGTGTATTTAGAGTATGGGATATTTAACGAATAAAGGATCAAGACCGATGACTTAAAGACCCCTCAGAGGAACGACGTGCTCCCATGTGAATAAATTGAGGACCAGAGTGGGTATTGAACCCCAGATCAAGCAGTCCAGCGGGGAGCACGTTGCCACTGGGCTATCATGGCCCACCATAACGCACAATTCAGTTTTTGAAATCACTCTAGGGCAGTGCAAACGGTGCTCTGATACCCGCCAATATAACAGAAGAATAAATTTATATAATATATTTATATTTTGAAAATTTTAATTATTTTCATTTATTTTAGAAACACCAAGGTGTGCTTTGAAGTCTGAGTCAAAAGTCTCCTCCACTTGATATTTTGAAACTTCTCTAATCTTTAAGCAGCAATGGATAATACTTACTCTTTTCCTTTCCTTGGGGATTTAAATTATTTGTTACTGACCTCTCTCTCTCTCTCTCTCAAAAAAAAAAAACAAAAAAAAACTATTACCTTTTAATTTCTTCTCATTTTCCTATTATCAAATTTTAAGACTGCATTTTTTGTATATTAAAATCAGATATGGAGCTTGAAGAAAAAAAAGTTTGAGAAACACTGCTCTACGATATTTACTCATAATGGGAAATCTCTGGACAATCGACTCATAAAAGAAGAACTGTGAGAAAACAACGCTTTTCTGATAAATGTTCCTTCTTGGGTTAAATCTAAAAAACAGATTTAAAAAATAATAACTGTGATATACGTATTCAAAAAGCCCTTGTTTATAATTTGTATTCCGAATGTAACCTTTTGAAGAACATTAAGAATCTAATATTTTTTTTATAATAGATTTTAATTTTTTTCTTCTATTTTGTTTATTATATTTCTAGCTTTAATTATATATATTGTCTTGAACTTCACTGATCTTATATTATTTTTCTTTTCCTTTTTTTTTTTTTACCTAAGAGATGCATGTTCGGTGTAAAACAGGAATAACCACTTTATGTAGAATTGTTAAGTGAATTATATTAAATGCAACATGCAATGTAATAGGTGTATACATGCTAAATTATAAAAAAATAATTGAAAATGACAATATATCATTGTTAGATGGGTGCTTAACTTCTTTTTCTTGGCTAAAAGTATATTTGCTTCCTTTTTTTTTGTAACACAATAAACACATGTCTGTTAGTATAAACTCCTTATTGTGGTTACAATGGACAAAGTTCTAGAAGTGGAAAATAAGGTTCATTTGTTATTTTATACCTAATTTAAAAATTACAGTAAAGTGGAATCTCATAGTACGAGTGCCTCATTGTATGAGCAATTCGCTTTACCCGCAGCCATTCGTAAGAATTTTTGTCTCGTACAACGAGTACAAAATCGTAGTGCGTGCTACCGTCTTCCTCAGGTCTAGATGGTCTCTGTTTTACGTTTAGTAGATTAATAAAACATGATTACTTCTTTCATGCATTTCTATTATTCACATTACATGAACAGTATTGTTTATTTTTCTAATTGCACATTTTCTCTTTAAAAAATAACTTAAAAAAAGGTATTTTGGGGATGGAACGAATTATCTATTTTCATATTAATTTCAATGAGAAAAGTTCTTCGTAATACGAGCAAATCGCAAAACGAGCTCGGTCTGGGAACGAATTAAACTCGTACTGCGGGGTTCTACTGTACTACATTTTACCTAATGCAATATTACAGTTGCAACCTTTAAGAAGTTTGTAACATTGTACAGGTGAGGGTTCCCTACCAGGAACGGTAAACACAACAATTTCATCTCTCAAACAAACAACAATGATTCGAACACTGCCAGAGTAGGTATCGAACCTTCGATCTACCAGTCCAGAGGCGAAAACGTAAGCCACTGGGCTACCCTGGCCTTCTGTCACTTTTTCTATATAATGTTTGGTACTATTTGACTAGCAAAATAGGTAACTTCTACAAAACGTTCTGGCAACTGCCCTGTCAAGAGTTCACGCAACTTCTTATACGTTTTAACTTTTATGTCATTCCATCTTAATCCTTAACATTTTTACTTTTCGTAAGTAGAGTATTTTTACTTTTACTTTAAAAAATAAAGTATTTTTACTTTTACTATAAGTAAAGTATAGTCATTGTAAAAAAAATTACGTGTTTTGAGGCCCCTAAAAACTGTTTATGACTTTTTTCGACTATGTCTAAGTGTTTTTTTCCCTTAAGAGTAACCCTGTTATAAAGGAGTATATTTACGTTCACACGTATCACACAGAGTAAAACGTGTGTACAACAAAAAAGTTATTATGAAATAATAATAAAATAATACACTTGCAGGACTAAGATTAAGTAAGTATAACATACAAACATTAATTAAGTAGTTAATAATATATACTTGTATAACTAAACTAAAATAATAAATGAAAATAGTATCAGAACTCTTTACACTAATCGTACTGACGTATATATAATTTTAAATGATACTTAGACGTATGTGTAAGTGTGTATGGGTGTGCAGCCAAAAGTTTGTGTATACGCTACAGTCCACAAACTTTGATATATCAAATTCATATTTTAAACAAAAATGGGCCTCATAGTAAAGATGAACCCTATTTTTTGGGAGAAATTATGCATTATGGCAAAGTCACCTTATTTGTCAAGTTTGTTTTTTGTAATAAGCAAAAAAACAACCATAAGGAGAAAATTCAAAAGATATGTAATCAGTTATTATGTAGAACATACTTATAAATCAACACAAAGTATTTGAAACGCGTTTTTTCTACTAAACTTTGTCATGATTAGATTTTTAGTGTTTTTCTGAAAAAAGAAAGACCGGGGGAAAACTCAGAGAAGTTGAATGTTTTGGTTGTCAATTTATCGATTAATAAACGAGTAATACAGCACTTAGGATATAGAATCAAGGAGGAAATATGGTTCAATAATGACTAGAACAGTTTAATTCCAGGGATTTGATTTGCATTGTTCTCGCCTATAGATCAACACGTAAGGTAAAACCCTATATAAGATTAAATGATCAAACCACAATATGAAATGGGAAAACAAGACAAAGATCTTTCAACCATAACAAGCGGTCTTCGTCAGAGTCAACAACCTAACTGAAACACTAGATGCAGAAAACATCTGGTGAGGGGTTGAGAAATTCGATGAATATTATATAAGAGTAAGTATTAGAAACAGACAAATATTTTCTACATTAAAGGTTTGTAACAGTGATAAAAACCTTAAACCTTGACTTGTCACCTTCAGGCATTAGAAAGACTCTAAGTGGGCAATAAAATAACCTAGTCACACTTGTAGGTTAACACAGAAATCGATTACAGCCCACTGGATAGTTCCAGATAATAAGCATAAACAGTCATGTCCGCCTGCAAGAAGCTAATGCATCTTAACCTCTAATCAATTTATCGATTGCAACAGGAATGCAACAAATACGTTTCAGACTTCTATGAAATGCGCTTATTCCATGGAATAAATTTTATTTTATTTAAAATAACATATAATGACATAAAATAACGTGTAATTTTTTCCTGTAGTACTGTTTAATTATTTTAGATTACTCCTGAACCACTGCATAGTAGTTATAGAAACGCATTTCTGATTTGCAATGTAATTCTATTGTTTGTGCCATCGATATCTCTGTTGACTTGTAAAAACTAAACAGTGTTTCTTTTATAAAACCCAGAAGACGCGCCCGCGCCAATCTTTGACGGGTGGGTAGTTTACAAAAAATCAGAGATGATACGTGGTATTCCAATATATTATTATAAATTATAGAACAGTAGATAATATCATTATTAGTATAGTGTTTTAAGTAAGTGCCTCTGTATATACCACATTTGATATCTATCCTTCAGGTGCATGGAAGGATATCCATCCTTCATGCTTCAATGCTTCATGAACTCTTGAGTAAGCAACATACAGCTGACCATGTGACAAACACTTAGTCTCACTCACTTCAATTCCTACCGTAGACAGAGTTTGGCCTTGCGAATTACTTAACGTCATTGCGAAAAAGACACTGATGGAAAATCGCAACTGTTAGAACTGAAACGGACATTTCCTCTGAATCAATGGTATGCGTGGTATAAACACAGACTCCCCACTACCACACTCAGTCATGACATCAGCCTCTATGATGTATCCGTGCAGAGCACAAATTCGAAGTCGTGTCCCGTTATACATTTTTAGGACACTCAAGTTTCCAAACAGCTTGATTGGTACCGCAACATTAATTTCAACTCATGAACAGGCAGTCGAGGAGCAGTCATGGAGTTAAGAAATTCAGTTGGATAATGAAGTGCCACCTTATTATTAATCACTCTGCTTACTGCCTTTTAAGTTCTTTCTTTGGCTTGATATATCATAAGAACTTCTTTGCTGATTTGTCCTACTTGTTTTACAGTAAGGGTGAGCATTGCTCGTTCCCAATACCAGTTATTCTGAATAGACAGCAGGTCTTGAACTTCGAGAAACACCTTGCCAAAAAGTTCTTGTCAAGAGCTTAAATGCAAAAAAAATTAAAATCAACTAACAATACCTATTTGTACAGTATCAGACACCTCTGAAATACCTGTATATCTATATAAATAAAAGAGTGGTTTTGTCTGTACATTGCTTATAACTGACTTATTGCAAGTTTTCTTTATATTCCATAAATTAGAGAAACTGAATCCAACCTTAGAAAAATGTCTGCCGGTTTGTCGGTTTGTCCGCAAAAATTTTTGTCATGAGTAAACTCAGCCCTCAGAAGACATAGGAAGCTGAAACTTTGACACTAGATTCGTGTATGTCTAACTGAAAATGTAGACTGTGAATGGATTGGAAATTCAATGTAGAAACCAAGTTATGGACGTTTAAGGCAAAATCTTTTGTCACAAGTAAACTCAGTCACCCTGAGAAATAGCAAGCTGCAAATGTGACCCTCGATTTGTGTATATCTAACTTAAAATATAGGCTCTGAATGGATTCAAAATTCAGTTTAAAAGTTATGAACAATTAAGCTTTCTGGCTAATTTCACAGAAATGTTTATTTTTAAAATATACAACATTTTGAGGCGGACAACATGACTCGGTGTGGTACTGAGGAGTCTGTGTATGTACCACGCTTACTATTGATTCCGAGGCACTATCCGTTTCCATTCAAACGATTGCAATATTCCGTCAGCGTCTGTTTTGCAATCAATGGCTGTAACTACGAGTATATCGGAAGGGAAAACTCTTTCGACAGCATGAATTGAAGTGAGTGAGACCAAGTTTTTCTCACATAGTCAACTGTAGTTTGCTTGCCCAAGAGTCAGAGGTTCCAACCCTTTGTTCTTCCATGAACCTGAAGGACAGACACCTAATGTGGTGTATACATAGCATTTGCTTAACACTGTACTAATAATGATATTTTCTACTATTCTATAATTTCTAATGATATTTTGGAATATCATGTATAATCGAATTTTTTATTCTGTCAAAGACGGGTACATCTAAAAGTTTTTAAAATAAAAATGTCTGTGTAGCTAACCAAACTCAGCTTAAAAGTCCATAACTTCGCTTCTACGTTGAATTTCCAGTCCATTCAAAACTTTAGCTTTTAATTTAGACCTACACAAATCTGCTATAAAGTTTCAACTCACTATGACTTATAGTGCCTGAGTTTATTTCTGATAAAACTTTTGGACAAACAGACAAACATTTTTCTATTGGTGGATTCCGTTTCTCCGATGAATAAAGATAACTTGAAATGAGTCAGTTCTAAGTAATACACAGACAAAAGGTTTGTTTTATTTACATAAATGTCGTGAACAATTCTCAGAATAGCTGGCCCATTTGTAACGAATTATTAATTAAATTATAATAGCTTAGTCATTGTAACAGTCACCTGTTGCTTCCTGTACGCCCTGGCTCCGATTTATTTACTAGATACTGACTCTTTTTAGCGGCAATTTATGAGATTTGGGAATTCAATCAAAAGTTTCATACTCTGTACTATAATAACTTTTTCCCATTTTTTACTAAATCAAATTTTTGCCATAACAATGGTTTTATAGTTTTTACTGATTTAATTTTTCACACTCAGTACCATAACAACCTTTGTTGCACTTTTTACTAAAGCATATTTTTCTTACTCAGTGACACAACAATTTTTTTGCATTTTTTACAAAATCAAATTTTTCATACTCATTTCCTTAATACCGTGCACATCAAAAGATTTTTGGCATTTTTTAATAACAAAAATAAATTAGTAAAACATGTATTTGGTATTTTATCGAATTTAATTATTACAAATTTCACTGCTCGAGGGTAGTAAAAGAATACGTGGCGACCAGATAAGAATACGTGGCGAGCAGCATAAGAATACGTAACAGACAGAATAAGAATACGTGGCGAGCAGCATAAAAATACGTAACAAGGGCATATATGTGACGAGTAGGATATGAATACGTGACGAGCAGCATAAGTATATGGAGTGAGTAGCATAAAAGAATATATGACTCGGGCATATGAATATATGACGCACAGCATAAGCATATGTGGTGAGCAGCATTAGAATACGTAGCGAGGCAGCATAAGAATACGTGACGAGCAGCATTAGAATACGTGCTTAGGGTATATGAATACGTGACGGGCAGTTTTAGAACATGGGCCTAAGGTATATGAATATGTGACGAACAGTATAAGAATATGTGACGAGCAGCATTAGAATATGTTGTGAGCAGCATAAGAATACGGGCGGGTGGCGTGTTTGAGACCTCTCTGCCTGAGAAGGTCTAGTGCAGGGGCTCTTAACCTTGCCTGTTTCATTCACCCGAAAGGGGTGAATTACCGACCCCTTTCACGCTTATCACCCACCACACCACATCCCCTCCTTTCCTCTCAAACATCGTTTCGCCCACCTATACAACTCCCAACTTACACCAATGTATTCATACAATTTCTTCCAAATCATCATACATACATTTAAATTTTTATTTATCCAGAGTAAAATTATCCAAAAGTATTACAAATTAAAAAAATTGCAAATTGAATGTTTTAATTCATGTCCTATTTTCCTCCTTAATCGATATTGACACGATTTCGTGTCAAACAATAAAACACCTTTAAGAGAAACATTTGTCTATATTTGTAGACACAACCAGGGCTTTGTTTTTGCTATTGCAAAAAAAACCCACATAACGGCCATATTCAAATTAAACTATATGATTTTAATTTGAGTATGATTAAAATACAACGGTCATGTAAAGTCTTTATACATTAGAATAATACCAAGTCTTGAAGTTGTCTACACAACGTTGGCTTAATTGTGTTTTTCTGTTTGACACTAGGCCAAACCTCGATGAAGGGAGAAAAAAAATAGTGTTGACTATATGTGGTCGACGTAAGAAAACATTTAATTGAGATATAAATAAAATACGAAGACATTTTTTTTATTTAATTATAATGAACTACTTCTGCGTTCAAATTGAATCTGATGTTTTAAACAGAAAGTTTAGTAGAAAAACAAAATATTATAATTAACATTATTCAGAAAATTACCAAAAATATGCATGGCACTATTTGAAAGTGGACAACGCAGGTTAAATTCTTGTATCAACGTACATATAATCCTGAGGACGACCGTCATAATGATCGAAATAACTACTGTTTATGTCACACTTTATTTTAAGTTATATAAATATAACTTAATATAAGTCCTTAATATAGTGACTTATGTCCAAAAACCACAAGGAAAAAGAAAAACAAAAGAAATAAATGCTCTGAGGCCTTTCACTTTATGTCATCAGAGAGCAAACAAAGTTTGTTGGTTTTTTCACTTTGTTTGCTCTCTGATGACATAAAGTGAAAGGCCCCAGAGCATTTATTTCTTTTGTTTTCCTTTTTATTATACTTTGCCAGAGATAGTGGGATTAAGTTGGAATTTGACACCAGTTGTTACGGCTGAAAGATATGAGTATTTTATCCCATTTCTTATTGTGTTTTGAACATTGATATCTATATATATATGAAGAATTCACATAAACACGTGAAAGTTAAAGATCCCTACTCGAAATGCACTTGAGTTAGACAAAATTTAGGACTCCCAAAGTAGAATCTTTAAAATCACCCATCAAACAAAAAGGCGGTAAACGGCTGACTTTATCACCCGCTAGGGCAGTGATGGGTTTTTTTTTCGGCCCGCTGGATATTTTTTTTATTTTATCTGGCCCTCCTCTTGGAAAGTTTTCCCATCACTGCACTAGGGAATCGGTTTACACAACCACATATAAAAATAAAATAAGCATGTATTCAACTAGACTTCATGCATCTGCAGTGATATTATTAATCGCGGAAATGAATACGGTTTATGGTAACATGGTACAAAGTGGTTGAACATGATGAATGGTGCATAATGTGTGGTAAAGCAGGTGATGGTACTGACATTGGTGCATTCTCAGGAAGGTGGCGCTCAGTCTGAGGATGCTGGTCTTGTCCGGCTTCTTGGACGAGCCAGGCACAATAGGCACCAGCTTAGCCAGCTCTTTAATGAACTGGCTCATCTTGTCCCGTCGCATCTTCTCAGCCTGATTGCGTTGGATTCGGCTCGAGCTGCAACACAAAATCAACCATTATGAAAAACATTGGATCAATCATTTCATTCATCACTTTTAATTTATCAATTGGTTCGTTACTACAGCGTGCTAATGCTGAATATTTAATGTTAATGTTATATCGACCTTCAAACCGGTCCTCGATTCATTGACACAGGTGGTGAAAAAAATCTGTGCACGTCACCTTCCGGAGAGGATTGTTAAACCTGTTTTGACTTAATCATGTACCTCAAAAGCAGAATAGTTTTCTAATGTAGTGCAATCAGTTATTATGTACAAATTCCCAAATGTACAACGTCTCTATTTATTTATATAAAAATAAAAAAAAAAGTTCTACTTTCTCCTTATACATGTATTTGGTGTATATTTCGTTATAGCTCTGTGTGTTATTTTTTCAATATCTTTCCTACACTTAGTCTAAAAGAAAATGCAAAGGCTCAGCCTAACTTTAAGAGAAATACGTACCTGCTCTAATAAGAAACAGATGTACCCTATACCCCCACCCATGTCCATTCCATTTCCAGTCAGTCTTATTCAGAGGCACTCATCCTTAAGTTCCTACTTTCTGCCTTATTTTATTTTATATTAATTTTTGTACTTATTTACTTTGTACTATAGATAACTCTCTGGTGTCATTGTATTTTTTAGTTAATGCCTGAGGAAGAACACTACGTGTTCGAAACGCGTTGTTTATATCATTAAAAGTTTTATATGTGGAAACCATTTCATTAGATTTTTACCCTACAATGCAGAATAGTTTGGTGTTTAAGGTGGAACCCTTTCTCAAAATTTATCAATTTTTTCTCAATCTTAAATGTCAAGTTTATAAATACACTTAGATGAATTAATTTTAATTTAAGATGTGTTATGGAGGCCTATGCTCTCCTCTGAAATGATAGGACCATAGATCGGTACCCATTCTGACATCGATATTCACGTGGGAGTAGAATATATCAGAGCATATCGACTGATAGGTGAGGACGTTAAACCGTCTGTCCCGAGCCTGTACGATGTCAAGTACTTGTTAAAGATCCCTACTTAAATTATACAAAATATAAGACTCCCAATGTAGAATCAATTGAAGATGCAATATTCCCTTGAGAAATCAACATCAAAGGTCTAACTTACAGTCTCTGAGAACAATAAAGAAAAAAAGAAGTTGATGTGCAATATTGTCTGAATAGGCAATTGTAAAAAAAAATGCCCACCATCTTTTAAAAGGACAAGTATTAAAACTCACATATTGTATTTACTGGGGACTGAGTTACCAGATAGGTAAGAAAAAAGATAAAACATACATTTACAAAACATAAACAACTAAAGCCATGTTTATGATCGTCCATTTCTAGAGAATTTTATCAATGAGACTCAACTTTTTCGATTCAAACTTATATTTATAATGAATTCTGGGTTCTACTTCTAACTTTTGGCCAATCCCTGATAATGACTAGGAAATTTTTAATGTGTGATAAGTCATTTGATTGGTTATTTCCATTTTAATTCGGACTAAGGACTAAATAAGCTATTTTAGAGAACTATTTGGGTTCTGATAGAAAGGTCTCAGCAAATACAAGGACTCACAAAGGCATTCTGGAATTCTGGCAGTAAAATTACTAAAAGTCTACTCTTAGCAATAAGATGAACAAAAACGTAACGTAATTAAAGAATGCAAATCATTATTTTACTAATGATCTGATAGTTCCGTGTTTTAAGGAACGAGGTGAAGTAACAAAAATAAGGACAGTTTTTGAATTTTGCTCTCTCTAAACATTCTAATTTCTCTGATTTTTTTTTTTATTTTTGTATTGGTACAATAATTACGATGATATATTGACAATTTTGACTATATAGTATGTGTTGTTTTTATGTAAGAGACTAGACGAGGTTAGACGCGTATTTGCAAGCTCGTCGATTTTTTTTTTGGTGTTGAAAATAATGAAGCAGAGAGTTTGTATTAATTTTTTGTATAAAAACTGGTATTAAGCACTCAAAAACTCTTGCAATGTTAACAATTGCGTACTCTGAGTCAATTCTGAGTAAAGAAAATATTTATAAGTGGTATAAGTTATTCTACACTTATTTTTTCAACAGTAAAAAATTACCGTGAGTTTTTTTTAGACTGATTAAAGAAACAGAACGCACAAGCGATATGTTTGTAAACTACAAGATGACTGTCATTTTTGTCGAATTCCTGTACTTTTGTTTATTTAAGTCAAAAAAGTATTGGATAAAACTGGGGTAAATGAATAATATAAAGTATCTATGCAAAAGAAGTTTTTTTAAAAATATTTTTCGCAAAACACACGAGTCTAACCTTTATGCCTCTCACATAAAAACAACACAACATCCTATATGGTTAAAACTGTGAATATTTGATTGTGACAAGTGTACCAACATATTAAAAAAAAATTAAATTTAAGTTTGCAGAGAGCGCCAAATTCAAAAAGTATTCTTACTTTTTGATCACACCTCGTATATAGCTATAGTTGGATGGGCTTACCATGTACGACATAAATGAGGTCATACTGTTGACTTAAGCATGGACAGTGTAAAGCAAATCCATGCCGCTTAGTGATGTCACCAAGAGGCCATGTGTATGACTGTTATGGGTTTACACGCTACCCTTGACTACCATACACACACTTCTAAAGCGTCTTCCACTCTTTCACTTATTACAAATATATATTCGTTCTTTCATTCTCAATAAACATAACGAAAAACTGGCATTATTTTACTACATTTTGTCCTTCTGCACACAGTAGAAGACGAGGAGGGGGGAGGCTGGCTTTACGCATCAGAGGTCGGCATTTTGAGGGGGGTATAAATGGAAAAAAAATAAAAATAATAAAAAGTTAACAAAAAATCGGAAATTTTATAGCAAAATGAGTTTTTTTTATATAAAATGAAAGAAAGAATGAATAATTTTTTATGATAGAAAGGTTGTTTTTAAGTTTTATTTTTGTAATACTTTTTTTAAACGGATTTTCAACCGTAATATTTGTAAATTAAAAATAAATTTTAGAAAAAATATTAAAATAATAAAACGCTAACAAAAAATCGGAAATTTTATACCCAAATGAATTTTTAAGGTCGTAATTGTTTTTATGTTTTATTTGTGTATTACTGTTTTTAAACGGATTTTCAGCTGTAATATTGGCAAATTAAAAATAAATGTATTTCAAATTTCTCGAAATTATTTTTTTTTAAAGTGATTGAAAGTTTATTATATTTGTTTGCATAGCTAGTTAATTTAAATTAACAGTTTTTTTATGATTTGAATTATATATTGAAAAATCTTTACGTTTTCTTTGATGGT
Organism: Hermatobates lingyangjiaoensis; assembly: GCA_026182355.1. Lineage (NCBI taxonomy): Eukaryota > Metazoa > Arthropoda > Insecta > Hemiptera > Hermatobatidae > Hermatobates > Hermatobates lingyangjiaoensis. The sequence continues at coordinate 449,520 of JAPFBL010000333.1, forward strand.
GACTGTATGTGCATAGAAGTACTGTAATGAGATGAAAGTCTGGAACTAATAACACACGGTTTTAAATTAGATCATTGATTGTAATCTCATGAAAATAAATATTTTGAGGATTTTTTTGGAATTTTGAAGGTTAGCGAATTATCAACGGTCAGTCAGCGGCAGGGGGGGGGGGGGGGGCAAATCTTACAAAATAAGACTCAGTAAAAAAAAAACTAACAAAATTACTCATAAGTGATAGGAACTGTTGCTAAGCCACTGTCTGGAAAACTTTTAAAGTAGTAGAATATCAGGTGTGATTTGGTAGCTTATTGTACGAAATGGAAAAGGGAGATGCAAAACCCTCCCTCCTCTAATTAACTTGAGTTAAATTTTAACTCCTGATCTAGCATTGCCCTGTAATATGGCCCACCTGTAACATAAAATGGTTGGCTATTCCATTAATTGACCTATTGAGTGCCAATTGATTAAAAGAGTCATACTTTCCACCCTTAGAATAACAATAGTAATCAAATAAATGACTATTAATATTTTTTTTCACCTTTAGCAAGCCGAGGAAACAAGAAGTGTATCTAAATAGTACAGAATAAATGTGCCCGCCTTATAGCTAGGGCTCCATGGTACGCCAGAAATGTTGATATTCAACATGATTTGAGTTTGGAATCTATTCCTATATTGCTCGACTTGCCGGTAATGAAGACAAAAAACTGTCAACCTATCCAAATCTCCTTGTTCGGGAACTAAATCCTACTCCCAACCTTTCCTAATCCCACGAGCCTCAAAGTTTCCTACTTAAGCTAAAAATGATGACCACATGACTCAAAAAGTATACAGTACCTCAGAGAATACAAAGCCTGACACATTCCCTTACTGACTGACTTCCTCATTCTTGACAATGTTTACTGACCTAACAAAAACAGCAGGATGAGAATCTAGCAGTAGTGGGCCACTGGTCCGGAACGACACGCACTGTTGTGCATGGTAATATTCGTTGGTCGTTGGTAAGCCGAGGAGAGGCCAACTATTACAGTTTGTAAGTTAACATACTTTATTTTGTAATGTTATAGATATATTACATTGTTATACTACGTTCTTTTTTATCAATTCTGATTGCTTTTACTGATCAGTGAAATAACGATGCGTTATATCCCTCTTACTTTAAATATTCAAAATTTTTTAATACTTCAGCACGTATAGATAGCTTTAATGCACATCTATATGTAACCTGCATACATTTACTTCATATCAGTTACAAATACAGATAAGCAAATAGAAGTAGTTTTGTAGGAAAATGGATTCACAGTTCAACGTATTCATCAAAACAGCCCTAAAATGTACAAGCAATTTTGAAAAAAAAAATAAAAAAAAACCCTAGGGTTGCCATGATTATAAAAATTATTCCGGAAATGACAGCACTTCACTGATTGACCCATTGATTAACTCTTGTAAAATTCCTGTTGGAATGTTACTGTCATCAATTACAATTTAATTTTACACATTAAGCAACCACTGTTCCTAGACTTCATCAGAGTTATTTTGTAAACACAACTTTTCTCTCCTATGTTTCGAGAATTAAGATTTTCGAAATCAAAACAACAAGAAAAAATGAAAAAAATATTGAAACCATGATAATGGAAATATAAAAAATACGAAACATCAGATTTAAATAATTGATTGTCTAACCAGATAACCCTTATAAAGTTCAGCAACAGTGTTCACTTATAAATAGATAACCCTTATAAAAACTGTTAAATAGCAGAGCAGATTCCGTATTCAAGATTTTTTTCAGTAATTGTTCTTTTTTCCTAATCACTTTTGTATACTGCGAAGACAAAAAATAACAAGTTTCCTAGGGAGATACTGGAAGCAGTAACTTAAAACTAATAACAACTGATACTATATATTAACTAACTAACTGGAACTATATTATAATAGAAAACACAAGCTTTCGACCTTGAAGGTCATCTTCAGGCAATAGAAGATAAAACAGCAGTCAAACAGCAACAAAGAACAGTTAAAAGAAGACAAAATACAACTAGTAGTAGAACATAGAGAGTTCAAAACATATACATAGAGATAACAATTGATAAAACCACGTCAAACTAGCGCTCCTAGCGTACGGAAGGTCAACCACTGATAACTCGTTCCATATTAATTTAAATTTAGGATCTAAGTTTCTCGAGATAGGAATACCACACATATCACTGACTTGCAAGTTCAGCTGCGGACATTTCTTCTTTATATAGATGGCTTCCAAAATCTATAACTGTAGTGAGTTTTTAATATAATTTAAAATAGAAGTTCGATCCACTAGTATTTTACCTACGGATGACGGATGATCGGTGCTACTTGTAGCTAGTATGTCCCTAGGAAATTAGTTATTTTGATTGCCTTGGCAGCATAGAAAAGTGATTAGGAAAAAAAAAGAATTACTGAAAAAATTGTTAATGCAGAATCTGCTCTGCTAACAATATACGTGTATGTTTGAATAAAGATCTACTACCAGTTTATACAAATATACACATATTTGTGTACATATACAAATTATATGAATTATAACTGCTACATTGCATTATATCTTACAGTTATTTCTGAAATATCAAATGAGGTGAGGTCAAGGTTCAATGAAACCTTTGATTTCGTTATACATTATTTGCATATACACTACTTGATTTTTTTCACAAACAAAGAATTGTCAGAAGTACTGATTAATATAGATGATCCTGGTTAAGCATAAAAGGCAAAATAAATGAAATTTATGAAGGATTTATAAATGAAATTTTACTTAAACAATTTCAACTGAAATTCAGCTAACTAGTATTCCAATTCCAGTACCTCAACTTACAAACATACCGACATACGAATATTTCTATATACGATATAACATTCGAACCAAAATTCGGCACGATATACGAACACTTGCTCTAGATACGATGTATGATGATCGTAATGAAACAAGTGGAAGTAACGCAAAGAACAGAAAAAGCCTGACGCAAGTGAAAATGAAGAAGACCAAGGTTAAAATTTAAAAAAAAAAGTCCAGAAAGATAAAAAAATATCTCTTTATACAATCGTTGCAAAATAAATTCGTTTTACGTTAAGTGAAGCATACAATTTAAACCAAAAAATAAATATGCTAAGTTACATAGTGTATGTTACGGTACACTCCACGTCCATCGTATCCTCCTTTTGTTTTGTCAAGTCTAAGGTAAAGCGATATTATATGTTTTATTATTATTTATTTACAACATTTGCTTTAAATCTTTTTAATTCTATTGATTTCTGCTTACATGTATGCGTAATTGTTATTTATACCAGTAATTACAATATTTATTAAGGATTTATCGAAACTTTTGTGGGTTGTAGAACAGATTAATCGAAATATAATGCATTCTTGTGGGAAAATTAGTCTCGACATACGACCATCTCTATATACGAAATCAGTCCCGGAACGAATTAAATTCGTCAATAGATGTACCACTGTATTCATTATGAATTACGTATTATCTTAACATCGACGAGGAATTCTAACTCTGGGTTACACCTTTACTTAGGGTTGTTTCTTGAACAGCCTTTGCAATGATTTTTCACGTTTTGTTTGTGATTGTTTAAACGAACACGTTTCCTATAATAAACGTGACCTCCAGTCTAATGTCATTGCAATTCCATTTATTTTATTCCGAAGAGCGGCTAATACAATTTCAACTCAACAAGAATAAATTGATTGCATCCAATAGTTATTAAATCCATTTAAACGTTATACCTTTTACCAAGAATAAAGTCAATTTGAAAAAAAAAACTAATTTATACTGATACTTTTTTTTTAAAAAAAAAAATACTCGAAATGTATGTTGCTATAATATAGTATCGACGATTTTATAGTTTCAGCCATGAAAATCAACTTATCTGTTTAATCATCTATCCTAATTAATAATAACCTACTTAATAATCACATATACTAATTAATCGTCTAATTAATAGCCATCTATTATAATTGATAATGACCTAATTAACCATCTATCCTAATTAATAATAACATAATTAATAATCTTCTATTCGAATAATAATAAGGAGTTAATAATCATTTATTCTAATTATTAATGACCTAATTAATAATCATCTTCTCTAATTAATATTCACCTGTCATCAGAGGAGACACACAGACTGAACATTGTGATATCATATAATGAACTAATTATATGATATCACAATCATCTAATTATATGATATCACATTGGAAGTCCTAAATTTGTCCTAACTCAAGATTTTTTTTAGAGCAATGAGTACCTGATATCGAAAAACCTCAGGACTTACGGCTTAATACCTCTCCGAGGGACGACTTGTACAAAAATTGTTCCGCCTCCCGCATGAATAAATCGAGAGCCACAGTCCATTATGAACCCCTGATCTAGCAATCTAAAGGCGAGCACGTCACCTCAGGGCTGCATTCCGCAAAACGCAAATATTATACTAATGTTTTTTTTTTTTTTTTTTTTTTAATATTTCAAGGGAGGTGAGAAAATATTAAAATTATTTTAATTTTAAATATTACATTTTTTTTAATATTTAATATTTAGGCGAGAGATCATAGAGAAAAATATTAAAAATTAAAGTTGTGGAGAATAAATGAAGTCATTTGCTTTTAAAATAAGATAATCTGAACGGTTTTTTTTATCAATATTTTATTTCTCTTAGCGATTATAAGACGTTCAAATTTAAACATAGGCACAATCTAAAGAGTCATGAACATAGAGCTCTTCAATACGTGATTAACGATTTGGTTCAATAGCAGTGTATCGCAGGAAACACGGTCCATTAAAGTGATAAAAAAGAATGCAAACAACCAGCTTATTATAAAATTACACATTTTTAATTGTATACGAATAAAAGCAAAACATAATCGGAAAACTTTCATCCTTCTCAAATCAGATGATAATTTTGCCATTTCTATTGTGCAGACAAGCACACAGACAGACAGAGTCCTAATTAATATATATATATATATTATATATATATATATATATATATATATTGATAAAAGTATCGATAGTGGAATAGTGACAAAACTAAAGTTTATCGGGACTCGGTCAGTTCTTCAGGTTCAAATGAAACTCTCATTGCCAACGTTGCGGTCTTTATTTAAAACCTTCTTCATAGGCAGAAGTATAAATTTTGAAACAGAAAAACTAAATATTACATTACAAATTATTTTACAAAGATAAATAGTATGTGGATTTTAACAACTGTAGTCTGAATGAACATGTGACACTGAACTGACTTCATTGCCAACGTTTCGGTCTTAATTTAAAACCTTTTTCATAGGCAGAAGTACAAATTTTGAAACAGAAAAACTAAGTATTACATTACAAATTATTTTACAAAGGATATTATTATTTCACTGGTATATATATATATATATATATATATATATAAACGGTTTGTTAAGTAAGTAATAAATATAATATGCCCTTTCTGAACAGATGAAGTATATTTTCTGGAAAAATAATTTAAAAACCACATTATGGAAGTAAAGAAAAATAGATAGGTACATTTATTGAAATCAAGTTTATAAATAAGCCCGAACAGCATGTTTACAGTGTTCAATTACTCTTTAAATAATTAAATTGGGTCACAAGGTTTAAAAATATATATATTTATAATATGAAACTACATAATTATGTTTACAGAATAGAAGAAAGTTCTTGAAAAATATTGTAGAAATAGAATGAGTGATTCAATCCGGGTTTAATGATGTTGACTGCTAGTGGGAGAAGGGAAGGAAATGCAGAGCTGCGGTGCATGGCGTCTCAAGGTCACGAGATTACGAGAGCGTCGCGCGGTGCGCCAGTGCAGCCCCCCCATCACATATCAGCCATCTCAACAAGTGAGTGAGTGCGCCAGTCAACATATCCCAATGCACTCTCTAACACAGCTATCATTCAAACATATCGACAGTTTCAAGTTGTTTTTCAACGTCCACTCTTATACACTCTTCATACCTACAATACTGAAATCATTTAGGCATGCCCTACAGAGAACACTTCGGATTAACAGTTTTCCGATTATGTTTTGCTATTATTCGTATAAAATTAAAACTGTGTAATTTTATAATAAATTAGTTGGTTGTTTGCATTCTTTTTTTATCACTTTAATGGACCGTGTTTCCTGCGATACACTGCTAATCCGAAATTACAATATTAGAATCCAGCAGACCAAAAATAAAACTCGAAAATTTGAAAATTGAAATAACAAATATGATTTATTACTCTTTTTAGCATATACTCTTGGTATTCACATTATGGGACACTATTCTATTTCAATTAAAGTTGAAAACTGTTTTAAAGATCACAAACTATCCAAATAGTTATTGTGTGGTATTTACTCATTGTAAGAGAGGAAAAGAAATACTGTCTCCACACACTTCGTTTCGAACACACTGTTCGTCGTCAGGTTACATCTCCATACTGAGGTAGATTAGCCTGGCGATGTACACTAAATGTTCGAAACGCATTGTATGATTAAATCCTTAATGTTTCTATTCCTCTTAATCACGTTTTAAAGATATACAAAAACCAATACAGTACATCGTTTAGTTAAAAGATTTTTGTATAATGTTATAAAATAAGCCATTTATTTTCCAACAGTATACAAAGAAACACTAAACTGACAACAAACTAAATAATACAAAACTTTTGCTATAAGTTACTATGTAGAATTTACATATGTCTAGAAACTTAAACAAACTCAACTCAAAAGTCTCTACATTTAAATGTTTTATACTATTAACGCGTTTCGAACAAGCGTGTTCTTCTTCAGAGTCATGCTCATAGAATCCTCTCTCAGATCTCATACATCACAACAATTGGTGTAACCAGAAAAATAACAACACGTATTTTCGAAATACGTTTATTTTCTTCAATTTTGAAAATATACTATTAAAAACCAGAAATAGAACATGAGTTTTTGAAATACGTTTATTTTCTTCAATTTTTAAAACATACTTTTAAAAAACAGAAAAAATAACAACACGTGTTTTCGAAATACGTTTGTTTTCTTCAATGTTTACAATATACTTGTAAAAAACCAGAAAAAGAACACACGTGTTTTCGAAATACGTTTATTTTCTTCAATTTTTAAAATATACTTTTAAAAACCAGAAAAAGAACACACGTGTTTTCGAAATACGTTTATTTTCTTCAATTTTTACAATATACTTGTAAAAACCAGAAAAAGAACACACGTGTTTTCGAAATACGTTTATTTTCTTCAATTTTTACAATATATGAAAAATAACACACGTGTTTTCGAAATACGTTCATTTCTTCAATTTTGAAAATACACTTTTAAAAACCAGAAAAAGGGCAACACGTGTTTTCGAAATACGTTCATTTTCTTCAATTTTTAAAATATACTTTTAAAACCAGAAAAAGAACAACATGAGTTTTCGAAATACATTTATTTTCTTCAATTTTTAAAATATACTTACATTAATAGAATTTTTTCTCGTTTAAGATGTCTGCCGTCCGAAAGTAGTTGGCTGGATAACATGCAAGGTAAAGTTGTATATGTCTATTTAAAACGGCTTAAATAATTATTCATTAAAGAAAAAACTTCTTTAATTAGAAGATACTTTCATATATCAATTGTATGAAAGATTCAAAGACACTTCCTTCTGAGACATGGGTATATAATCAGATAATGAAAGATGATAAAATCCACCTCAAGGACTTGCCGTTTCAATTAACTGTAAAAGTGGACATCTGTGTCATTTCAGGTCTTAGTGGTAAAATTGTTTATTGTGTTCAATGATCAATTTCTTAAGAGGCAGATTGAAAATGTAGAGGCTGTTCCTCCTTGAAGATGTAGGTTAAGTTGGGTTGCAGTGGCAGTCTCACAAGAGAACACACATAAGTCGAACATTGACCCTCTGTAATACCACCCAATGAGCATTCTACATTGGGAGTCCTAAATTTTGCCCAACTCAAGTGTATTTAGAGTGGGGATACTTTACCGAGTACCTGACATAGTACAGACTCGGGACTGACAGCTTAACGTCCCCTCCGATTGACGACCAAATCAGATGTATTCACCTCCTGCGCGAATTGAACCTCGGATCTACCAATCCAGAGACAAGCACGCTGCCGCTGGGCTAACCTGGTCCCTCTACAAGACGTAAAGGCAAAATTCAATGAACACCACTGCAACAAAATTAACTACTCCAAATTGATAATTAACTCTGCAATGTTGTTCACGTTAAACAACATGAGTGTCCAATAACTACACTTTCAGAACTAGAAGAGCACGAAAGGTGGTAATAACTGCGTGTTGGGTGGAAAATATTATAGTACAAGCAAAATGGCTTGAAACGTTAAAGAATACAAACTGTTGAATGTTTTAACTAAGAAAACTGTGCCACATGGCATTGAACAGTGAACCCTTGGAGCCAGCTTAGCACAGTTAACGTATTCGCCTCTGGACTGGTAGGTCCGAGGTTCGATACCGACATGGCCCTCGATTTATTCACGTGGAAGGCGAATAAATCTGAGCACATCGTCTCTCAGAGAGGACGTTAAACCTCTTTTGATTTATTGCTATATACATTTAGCCTTTCAACCATAATATGGAACAAAGCAGAGCAGATCCATGTTTTTAACATGTTGTTCTTTAGCCACGCAACGAAAAACCAGCGGAGCAACAAAAGGCCACTCCGCAGGCAGTCCTAGCGTGCCCAAGGTGGACTTCGCGGAGATAGGACGTTAAACCGTCGGTCCTGTATATACGATTTTAGGTACTCGTTCAATATCTCTAGTCTAAATACACTTCAGTTAGGCAAAATTTAGAACTCCCAATGTGTAGAATGAATCTTCATTGTGTGGTATCACAAAGAACCTTAATGTTCAGCTGTGGGACTGCCCCTGCAACCTACAGAGTTGCCTACTACTGTAATGTAGACCCTTCTAGACGAAAAATAATCAGGAAGAACTTCCACTACAAATGACGGTCAACGGTTATATCCATACTGAGTACATCGGTAATAGCAGTGTTTCTCAAACTTTTTTACTTCAGGGAGCACCTATTAAATAACCAAAGCTTTGGGACGCATTACTGATTTTAATATAGACAATTTAGTCCTGAAATTTGCGAATAGGAAATTATAAGAAAAAGTTTTTTAAGAAGAGAGAGAGAGAGAGAGAGAGAGAGAGAGAGAGAAAACTAACAAATGATTTAAATCCTTAAGGAAAGAAAAAGAGAAAGTATTATCCATATCTTTTAAAAAATAAAGAAATTTACCTTCCAGTTCAAACTATCAAGTAGAAGAGACTTGACTCAGACTTGAAAAATATTGGTGTTTCTAAAATACATGAAAATGATTCAAATTTTTGAAATATAAGTCTATTATGTAAATTCTTCCGTCATCTTAGGGCGCACCTAGCTACCTTCCAGGGTGCACCAATGCGCCCAGGCGCACCGTTTGAGAAGCACCGGGTTATAGTGACATCACCTAAAGTTAAGCAACACTAAGCGAGATTACCACTCTGATGGGTGACCCAACATCGCATAGCAGCCATGACAATATGGTCCTTTCATAGCTTATGGGTGCCAAATCATAAACGAGCTAAACTCTTGCTCCTTGACTAAAACAAAATGGCGGAATGCCTACAAAAGTGGGCGTATATAAAATAAAAGAACCAATGACGAACAGCTTAGGGCAATAACAAACAAAAGAATATAGTTGTCTGATTGTTTGAGCAGGCAATTATAACAGGTGCATAACTGATGTCGTTACGACAATAGCACGGTTCTCAGTAAAGCTTCATGAGTGAGGTACCGACTCCAGAGGAAACGTTGAAGTCTCCCTCACTCGACAGGTCCATAGAACGGAAGTGCCTCCACCAAATCTTTCACACCTCTGACATGATTGTTAGAAATGACAGCAATATTCTTTTTTTTAATCCATAACTGTTGTTTTATAATACATCTTATTAAAACTGTCGTGTCATATACGCGGGGAAATGAGAATAGAATGAAGAAATCTATTTAGCATTAAAAATAGGGACTATTGTTATGACTTCCTATCGGCTTAAGAAAGAAAAGCAAAAAAAAAATTAACAAAGCATAACATCTATATCAATGATATTATTAACGAGTCATTGGGAAATAGGCAAAAGCGAAAGGGGCTTCTCAAGGGAACGGAAGGTCGGTGGTGCCTCAGTATACGAGTACATACTGTCGATCAGTGCTTCTACCCGCCCACTACCTGCGTTCTACCGACTGCTTGCTTGCTCTGCATTCTAATTATCCTTTCTTATTTGATGTCCATGTAATATTACATAATATATTAATGTAAATCATGTAAAATATAATGTATTTACATGTTTATGGAACTACATTATAATATAAATTCGATATTTAATAAAAAAATTCGGAATGGCCTACACTCAACTTTGCTATAAGTAAACATAATATCAAACGTCTTCGGTATATAATATATAATTTCCCATTTAGGAATAATATAAATGCCTAAATGGGAGATATTTATTAGTCTTTTATTCCTGGAAGTTGTACAGATAGTGGTTGATTCACTTATCAATATACACGCTTATTTGTGTATATCACACCACTGATGCCTATAATATCTTTAGTATAACTACAACAGTAATAACATTTTTGAAAAGCGAATGTGTAGATTTCATATAACGAAATGATCTGTTACAGGGAACAAGACTTTTGTTCCAATAGCCAGTGGATCTCTTAGATAGTTTATCAAACATTCTTCTACAATGAAGATTTCAGAGCAAACTTTCCCATTTAAAATTTGAAAAAATTTTAAGCATTTTAAAAACATTACAAAGGTTTTGTCTGAAAAATGTCAAAAACATGTAAGAAAAAATTTCGTCTTAGATAGATCATATAGATAGGTAGATCATTTTTAATTTAAAACATATTTCAAACGCATTTCAAAATATATATATATATGAAACAAAGGAAATGTTTCAATTTGGATATCAATAACTGTTTGAATCAAAATTCAAACATTCTATTCTTTAACTATTATAAAATAAATAATTATAACACTTAAAAGGATCTTCCTAAAAAAGTAAGTTTTAAATTCATAGTCATTAAAGTTAGTTCTTCCATACTTAAGAACTTTAATCATACACCGAATCAACAAAACTCAACACAACAAATAAAAACCTGAGAGAAATTTAAAAAAAATTGTCAAAATTTGTGATTTATTTTCTTATCTAATTTAAATAAATAATATAAGGGACTAAATACTCAGAGAGCTTTTTCCTTCAGAAACTAAATAAATTTGATTGAAACAATGGTATAAATATCATACTTAAATATTTAATATTATTTCAGTCTGAATTATAAATTACAATATAGATATATTAAAGGATTAAAAGTGTACCAAGTGTTTATTTGATTATGCTAAGTCTCAATATTTACATTAATTCATTTTTAATTACTTTAAAGCAATTATCTTAGACTTAAGGAAATAGAGATATCATTGTTATTAATTAATAAAATAATTCAGTAATTATTGGTAGTGACTTCAGGAAATATTTAATATTAAGTAAACTAAATTATTTTTTTTAAAAATAAATTCATATCACTGAATGAATCTGCAAGTTTTATTAAGTGTTGAAATGAGTATAACTAATTTGAACTGGGGAACAACCTTTTATTAGCTTTAAATTACAAGAATTTTCGACAACACAAGTGTCTATTCAACTGAATTATTTTATTTTCTGTTTTATACAAACGCTACCACATAAAGGTATATTATGTGATAGAGTTTAAATTATATATTTTACATACTGTTGTTTTAAATTTATTTTTTTTTTATTCTAATTAAACTCTGAGTTTGTATAATTATTTCAGTAAAACAAAAATACTTTAAGCATAGCCAATGCAACAAACATTAAATAAATGTAATTAAACTTTATTTAAATTTAAAATTTAATTTAGTTTCAATTATTTATGAAAAATAATTTCTAAGAAGATATTTAACTTTTTTGATAAATAGAGGATATTTGTGTTATATTTTGTTGATACATTTTATTTAAAATGTTCTTTGAAAATTTGAAGAAACACAAATACTTTAAAATTTATATATAGTAAATGTGAAAAGAAAAAGAATAGTTTAAACAAAAAAGGTACGGTAACCTAGATCTTTACAAATAGCCATACTGTTTGAAGATAATCTCTAAGTATTCAGTTCATTATTTTCATTTGTTATTAATATTAAATAAATTAAAAAAACAGTAATAAATACTTAAACAACTGAAAACCTTTTCGTACTTACTATTTGAAGTGATTTTGAAGGTAATCTGTTCATTGAAAGAATAATTTCTCAAATTTTCCAGGAATAATAAAAACACAACAGTCACCTAATTTAACTGAACAATGGAGCAATGACTTGCATATGACGTCACTCAAAGGTACGATATGCCATCTAGATTATTCCTATGCAGGTTTGCCCACTTTTGTTTGAAGAACCATTTAATAAGGTCTCCACTTAAAGTAAACTCTGGACTGGCCTACACTAATTTTTCACTATAAGCAAAAAAAAAGTTAAATTGGTTTATAAAATAACGAATTTTGGTCTCCACCAAAGCTTTCATATTCAATCATAAACCAACTTTTTTACTATTTATTTAAAATATAAAAGCTTCAAAAAAAACTAAACAAAACAAAAAATATACAAAAAAAAAACAAAAAAAAACCATAACGGTCCAGAAATATATATTAAAAAACATATTCAAACCCTTAATTAAACATATTTAAACCTTAAAATGACTGTCAGCAATTATAATAAATTTCTTTCTAAAAAAATAATTTTTTCTAATATTAGAATAATAATTACAAAAATCTAAAATTAAGAACTAAACAACTAAGTTTAAATAATATACCTAACACAGAAACATATAAAATCTGGAGTGGCCGATATTCAACTTTACTATAAGTAGACTTGACATCAAACTTCTTGGGAATATAATATATACTTAATGTCTCATTAAGCATACTATAAACGTCTAAATAAACCTTTTTAGTGTCCTAAAAATTTCAAAATTTATTTCGTTTATTGCTGCTTTGATTAAATCAAGAATGTGTACCGTCTTAAATTCATATTTTTTATCCAATAAGCGGTATCTGACATCCAAATTTACGATGATGAAGAATTTCATTAATCGAGCATAGAAATAAACTGGAAAAATCAAATTGCGTAAAATATTTCTATTTATATTCTGTAAATGAACATTTTCAAACATAAATGTATTGCAATGCATGATTACTCCTAATCTGTAGGGTCTTACATTTCTACATTATGGGCCCTCAACTTGTGTAAAATATTAATCAGGCCAGGTCAGGCTTTAATACCCGCGGGCTAAGGTCCGGGTCGGGCTGGTTTATAAGGTTCCAACATATCTCTACTGGTAACGTACTCTTGATAACATCATTTACTTTGAAAACTCTTGGATTTCCATAATAACTAAGAAGAAGCTTAATTTTCAAATCCCCACTTGGCGTTTTCAAATTCTGAATTTTGTTCGAATTCCAATACAAAAATAAATCTAATTTTAAGATCAAATATCGAATTTGTATGATGTCCAAGAAGTTCAAAAACCGAGGTTCTACTATATTACAATCAAAACAAAACATTATAAGGAAGCAAGCAGCAGTAAAGACAGTTTGTTAGTCATGTATGATGTCATTTTTTATTCTTTCATGCAAAACAAACACTGATAGGATTTAAAAAGTTTATTTCTTTTGATAAATACGATCAACGGATTAATTTCTAATACATAAACTATAGAGAACTCTTCATAAAGAAAGCTGTATAAAAAGTGATAACTCTGTTTTTTTTTTAATGAAGAAGGATGATTCTCTACAAGTTAGCAAGATAACCTTCATATCAGACTGTCTCGCTCGTTTCCTGGAATATTTAATCTTACTACTGCAGTCAATATGCACAAGAAAACACTAGATAACAATGTAGTCACCATTTACACATTACAACACAAAGAAATGTGGACCACATTTTCAAGATTCATCTATATTAATAGAACTACTGATAACATTAATAAAACTAGAACATTGCATATCTAATTCATTAACTGTGCAATCTGTTATAGTGTGGTGTTTACTCATGTTAGGAAAAGTATTAAGTCCCCACACAAAAAAGTTTATTACAAGTAACTAAACAACGCGTTTCGAACACTTGATGTTCTTCTTTAGGTTACATCTGCTCTGCTGGGGTGGATGTAACTTGAAGAAGAACATCAAGTGTTCGAAACGCATTGTATAGTTTCTTGTAATAAACTGTTTTGTGTGGAGACTTAATACTTTTCCTAAGATTGCATATCTATATTCATTACTGTGCAATCTGTTTTAGTGTGGTATTTACTCATGTTAGGAAAAATATTAAGTCTCCACACAAAAAAGTTTATTTTAAGAAACTAAACAACGCGTTTCGAACACTTGATGTTCTTCTTCAACTTACATCCACCCCAGCACAGCAAATGTAACCTAAAGAAGAACATCAAGTGTTCGAAAGGCGTTGTTTAGTTTCTTGTAATGAACGTTTTTGTGTGGAGACTTAATACTATTCCTAACATTGCATATCTATATTCATTACTGTGCAATCTGTTATAGTGTGGTATTTACTCATGTTAGGAAAAATATTAAGTCTCCACACAAAAAAGTTTATTACAAGAAACTAAACAACGCATTTCGAACACTTGATGTTCTTCTTCAAGTTACATCCACCCCAGCAGAACAGATGTAACCTAAAGAAGAACATCATATGTTCGAAACGCGTTGTTTAGTTTCTTGTAATGAACTTTTTTGTGTGGAGACTTAATACCTTTCCTAACATTGCATATCTATATTCAAAAGTGATTAGCATATTTTGATGACGGAAATAGTTTCTATTAGACTCCTATTCCTCAAAATAGGAGTCTTGAACCTTTGTTACAAACACTCGTAACAACGAGTATTCGTAATAGTTGGCCGTATTCATTATTACACTATTCATATTTGATTGTATTAATAACTTATTTCTTTTATTTCAGATTTCTAGTTATAAGGGTGTTTCACATTCAAATATAGTGAGCTCTATAGTACATATAATAGTTAATGGAGTTAATATGGGGTAGATTTCTAGTTATAAGGGAGTTTCACATTCAAATATAGTGAGCTCTATAGTACATATAATAGTTAATGGAGTTAATATGGGCTAGATTTCTAGTTATAAGGGTGTTTCACATTCAAATATAGTGAGCTCTATAGTACATATAATAGTTAATGGAGTTAACACGGGGTAGTTTGGAGTGTTTTAAGGGGTTGGGACTGATTAAATCAGGGATGCTGAATATGTCGATCATGAGGCCAATAGTGGTAGATCGCATACAACTTTGAAAAAAAAAAATTTAGGGTGACAGTCAGCCTATCATCCACTACTGTTATTATTATAATTATACGGTAATTACAAAAACATGTTCAGAGCTTATTTTGTTCCAATATTGGCTCATGCAGTAATGCAAGGTAAGAATCTTCAATAAATTTCAAAATAACACACGCTTCTTTTTTTTTTTAGGGGCCAGGCTAGCTCAGTGGTTACGTGCTCGCCTCTGAACTGATAGGACCGGGGTTCGATCCTCACCTGGCCCTTGATTTATTCACGCGGGAGGTGAATAAATCTGAGCGCGTCATCCCTCGGAGAAGGAGGTTAAACCGTCGGTCCCGAGCCTGTACGATGTCAGGTACTCGTTAAAGATGCCTACTCTAAATAGATTTGAGTAAGGCAAAATTTAGGACTCCCACTTTAGAATCAATCTTCATTGTGTGGTATCACAAAGGGCCAATGCTCGGCCCACGTGTGTTCCCTTGTGGAACTGCCACTGCAACCTAACCTAACACACGCTTTTATGGGTTGGTAGATCATTTTGACTTGGTTCATTTTATAAGTAGCTCGCATACTGAAAAAGTATGAGCACCCCTGGATTAAATCAATTTCCTTTATTTTAAATGGGAAATAATTCTTTGGAATACGGTTTTTTTTTTTGGAATCCCAGCTTGGTCTGGAACGGAATAAACTCGTATCTAAAGGTATCATTGTATTTTAATTAGAGCAAAGCAAAACAAATTACACAGCACAAAGAGCAATGGAGAGTAGTTTACATAGGGATTAAGAAACATGACAAAATATGGAGTGAAATAATAAATAGGAAAACAGGAATAAAATATATTTTATCTATAGTGTGCGCACTAAATGGAAGCAGGCAGGACATGTCATGAGGACGAAGAAACATCGGAGTCTCATGAGAAAGAAAAGAATGGGAGAGGCCTATACCCAAAAGTGGGCCTAGTTTCACAATTCAAAAAAAAAAATTTTTTTTTAATAGCAAGTGTAATTATTTTTTGTGAAATAAAATGGCTATTATTACTATTATTATTAAAATTACCGAACTTATAAAGCAAAGCTTAATAAAAGTGAGCAAATAATGTATACATGGTATGAATGTAGTCTGAGATTGGTAAATTACCATCTTGTTTGATATATTTTTGAGTGGAATGTTTTGATTTAGGCGCAGACATGAACTGGTTTTGTAGTAGGCGTACACTGGACTTGGCCAACAAAGACGAAAATAATCTTTTAGGCGGGGAGATTTATAGGCTCATATCGGACTGGCATGCTTCCCAGTGCAGCCTGCACCAAGCTGATTGGTCTGTAGGCAGTCAACGCAACTTACTGACTCACTGGCCAACAATAAAAATAACTTATTCAAACAGAGGGGTTTATAGTCGAAGCAAGACTTGATTAATAACATATATCGTACTAATTTCAGATGATTAGCGCTAAATTCAAACTGATTTATAGGTGACTTAATAAAAGCACATTAACTTTACTTGACAATAATAGAAAACACCTGGTGGCTCCACAGGAGGGGATTGCAGCCAGTTCGTCGCATAGTGGACCCACCAATAAAAGTCTGGGAGACACATGAATATCAAAGTTAAAAATTGAAATGGCATTCATTTTATTATTGTTGAATTGAAGAAGAAAGGGATTTAAAGTACACTGTCACAACCATTACTCCTTATTCTCCAGAGTTGCTAGGGTGCTATTCTTTGATCCTAACTTCTTTTCAAGTGGTTGGCACTAAATAAAATACCTGGTTTGCATTATTCCCAGTAAGTTGGCTCTTCAAGTGTTTCATTTGACTTTATAAATCCACAGATATTTTAATAACATTCTTCATTACTCACAACATGTAATATACTAGAGTGCAATTGAATTATCTAGGTATGACCAGGTGTTGGAAAAAGTGGTCCAGAAAAGGTCTTGCACTGGCACAATTTTTCTTCTCAAGGGCTCTGGAGAATACTGCCATGAAGTGGTCCTGGAACTGGGCTAAAGTTCTCCTCTCAGCTCTCCCTCCACACCATCCAGCCATCTCAACCTGGGCCACCCTCTTAATCGTCTACCATCGCGCCTCATCATCATCATCATCATCCTTGGCGCTACAGCTCTCGTAGAGCCTGGGCCTGCACCACAGCCTGCCTCCATGTCTGACGAGCCTGGGCTAAAGTTCTCCAACTACCAACTCCCATTCCTCTCAGGTCACCATCCACACCATCCAGCCATCTCAACCTGGGCCACCCTCTAAATCGTCTACCATCGCGCCTCATCATCATCATCATCATCATCCTTGGCGCTACAACTCTCGTAAAGCCTGGGCCTGCACCACAGCTTGCCTCCACGTCTGACAGTTCCTGGGCTAAAGTCTCCACCTCCTAACTCCCATTCCTCTCAGGTCACCATCCAGCCATCTCAACCTGGGCCACCCTCTTAATCGTCTACCATCGCGCCTCATCATCATCATCATCATCCTTGGCGCTACAGCTCTCGTAAAGCCTGGACCTGCACCACAGCCTGCCTCCATGTCTGACGAGCCTGGGCTAAAGTCCTCCAACTACTAACTCCCATTCCTTTCAGGTTACCATCCACACCATCCAGCCATCCAAATCTAGACCGCCCTATTAATCGTCTACCTCCGGGGTTCCCTCTGTAGACTTTCTTGCCTGCTCTCATCTCCGGCATCCTTTCCACATGCCCCAACCATCTGAGCATTGCTGGACATATACGAATTTTTATTCAACCTACATTTTTTTTCAACATAATACTTTATCGACTTAGTTTTACAGTATTATTTATAGTTATTTTACAATAACTATTATCAGTAAAATAAATCGTTACATATTTCCAAGGATAACCACCTTTCATTAATCGGAAGCAATATTTACAGAATGAAGCACGCAATCTACACTAATAACTGACCAATAACAAAGAGTTTAGAATAATTTCATTTGATTTCAACAATGGAGGTGTTAGTGCGTGTATCCTGGGTACATACATAGCTCCCTTTGAGTATTTATTATAATTGCTTAATAGCTAAATTGAGTGACTCTACATTCGTAATTGTTTTAATTATATTACTAGAAATAAGTATAGTTAGAAGTCCATATTAGCATAATTAGGCAGCTTTTATAATTATTTCATGTTATTTATGTTCCCCTGGAGAGGATAGTTCATGAGAAGAAGCTAACCTGCAGTTGGAGGACATCAAAAGAGAGAAACACGAGGGTTGATATCAACAGTGAAAGATATACCCAAGGGACCAGTAGGCCACGACTACTGACAAAACAGGCGAATGCTACTGGAGAGGTCAAAGTAGGAAAAGAAAAGGCCCCAAAGACCATTTGAAGTAGTAATATAACCAGAAAAACACGAAAATCATTCAGAGTAATCCTAACTTACCCCTACTTGTATTTATTTATATTACCTTAGAAAAAAATTTTTTAGCGGTAAGGTTAGCTAAGTGGTTTACGTAGTCGCCTCTGAACTGATAGGACCGGGGTTCGATCCCCACCTAGCCCTCGATCCCCACCTGGGAAGTGAATAAATCTGAGCACGTCGTCCCTACATTAAACCGTCGGTCCCGAGCCTGTACGATGTTAAGTACTCCTCTGAATTACATGATGTAAGTTACATCACAGTAACTTACCCCTACTTGTATTTATTTATATTAACTTAGAAAAAATTTTTAACTACAACTCCAGTTGGGTTTTTGACTCTGACGAAGACCACTTGTTACGGTTGAAAGATCTTACGAGTAGTCTTGTTTTCCCATTTTTTATTGTGGTTTCATCATTGATTGTTATTTCACGTGTTTATGTGAAATCTTTATATATATATACACGAGCTCAAAATTCAAGAAGAGTAACACACACAGTAAGGAAACACACTTACAGACTCAAATTTTCGGGTAATCCGTTTTCAGGAGAAAAGAGAAAGGGAGACCAAGCACGTTGTAGACGCAACGGCAAGTAATAATATTTATATATAAGTCATCACCTGTCTGCGGAGCGACTCACATCTATCTTCCTGATAATGAGGCAATCGAGATATAGTAGCGAGGTTTTGTGATTTTTTTGATGTGTGATAAATTTCAGTGAATCTAGTTTATCTATATATATATATATATATATAACTTTAAATTATACAAAGCACGACATAGAAAAAAGAATAAAAAGAACACTTACAGAAATGAATATTTCGAACTGTTGTTCGTCATCAGGAGTAGAGTAGAAGAGAGGAGGAAGTGAGAGAGATCTGCAGCGCCAGTATATATATATATATATATATATATATATAACAATTATCAAACCGCAATAAGAAATGAGAAAACAAGACTAAGATCTTTCAACCGTAACAAGCGGTCTTCGTCAGAGTCAAAAACCCAACAGAGTCAGTTGGGTTTTTGACTCTGACGAAGACCGCTTGTTACGGTTGAAAGATCTTAGTCTTGTTTTCCTATTTCTTATTGTGGTTTGATCATTGATTGTTATTTCACGTGTTTATGTGAAATCTTTTTAAATATATATATGTATATATATGGTCAAATATTGCCAATCATATTCGAGATCCGTAACTCATGCAGAAATAAATATATATGTATATATATTTCTCTCTCTATCTCAATTCAAATACCAATTCTATTGAGTTTAGATGAATCCAGCAATTTTTTTTGTTTAATTTCCTTTACTGTAAAATCACCTAATTAATATTAAACTAGTTGATATGAATTTTCCATTGAATGATATAAATATGGGAGAAAATTAGTACAAGTGGACAAAGTGATATCCTTGACCTGTGTGTGTGTATGGCTCACATTGTATCTTGAACCTATCTGCATCGTTAAACTGCAATCAAATACACTGTTAGCTGCTGTCTATATTGCAAATCTAGCTCACCATATCAGCATACAAATGAAGAACGTAGTATGAAATACATTCGCACAATCACTAAATCTGAATAGCATTAATGTTAATTTAAAGGTCAATTTCTTTTGTTTTAATTATATCGAGTGAATTAATTAACAGAAAATTATAGTCATTAACAAAAATAAAAATTTTGTAAAATATACTAATCTGGACTTAAGCATAAACAATATTTACTATTATTATATAAGAGTTTCTGTACCACTGATTTTTGGAAATATAAAAGAAGTATTTCAAATGACAGTTCTATTACGTATAATTCAATTTTTTGTAATAATAAATAACTTTCAATAACCTGTATGTTCTTGTCAGAAAAATCATTTGAAACTTAAGAAAATTGGACTTCCTGACTGTGTAAGTTCCTGGGACCGCCTTCAAGACGAATATCTCTATTGTTTGCCCCTCTTTTGAGTTTGAGAGTATAAACGTTTTCAGATACTTTTATTCCCTTATCATTCCATGAACATTTAATTGCAATATCTTAATGCACAATCATTTGCTATGGCCTGTTATCCAGATAAGATTTAAAAATCGTTGAGAAATTAAACCATGATTTTATATAACCTCAATGTTACTACGGAGAAGCGGTTAAATAGTATTATTACCAAGCACTCCGTGTTTTGTTTATGGCAATGTAGTTTATATATATATATATATATATATATATATATATATATATATATATATGTTATATATATAACAATATATGTATATATAACAAATATATTGCTATATATATAACAATATATATATATATATTTATAACAAGATTTCACATAAACCCATGAAATAGCAATCAATGTTCAAACCACAATAAGTACTCCTTTGTTTCTCCAAAACATCCCTGCCTGGACGATTGCCCTTTCCTGCACTTTACACCCTTTTCAAATACCACTCCTCTCAACCCTTCACCATGATGTTTTCAGTTGGGTTTTTGACTCTGACTCAGTTGAGTTTTTGAAGACCGCCTGTTACTGTTGAAAGATCTTAGTCCTTTCCCATTTCTTATTGTGATTTGATCATTGATTGTTTTATATATATATATATATATATATTAGTGTACTTTGGTAGCAGTCCTTCGGATATACATCCTTTGTTAAACACGACAGAGTAGTTCCTGTCTATGAGCTTCTTCTCGAGAACTTCGATTTGCCGAAAAACAGTTTTTTTTTTCGTTGTTAGAACAACGGTTGAGGTGGTCTGCAATTGTAGTCGACGCGTACTACAATTGCAGACCACCTCAACCGTTGTTCTAACAACGAAAAAACTGTTTTTCGGCAAATCGAAGTTCTCGAGAAGAAGCTCATAGACAGGAACTACTCTGTCGTGTTTAACAAAGCATGTATATATAATATATATATATATATAATATATATATATATATATATAGTTCTTCACAAAGTCCCTTATACCGCTTCACAAAGACGGAAAAGCAAGAAAAAGCTGTACGTGTATATTTAATCTTGTTATGGAAATTAGTTTCGAGCTTATTTAATTAGTTAACATACTAAGCAACGTTTATAAAGATGTAATCAAGTTTAATTTACTAAAGCTTACGTTTCAAAACACTTCACTTACGATATTAGCCATTACAATCAGTCTCATATTTGCTGAATGACACCAATCCAAAGCTTTGTTTTTTTTTCCTTATTCTCTAAATCATGACGTCATAATAGAACTCTGCGTTGCCATTGTTGACATCACTGAGCTGATTTAAATTATTAAAATATAAATCTGTTAGTAGTGACGAATCTAACAAATTCAATTCAACAAAGTGCAACACTGATATTTCGTCATATCTCACTATTTTCACAATTTATAGAGGACTAATTACAAATAAACCGCAGAGAAAGAGGATGGTGTAACGTTCGATACGTCATGTATACATTGTATATACGTATATATAAACATAATAGAAACGTAATATACGTTTTTTTCTTGTTTTAGCAGAGAGCTGAGGACTGATAAAGTCAACCCTTCTATACTGATTCCTAGAGGGAATACAGCTTTTCCCATTGCTTCTACATTGGGAGTCGTATATTTTGCCTAACTTAAGGCGTATTTAAAGTAAAGATCTTTAACAAGTACCTGACATCCTACAGGCAAACGGACCGGCATTTCACGTCCTCTCCGAGGGACAAAGTACTCAGATTTATTCAACTCCCAAATGAATAAACCGACGACCAGAGTAGGTATCGAACCCCTAACCTACTAGTTCAGAGGCGAGCACGTTGCCACTAAGCTAACCTGGTGCCTTTATAAAGAGTTACTGATTACAAAAATGAACCAAATTCACAAAGTTATTGCTGACAATCGCTTGATTGAAACCGTTACTTTTATTAAAATTAGACCATTTATGTTTCGTTTATATTGATCAATGTTTGTTTAAAAGAGCTGTTATAGAAAAATGCAGCACTTATACATCTAGTAATGCTCAAAATTAGTAACAATTGAAACAAATAACTACATCAAACCTAATAATATTTCTTTTTGCGAAGTATTTTTTTCCAACATTGAAATTTTTTATAATCATCAGAAGTTTAAATTTAAATTGAATAGTTGTAAATCAAAAGGGTAAGATCTTTCAACCGTAACAAGCGGTCTTCGTCAGAGTCAAAAACCCAACTGACCCAATAGTTGAAAGATTGTAGTCTTGATTTCCCATTTCTTATTATTGTTTGAATATTGATAAATATATCAAAATGAAACAATACTTAGAAATAAAACTTTATGTGGAGAATGAGTTGAGATAATTATTTTCCGAATTACATTCACCAGTGGGCTGTTCGAGCACATTTTCTATTATCAGAAAATGTTTCTTTGACGATAAACGACTCATTAAAAAACCATAAAAATTTGCCAAAAAAGTAAAAAAAAAATTAACAATTTATAAAAAAAAAATCACGCTATTTCAATTACAGCAAAGATCAATAACGCTATAAAAACTGATTGTTTATCCTAGACTAACTGATCACCTTCTATAATTATCGAATTTATTGATATTTATTTTCCACCGAACGATCGTAATTTTATATGCATTGTATATATCAAGAGTATTGAAAGTTTTAATGTTTCTTATTCAATCCTATTTCAATATGAGTAATATGAATGAACTTAATTTATTAGTAGTTGGTAACACTGACTAGAAATTGGTAACACTGATTGGCAGTTGGCAATAATGATTAGTAGTTTGTAAAACTTTCCATCTGAAATACAGTTTTTTTACAAATACCCGTTATTTCCCTATTCTAGTCAAACTGTTCACGTCTATTATTTTTAAGAATTCAAGCTCCAGTTTTAAAAGTTTTAAATTATACTGAAAAGCAGTCTTAGAATTTGATCTGAGTATGCAAAAGTGGCTAATTACCAATATATTTTTTCT
Organism: Hermatobates lingyangjiaoensis; assembly: GCA_026182355.1. NCBI lineage: Eukaryota > Metazoa > Arthropoda > Insecta > Hemiptera > Hermatobatidae > Hermatobates > Hermatobates lingyangjiaoensis. The sequence continues at coordinate 473,254 of JAPFBL010000333.1, forward strand.
CAATATACATTTACAGTACGTAACCTTGTAACAGAGTACAACACACATGAAAAAAGTAAATTGGATTTTTATTAGTTTTGACAATAGGAAGGACAAATGATTTTTTTTTAAAAAAACACTAGTTTACCATAAAATTCACACTATAATAATTTTATGAAAGACTAAACATGTAAGACATAATTCAAAATAGAAAAAAAATCTTTGAAAAATAGTAAATTAAATTATCCTACATGTTAAATTAAAAGCTATCTTAAAACGACGTTTTTCTTAAATGTTTCTGACATTTTTCAGACAAAATAGGAATATTTTCAACTTTTAAATGGGAAACTTTGTCTTAAATCTTCAAACCATGTAAGAGATGCACTTGGCTATTGGAACAAAAGCCATGTTCTTCTTTAAGAGATATTATTTCATAACACGATATCTAAATTTTCGCATTTCAAAAATATTATTACTGCTGTAGTTATACTACAGTATAACATAACTGTAGTTATGCTTCAGTGGTGTGATAAACAAAAATAAGAATATATATTGATAAGTGGATCAATCACTATCTGTGCTACCTCCAGGAATGAAAAACTAATAAACATCTCCCATTTCGACATTTATATTATGACATATAGATATATATTACTATATACTATTACATAAGCAAGAAGTATGAAAGTTTGCTTACACATGGTAAAGTTGAGTGTATGCCACCCAAGATTTTTTAACAGTATTTTTACCAGATCAATTCCAAACCTATCTATAAGTGAACATTTTTTTTTTATAAAAATAAATATTTCTTCACTAAGTTAGTGTCACGAAGAAGTTTCTCGTCTCCTGAACAATGAAGATAAATGGATTTTTACTTCCCTTCACGTCAGCATCAGAGTTAGTAGATTTTCAAGTCAATATTGTTGATTGATGCAATTTTTATAAATTAACTCAATTCTTTTTTTATTTCCACGGGATTAATATAACCCAGTAATTCATTACTTGTGCAATCTGTTATAAGTGATATATTTACTCATATTGGGGGAATTTAAAAAGTACGTCTTAACACAAAAAAAAAAGCTTAATATGAAAACTAACAACAGGTTTCAAACACTTAGTGTTCTTCTTCAGGTGTACATCTGCACTCTTGAGATATTGATCTACGGGAGTGACCTAGGAAGTACTCTCGTTGGAAGAGTGACCTTCCTAGGTTCCTCCCGTACATTGTCATATCAACAGTGCAAATGTAAACCTAGAAAAGGACACAAAGTGTTTGAAACGCGTTGTTAGTTTTCATATTAAACTTTTTGTGTGTAGAGACGTAATTTTTGGATCCCGACCTAGTTATTAATAAATACAAAGTAACGATAACTGTCCTACAAACAATTAATAAACAGTACTTTAAAATTACAAATATATTAATAAAAACTAAAAAAAAATATTATGAAAAAATATAATATCAGTTTTAATTCGATGTCTCGTACTTCTGAAAACTAAATTCATAAATTAACAAAGCTCTACTTACCGATTTATATTAGCAAATATTATTATGAATAATTTTGTAAAGTTTTATTATAATTCTTGAATGTTCGTTATTAGAAATCATTGTTTCAGATTTGAATTTCAGTTCCAGAATAATAAGAAACAAACCTTAGTAATCTGGAAAATCTCAGACTAAATTATTCAAATATATCAGATATAATGCTTTGTTTCATTTTTAATACAAGACACACAAATTACAACCTTTAATATCATTAACTACAGGAACTTATACGTGTTCAAGAATAAGACCTTCCCTCTTCATGTACCTGTTGATTTTGCCCAGGAAGCAATGTTTTATTCTGTAAGCCTTATACTATTTTAACAGGTTGATTCTTATTTCACGTGTAACTTATGAAATCTTTATATATATATATATATATATATATATATATATATATATATATATATATTTGTCAATTTTGGTAGCAGCCCTTTCTGCATACAAACATTGTTAAAAAGAGACACTTACTTTCAAGATTTCGAACTGCAGTTCGTCATCAGGAAGATACTTCTACAGTTCGACTAGCCGCGGATCAAAATTTTGAAAGTAAGTGCCTCGTTCTTATTTATGCGTTGCTACTTTTTTATTTTCTGCATAAACATATATGTATATATATATATATATATTTGCAAATTTTTGTAGCACTCCTTCTTGTACACATACATTGTTAAAAATTAGACCATATTTAGCTGAAACTTGCTTTTTCATCAGTTTCTCGAGTTTCCGGAATAACGATTTTGTTACTCTATCCACAGAATATAGTAAGTTACCAATCGACATGTTAAATGAACACATGTTTCTGCTTTCCTCAGCCATTATCATGATACGAATGCATTTTGAAGTTTAAAGATTTATATAAGAAAGGTGGAATGTGTTTCATTCCACAAACACACACACACACACACACACACACATATATATATATATATATAAGGATTTCACATAAACACGTGAAATAACAGTCAATGATCAAACCACAATAAGAAAATGGGAAAACAAGACTAAGATCTTTCAACCGTAACAAGCGGTCTTCGTCAGAGTCAAAAACCCAACTGAAACACTAGATGCAGAGAACATCTGGTGAGGGGTTGAGAAGAGTGGGAGGGAAGAGTGGTATTTTAAAAGGGTGAAAGCGCAGGAAAGGACTAATGTCCAGAAAGGGATGTTTGAGGAAACAAAGGAGTAGAGTAAGAAAGAGTAAAAAAACTATCCGCTAGCTGTCAACTCTCTGCTGTTTTTCCCATTTTCTTATTGTGGTTTGATCATTGATATATATATATATATATATATACTAAACTTTAATTTTGTTTGTATTCAACGGTCGATACTTTTGTCAATATATATATATATATATATATAAACTAGAATTTAAAAAAGAACACATAGAAAGGAAACCACTGAACTCACTACTATATTTCGATGTCCTCGTCTTCAGGAAAAGAAGTGAATCGCTCCAAAGGCTGATAACGACTGACTTGGCGTTCGAACTGAAGAACGCCCAGCCTTTGGAGCGATTCACTTCTTTTCCTGAAGACGAGGACATCGAAATATAGTAGTGAGTTCAGTGGTTTCCTTTTTATGTGTTCTTTTTTAAATTCTAGTTTATTCAGTTCGAAGAATCGTTTCTGCTAATTATATATATATATATATGTATATATATATATATATATAATTATATATATATAATTATATATATGTATATATATATATATGATAATACCAGAATATGAAATGGGAAAACAAGAATAAGACCTTTCAATCATAACAAGCAGTCTTCGTCAGAGTCTTTCGTTTCGTTTCGTTTGTAACGAAAGGCCTTAGAACATTGTTCCTAATATATTTTTACGGTGCTAAATCAATCTATCTATTATATCAGTTGGGTTTTTGACTCTGACGAAGACCGCTTGTTATGGTTGAAAGATCTTAGTCTTGTTTTCCCATTTCTTATTGTGATTTGATCATTGATTGTTATTCCACGTGTTTATGTGGCTTGGTGAGTAATTGGTGGCTGGTCACTGTAAGCTGTAATGTGCGCGGCAACAACCAGGTGTGTTAAATCGAAAACAAAGGATATATAAGGTATATGAAGGATATAAAATGGACACAACGACACAGATATGTATCTTTTATACAAATAATTAATTAAGTGTATACGAGACAATTGAATGGAATGAAGTGCCGATAGGTGACGAGAGGCTGGTCGTCTGGACAGATCGATCCCACCTGTTGCCAGCGCGACACTGATCCAACATCACCACCACACCGGTCACCATGACCTTGGCATCATCCTGCGGGTCGCCCCTGACCGCTTACACCTCATTACACCCCACCCCCAATGCAGCTTATTTCACGGCTAATCACTCCTTTTCTAGCAACCCTTATACATTTTCAACTACCTGTTGCACCCGGATTGACTTTTATTAAAGGGCAATAATAAATGAATCCCTTGTCTTGCAATCAAACAGTTTCTTTTAACTCATTAGTTGTACAATCTGTAATTGAGTGGTATTTACTCATACTACACAGTAGTATAATGAGTAGACTACTATACTCATACTATACATCAGTATAATGAGTATACTACTATACTCATACTATACAGTAGTATAATGAGTATACTACTATACTCATACTATACAGTAGTATAGTGAGTATACTACTATACTCATACTATACAGTAGTATAATGAGTATACTACTATACTCATACTATACAGTCGTATAATGAGTAGACTACTATACTCATACTATACAGTAGTATAATGAGTAGACTACTATACTCATACTATACAGTAGTATAATGAGTATACTACTATACTCATACTATACAGTAGTATAATGAGTATACTACTATACTCATACTATACAGTAGTATAATGAGTAGACTACTATACTCATACTATAAATGGATAAAGTCTTCAAACATTCAATTGTGGAAAAAAACTTCGTAATCTTACATTTTAACAAAAAATTTAAAAAAATTTCCAAATTGAAAAATTTTGAAATATATAAAGCGTTAAATCAAAATTCATCATCGTTGTGTCTGAATCAGCGAATTCCGGTCTGTCCGAATTGTTTCTATAATAAGATGCGATCAATCCAACAAAAAGGATTCTTTCCTTTACAATAGATCTCTGACTTGGTTCATAGCATTTCAGTGTTTATTGATATTCCCACAATATTAATCGTTAATACCACTTCTCCCCACCCTCATAGTTTAATTTCAAATATCTTGTTTCTTTCTTAAGTTTTTTATTTAAAAAAAAAACAGAGAATAAATCTAAAGTTTGATATATAAACTTTTGTTGATTTTTAGAATATAAAGTAAGATAGTCTACAAATTTGTTATTTGAATGAAATATCTTTATAATTCGTTACTTGTGCAATTTATTATGGTGTCGTATTAATTCACGATAGGGCGATTTCAAAAAATAATAAAATCTCCACACAAAAGAGCTTTATTTTAAAAAACTAACAACGCGTTTCGAACACTTATTGCTCTTCTTCAGGTTTTAACATACATATACATATCAATGATCAAACCACAATAAAAAATGGGAAAACAAGACTAAGATCTTTCAACCGTAACAAGCGGTCTTCGTCAGAGTCAAAAACCCAACAGAGTCAAAAAAAGTTGGGTTTTAGACTCTGACAAAGACCGCTTGTTACGGTTGAAAGATCTTAGTCTTGTTTTCCCATTTCTTATTGTGGTTTGATCATTGATTGTTATTTCACGTGTTTATGTGAAATCTTTTTACATATACATATATATGAGCTTTAATAACATAAACATGAATTATTTGTATTTATTTTTCAAGCAATTCATTCTTATGTTACTAAAACTCATAGATATGTATCTGTTTTTAGAGGTAAACTAAGTGTTCGAAAAGCGCTGTTAGAATTTAACATAAAACAATTTTGTGTAGTCACTTAATTGTTTTTAAAATCCCCCATCTTCATCAGAATTAATTTTATCAAAAACTCCCATTGACAAGGAGTATAAAAAAAAATGTTTCTTGTGACGTTGACCTTTTGACCAAAAGATCAATTTGTCCTACCAAAGACCTTCATGGGTAAACCTGGATGAGCATGTGAAATATCATGTGTATTGGGAATGCAAAGCTACAATAAGAGGCAGACGCATGTTTGCCATTGAAATATAGCATGTATTAACCCAAAATAAAAGAATTCAGCACCAAAAAAGTCAAATTTTTCATATATATTTACTTTCTAATTGTATATATATATATAAACTATCGACCGTGAAATAGAAACAACATTATTTCACAATAATTCTCTATGTGAAGTATATATAAAAAATAATTATATATATATATTCTAATGATATATTTATTTTTTCTAATTACATATAAATTCCTTGATTTTCTATGTTAAGTGTCAATGAAATATGTGAACAAATGTCAATCATTGGTTTCAAATTTTTGGTTTTTGAATGTTACATGGCATTAAACAAATAACTTACAAAAGTTATAAATATTTCTTTCTTTTTTTTTTTTAGTCTTTACTTTTGTGATGATTGATACAGCTCGAAATTACAGTTTGATTTTTCAAAATTTTGGCAACCTGAATTCAAAAGGTTCACCATTACTGATGTGTTGTGTATCTTCACATAGGAACAGAAAGTGAAAATCTTCAAGAGTGACTGAAGATGCACAACATGCGAAACCGGTCGGGCATCTACAAGAGCTATTCACGAGGTATGAATTTTTTTATAATAATACGATGTTATTAATATGATGTTTACTTACACCTATAGTATTAACAATATTCATGTAAATTGAAAGATTTTAAGATCCTGTAATGGCAAGAACAAGACATTTATTCATTGTAGGGTAAAAATCTAATGAAATGGTCTCCACATATAAAAATTTTAATGATATAAACAACGCGTTTCGAACACGTAGTGTTCTTCCTCAGGCTTCATCAGTTACATTAGATTTTTACCCTACAATGAGTAAATACCACATAATAACTGATTGCACTACATTAGAAGACATTTATTATTCACAGATTTAAAATATTATTTTAACATCTATAACTATAAATAATAGTTTCATTATAATTAACTAATATTAGAAGTAATAATATTGTTACACTTATAGTTGAATTAAAGAGAAGTGTCGACCACTAAAAACATTAAATGATAAAAAAGAAACATTATGTTAATTCCTATTCCAAATAAGTAAATCTTCTACCATGAAGACATGACTTTCAAAAATGGAAAAGACAGAATCATGGAGACCAAACATCCAAGACCATGCTTCCAAACATGGACTGATTTTGAAAATTCAGTGCATATATCATTTTAACTTATCAAAGATTGAAAAACATATTTAATTTCCAGCTGACAAATCGAAAAAAATACATTTTCAAAGAATTTATTTAAAACTAGAAAATGTAATATTCATTGTAGGGTAAAAAGGTAATGAAATAGTCTCCACATATAAAAATTTAATCGTATAAACAATGCATTTCGAACACGTAGTGTTCTTCTTCAGGCATTAACTGAGAGTGAGTGTCTGTGGTACAACTGATCTTTTATACCATTAAATTTTTATATCTGGAGACTATTTCATTAGATTTTTACCCTACAATGAATAAATACTACATAATAACAGATTGCACTATTTCAGAATTTAATATTCAACTTGTAACATACAAATATATTTTTAGCCTGAAAGTTGTCCAAGTTCTTATTATTGATTCCATGAAAAAAACAAATAAATTTGAAGTTGATTTTTTTTTTCAAACAAATGAAATGTAATCAAAATCCATTGTTTTCCCAAAACAGTCAGAAATATGCAACTTATTTTCGCTGCATCGTTTGTGCTCTTTTGTTTGTTCCATATACTCTTTCAATTAAGCCTTATCCCCACTATATTTAGACCTTTCAAACTTCAACTATCAACTTCCAACAATCATTTATGCATTAAACATCCTTTCCAGCAAATAACGATTTGGCAGTACTATGACAAACAAACATAATTTCTAAAGTTTATTCTAATTATTCATTAAACAGAATTATTTATTGCAATAAGCTACAGTAGGAATTGCAAGAATGATTGAGTTTGAATTAGCAAAATTGCGAGTTCAACAATATGATATTTTAGACAACTTCATAATGTAATAATTTACAACTATTCTTTTTAATTCATATTTTATATGCCACCAAATACTTAGGACTGTACCTTGATAAACGTCTTACTTGGGCTCCCCATACGAAAATAAAAAGAACAGAACTAAACAGACTTATAGACTTTTATTCACTAACTTGATAATCGTTCAAAATTAACAAGTGTCAATAAACTATTACTTTACATATCTATGATTATGCCTATTTGGACTTACGGTATTAAGATATGGGGAGCAACAAAATCAGGCAATACAAGCGATAAAAGCTCTTCAATAAAAAATTCTTCATAGTCCTTTTTATATACCAAATGAAACAATCATTACGTCTGCTACGTAATCAACTTAGTAATACAGATTACCAAGTTACGTTTAAAAGCTGTCTTTTAAACAGCTTTCTGACGTTTGAAGTTTTTGTTGCTGTATGAGAATACCAGAGCCATTCTGCTATTCAAACCCAAAATCTGATAGATTCTTTTGATGAGAACTGATATTCTACACAACGTGCATTCCAGACGTGCCAGAACGATTTACACTTATTCCACAAGCTAAAGCAGTTTCTCAGTGTCAAACAATTCTCCACAGATGATGATAGGAAAGATATTGAAGACTAGTTATGCACACATGATGTAAACGTGACTTTCTATCGCCTAAAGTTTTGTTACTGGATGAGAATACCAGACCTGTTCTACTATTCAAACCCAAAATTGGATCAGATCTTTTAAATTGGACAGATAGGCTACCTAACGTACATTCCAGATTTGGATATCCACATATTCTACAACCTAAAGTAATTTCTCAGTAGCAACCACTTCACCACAGACGACAATTAAAAAGATATTGAGCAATGGTTATCCTAACATGAGATAAACTTCTTTGACTTCGGGATACAAAAGTATTCAAAAAGGTTAAAATAAATTAAAAAAAAAAATTGAAACTATGTAGTAAAATAGAGGAGGATGTCAGTAAATAAATAAATTAGATATATTTATATATCTCAAGAATTAAATACGAATATTTTTTATGTATAAATTAAGAATCAAATAAGTTTCTCAAAAAATGTGTGCGAATTCATATAAGATATCTGACTTACCTATTACAATACTCTCGTATAAAGCTAAAACATAAGAACACAGAATAGAAGAAAGAATTTACTAAGATGGTTATTTTTTAGAGTTAGGGGACGATAAAAGTAAGATATGATAGAAGCAAGAGAGGTCTTGTTTCTACATCTGTTCTTATCACATATCGACAAAATGTCGATTTGTTGTATCAATTCAATATCGCCGCCTACCTCGTGTGTTAGCTCTTCCACTCCACTAACTCTTCTTTCCTGATGTCGGTTGAACCAAAAATAAGAGACTATAAGTGTATATCTTCTCATAATAGTTTGATCAATTCCACAAAAATTATCGCTAGTGAAAGAAACCATTTTAAATTAAAATATTAGAAGCAATAATAATTCAAGAAAAGCAGCCAGCCATAAATATTCAACTTAATAATAATTACTGTGGAATTTTAAAACTATTTTCCAACAGGCCAACCCAGATTAGTCAGGTAGTAGGTGAGTCCAACC